>CM057382.1:52785000-53102500 GCA_030015415.1 Cynopterus sphinx
TTGATTCCTGTGGCCCTGTTCTTTAACTGGTATATCATTGTGTTATGTCACCCTCCACTATCCCTTGGGTACTTCAGAGTTACAATACAGCTTTCTTCCTGGACAGGATTTCCACCTCCCTCTGCCTGTCTTTCAGTTCTGAGAAGCTAACCATGAAAGAAACTAAGAGATCTTTTTGACTACTTTCATGGTTGCTCCTTGTTTTTTCAGCCTGAGCTTAATCTTGGGCTTTCAAGAATCACTGAATCCAAGTATTTTCCAAGATATCACCCTGACCATGTTCAATAGAGAGAGTGGGAAGTTTATAGGATTGAAAAAAATTCAACTAAAAATCTCCACACCACCTCCCAAAAAAGTCTAACAAAAAGCAGGTGGCATCTTCTTATTTATTTATTCACTCATTCATTCATTTGATTATTTATTCATTGGTTAGCAGCTGGAGTCACTTCACTGGTCTATTCTTGTCTCTGTTGTCTCTCAATCTGTTTAAGCCAGAATGGTCTTTTTCAAATACAGATTGGGGCATATTATGTCTATCAATACCTACCTCTGTAAAATGAATATTGTATTTTATATTAAACATATGTAAAACTTTTTAAATAAATATGAAATTCTGAATAGAGAACATTTCAAATGCTATATGTATGTATATGTATCCAATCACTATTATTATGTAATCTCTCTATATATATATATGTGTGTGTGTGTGTACACACATATGTGTGTGTGTACACACATATGTGTGTGTGTATATACATATAGACACACACACCCACACATATATGTACACATACACACACACACACACAGGTATAAAAATATATAAGCAAATGAAGCACAGCAACAGCAATTTATGTAACCCATGGGTGCTCAAACTTCAGCAGACATCAGAATTCCCTGAAGGGCTTGTTCAAATACAGATTTCTGGTCCCAAACTTTAGAGTGCAATTTGGTAGGTTTTTTTGTTAGGGCATAGAAATTTTCATTTCTAACAAGTTCCCAGGTGCTGCTATTGCTGCTGCTGCTTCTGCTCTAGGTGCCACACTGTGAGAACCATTGATGTAATCAAAAGGTTCATAGTTGAATTAGATACAAGGACAGCTGGCTCCAGGTGGTCAGATTGTTTCACGGAGACACAACTTTATTCATCTTCTGATTCTGCTTTTCTCTCTGGTGATCTAATTTTCAGGCAAAAATGCCCAGAAGCATCTCTTGCTTATATAATCATTGTTGCACTATGTCTCAGAAGAGAAGGAGGACCTTCTTCCTGATGGTTTCAGCAACATCCAAGGGCTGATTCTAATTTTGTCTGTTTCAGTCAAATGTTCACTTCATATAATTGAGATCCCCACTAGATGAAAGAGGAGCAGTACTTTAAGAGAAAATTAAATGCTGTTGGATGAAAAGTAACATACCTACTTCCCCACTCTTTGAAAATCAGCATTTCAAAGCCATTGTGTGGAGTGATAACTTTAACCATCCATGTTAGTGCAGAATTAAACACTGAACACGAGGATCCTCTCTCCCATACCAGGGATTCTCTAAACTTCCACTACCGCCTGTTCTCATTCTTCTCTAACATGATTCTGTGAGTTCCAGTTCTTAAAAGGAAAACCTATCATAGTATTTGAATAGTCAGAAAGATATTCATTAGAAATACTTAGAATACTTTTAGTCAAATTAAAATGAGAAATATAAAAATTTTATTTGATTTCCCAGAACCGGGATGACTAGGATAAATGCTGTCAAAGTAGTTAACAGAAAATTTCCTTAAGTGCTTTGCTTTCTTTTATAAAAATTAGTAAGACAACAATAAGATCATTTATATTTTATAGACATAATGTTATTTTTGAGGAAATAAGTGTTAAATAAATCTATGTAATTATTAAAGGGCAGTCCACCATTTGTCTCAAGGAGGTTGTTAAATTTTCCCCTTCCTTATAATTATACCTGCCATGGCAAGAGTGAATACCATCATAGACATATCTGTGACTTATAATTCTCTGACTAGCTAAAATGCATATAATAATAAATGCGTGTTGGTCTTATCCTCAAATATATCTCCACTTCCTCTTCCTGATAGAGCAAGGAATGAAACAGGATGGTTGTTGATGCTGTGCCTTCTAGATTTCTGTGCCTCCTGAATTCTCTCCTTTTCCCTGAGAGATTCTAGGTTTATGGCTTCTCTGCATGATGTCACTGCTGCTAAGGCTATTTTTTCTTCTTCCCCTTGAGCTCCTCCCCTTTTCTCCTCCTCCTCTTTCTACATCTTTTCCTCTTCTCCTCCTTCTTCGATTTTTTTTCTCAGTTGTTATTTGTATTTCCCCTTTCAGAAAACTTATGTTTCTCCAGGTACTGTTGTCATTTTATTCCCCATGAATATAACTATAAATTAGACAATCTTTGAAATATAAGGACCTTCAGTGAATAGAGAATTTTACAGGGGATTGTAAAATTGATTGTCAACTTCCTCACCAGAGGGTACGTTCTTGATCATACACTGCTTATATATGTCCCATCTCTTTCACCCAACCTGCCCAAGATAGTGGCAGCTTTTACTTCCTATTTTGTAACATCATTAATCCACTTTAGCTTTCTTCTCAGATTCTTAAAGATTCTCTGAAGAACAATAATAAAAGTAGCCAAACTTCATTGTTTACCAGTAACTAGTATAATTCCTATATATACATAAACCCCTTTCTTATTTCCATAACCATATGTAGTGGTTATAATTACTAACTTCATTTTCTGATGAAGTAAATTAGACTATCACAACCATCCAAAGTGGCAGTTGGCATAGTAGAGGAACTGAGGGTCAAAACCATGTAGTTTATATCTGAGTCCATGTGACTATAGTAATTAGGGTAGGTTAAATTACCCTAACAACCCCAAGATGTATACTGTTGAAAACATATCAGTTATTTTTTTTTTCATATAACAAAGGCAGGATTCTTGTTTGTGTGATGCTCTTCACTTTCAATGACTATAAAATCCAGTATCCATCATTTCTCAGAACTTATGATCATTTGCCACTCGGTAGAGGAGAAAAAACATGAAGGGACACAGATGGGAAGTTTTCACGGGCCAGGCATAATCACTGCTACTTACACTCCACTATCCAGATATCAGTAATTTGATTACATCTAACAGCAAGGGAGAATGGAAAATACAGCCAAGGTGTATGCAGAAAAGAGACATACCTAGCAATCTATCACACTGAGCTCTTGAGATTCCATATCTTCCAAAATGAGTCCAAAAAATAGTGATCCCTACCAATAAAAAAATAAAACTTCAATGGAGGCAGCACCCATACAGTACAGTGTATGACACATATATTGATCAAATAAATATTTGTTGAATGAATGAAGGATTATAATTATTTCTATCTATTTCTAAAATCATAGATTGTATATCATTTCCATGTTTTCTTCATTTTTATTTTTATTTTTGAAATAAGTAATATTTTAATATTTATAATTAGACAATATGTTCAAGAATGCCTTATGAAATGCAAATTTAATGTTTTAGAAAAATATAGGGGTTTCTATGGGTGACAAATTAGACTTTTTAAACAATACCTTACACTATCTTTTTTTAACTTCAAAGAGAATTTAAAAAAAACACATATTTGTAGGAATAATCTGTTCCTTCATTAAGAAATATGTTATGGTGCAAAATATAATAACAATTTGATATATTTGGTGCAATGTCCATAAATTAAGCACATCATATGTAACATTTTTTTCTCTGTGCAGTAGCCTTTCTCTTTAAATATCTCTTTGTTTTCTGGAATAAAGGAATATTATGATTTCATAGGCACTGCCTAACAAAGAAATTTAATTAACATGAGTAATCTCAAAATTCACTTAAGATTTTCAATGAAATATTTTATGGACAGTTAAGGTAGTAAATTATTGATTACCTAATCAAATTCTCAATTACTGATTAACCAATAAATTGTCATCTCTTCAGTAATAGATATTCTCTGAATGCAATTGCAAGACTGACTCTCTCAGTATTCATCACACTCCCTTATAAGTTAGGGATTTCTTAAATCTCTGCCACACATTTCTATTCATAGCCCTGGTTTATGAGGTTCTGGTCACACTCACCCTAGATAAGTCTTCTTCTCATGAATGTCTACATGCTTGGAGTGTCAACAAGATACCATCAATAATTGCAAAGACCTGAGACAAATTATCAACAGAGTGGTTATTTTTCTGTCTCAGTTTCAACCACATGTATAGTATGACATACTTCTTAGTGATTTAGCTCAACCAAACCTTGAGTTTGTAGACTCTCAGGCTGATAGGTCATTGAAAATACCAATCCAGTTAGTGAGCAAAGTCTGATATTAGCCTGTTCCTTTTATGCTCATTGTCTAGTGGGTCTAGAGTTACACCTCTGTATCTTGTATTTGATTGTAGGTTAATTTTCTTAAACGGAATAACCAAGTCTTGAAAAAACCAAAAGAGCAATAATTGAAGACCACTTTTTTGAGAACTAATTATAATAATTTTACCCTTTTAACTCCCCGAGTGTTTGTTCAATCAAATTCGACATTTACTGATTCAACAAATATGTATCGCATGATATATTTTTAAATAACGTCCACCTTCATGGAATTTGATACAGAAGATAAAGGCAAGTATATAATTTTAATTTATATATTTATATATTTATTAATTTTTATATTTATAAATATTTTAAAAGAAATAAATCATTTGATAGCTATATAGAGGGAGGTAGAGAATTCCCCCCAAAAGAGGCTGTTGAATAATGTTTTAGAGTGCTAAAATGTTTTCAGACAAAAGTGGGATTTCAATAAGAACTGGAGATACAGAAAGAGTTTAAGAAAGAAATTCTAGGTAAAGATTTCTAAAACTTTACTTACATGCTTAGCAAGCTCATGATTTTTGCTGTATTCACAAATATCCAGTAATATTATTTATGGAACACTTACTTTTGGTCAATTTGTTTTTAAAATTTAAATAAAATTATTTAAAAAAACACATCCATTAGAAGAAAATCAAAATTACATATTATAAGCAAAAGGTATCTCTAAAAATAAATACAACACGAAGCATATAAATAATTAAATCTTAGATAATTACGGCCTTCTGCATAAAGTCTGAGCATTTGATCTTCTCTTTTTCCATTAAAAGGAGGATTGGGATATTAGTAATCATAATGTTGAGTAAATAAACAAATAAATTCAATTAGTATGAAAGTAAGACATTCTCATTGATATATCTAGTTAGAAGATACATAACTTTTATTTTATATTGTAATACAATGATATACAAAGCCTTGTCTGAGCATCAGTTGAAAATGGTTTCTTATACCACCTGTGATACATATCACCCCTCTATGGAAACATAGATCTGAGCATAGAGAAAAGCAGAGGTTAAAATCCAGAGGCAGGATAAACAACAACAACAAAAATTTTGTGAAACTTGAATTAAAGATTGTAACTTGAACATGATTATGGGAGGAGCAAAGTGCCAGAATTTGAGACAGAGATATAAAAAGTGATTTGATCATACAGGACTTTCTAAGCAATATTCAGATACCTCCTGAGGTACATAGAGCAGTATGTTTTTGTTGTTGTTGCTGTTGTTGTTGTTTTTAATAAGATAATTTGAACTGGAATATGGAGACATTTTCCCAGTGGTTTTCAATGTACCCATCACCACTATTCTGGCTCTGGTCATGCCATGGCGCTTGCTTAATAAGGATAACTTTTAAAATCTATTTATCTTGTGGCAAATGCTTAAATTACATATGCAGAATTAAGGTATTTAATCTTATTCCTAGGCAAAGAAAGAATATTAACATAAATCATGGAAAAATGGTCTCATTTAAGTCTGAATTAAGAACATCAACATGAAGACGTATCTTTTTCAAGGGCAAAACACACAATAGTTTCTCTGTCAAAATCAATTAAGATTGATTTAGAGATTTTTAAAGAACAGTATTCATAAGAACAATAAATTGAGATTTAAGGGTAATTTTCTTTAGAATACTATGATTCATGAATACTTGTGTCTGCATCTGGAAGACCAATGGTACAAAAGAGACTTGCCAGCTTTAATTTATGCCCATGAACAGTTATGCATCATGGACTACATGAGCCCATTTACCTAGTGTAAAGCAGGACTCAGTCAATAGAAACTAACTTTTTCACGGAGTATGTGGTAAAGTCCTAAGTTCAGGTGGGATCACCTATTTCTAGAAGTAGACAGTGCTGAAGCCTCTCACAGTTTTGTTATACATATATCAGAAGGCTTATTTTTATTTAAAAATTTATACATTTTCCTGATTATGATATATATATACAAATGCATGAGTATATATATTATAGTGCTTACAAAATATGCACTGAGTGATTAAATGGCATTTTACACAAAGGACACTGCATGTATTAGCATGTTTAATTACACAGAATGTTTATATCGATAACTTTAAAATTTTTGACCACAGCTCACAAAAAGAAACATATTTTACACACTGTACTGATAGAGAAAGATGGCTGTAGTCATGCTCCCTCCTGACACCCTCATCAGCTTCCAGATAGAAGTGACTCAGCACTTCTCCCCTTACATAAACATGTGCCCGGTACACATTCATGGGCTTCTATTTTCTGGCAGTGTGCCACTGTTGTTTAACCTATGTACATAAAGTTTCCACCCACCTGCTAGGTTGGCTGTGTCCTTGCTGGAATAAAGAGCTATGTCACAGTTGCCTATTGCTCCCTGCATTTTCTTTCAAATAACTGGGCCTCGTATCCCTTACTTCGGTACCACAAACATGCAGTAACATACTTCTAATCACGAACAGGATTCCCAAGTAAGGGAGCCATCTGCTCCACTGGAGGCCTCCACAGACCATATGGTACCCCATAGCAGTGGTATTGATGACTTAGACTCCACCTGAGCCTTTGGAGAAAGTTGATGGGTCCCTGATAAGTATTGAGAAGGTGCTCTGTATCCTGGATGAGCTGCTGGGTGCTCTTAATGGCTTTGAAGCAGAATATGATGAAGTTCTAGAAGAGTCCATGCAGGTACAGAAGCTTTGGCAAAACATTTAGGAGTTACACATTTATCTATTTGATTCTGTAAGTCATCAGCCAGTAATTTGAAATATGAATGGGTGTTCATTCAATTAATAAGAAATATTGTATGTGTTTTGTGTGTATTTATCTATGTGTATGAGTGTATACCCTACTGTGTTGTCATGCTGGCTAGAAAATTACTGTTTGGCTATCGCCCATGGAACATAGGCTATCACCCATGGGAACATGACATTCTAACAATAAGCTTTCTGCTTCTATACCCCCTGCTTACACAACCCACCTGTGGGTTGACAGTAAAAAGAAGAAAAATAGACTTGCGTGTTCAAACAAAATGAAGAATGGGGTTTAGGGCTTAAAACCCTGTACCTATACATTTTGGGGCCGATTAATTTGGGGTCTGTGTACCCCTGGTAGACTCAGCTGGCTGAATAAAGAGTGTGTTTCCTATAACTCACTGGTTTCTGGTGGTCCATATGTCTTTCCAGGGCTGGAGGCTACAACGTTGTTATAGTTTCAATTTCAACTGGTTTAATCAGCAAACACTAGGAAGAAAACTGGCAACATTTGGGGCAAAAATAAAGTTAGTAAACAACTTAACACCTTACTGTGAACTGCAAATTAAAATAACAATGAGTTATATTTTTGCTATCTCTCAGTCTCAGGTCTGTGCTGGAGTGGATTTGAATGTGTATAATCTTTCTGCAGGGTAATGTGATAGTGTGTATCAAAAGCCTTAACAATATGTATAAACAATGAACTGAAAATTCAATTACTAGACATTTATCCTAAGGAAATAATTAAGCATATGGTCAAACTTTAACATAATTAACTGCAAAGCTGTTTATTTTACAGTTGTTTATAGTGATGAAAAATTTGAAAAACCAAAATTTTCAAAAAACAGAATTTGTTAGATGCGGCAATAAACATTTGTACAATGGAAGGTTTTATGCCAGTAAAATATCATATGAGGGATGATTATATACTGACATTAAAATATGTTTACAATTTTTTATATAAAAAATAAAGAATTTAAACAAGTATGTATGAAAAGAAATAGGTATTAGTTACCAGACTGTGGGGTTGAAATAGGGTAAACAGAAGGAGAGGGGTTGCTAATTATAAGAGATGCCCTTAGATAAGGGGATCATAGTACATATCCCAAATTTGGAAAATATGGCAGGCACAGTGATGCCATGGAGAAAAAAAAAAGACAATGGGAAATGTGTGGTGATGAAGGAGCTGATGGGATAAAGATAAGCTGGAGGAGGGGAAAGTGAAAGAAGACACTTAAGATGTCCTCTAAGGTATAGTGCTCTCTAATGTATCTGCTCAAAGAGCTTTTAAAAACAAACAAACAAACACACAAACAAACACACAAACAAACAAACAAACAAACTGAAAGGCTGACATTATTCACTAAGGCTTTATGAATTGAATTATCATTTATTCTAGCCTGAGCCTGATTCAGGAGGTGCCCAGTTTTATTTGTATTACTTTGAAAGTATTTAATAAAATAAAAAATAATACAATATAAGAAATATGATTAAAGTTTACTATTTCATACTTAAAATACAAGTTTACCCTTTGTTAGGATACAACTACTAACAAGCTAGGTAATCCCTTTGTTTTCTATGCATCAAGCCTTAAATCCATAGTACTTGATATTACTAACATTCTAACACATCTTTAATGAAAGTTCCAGGATTACATGTCTATTAATATTTCTAATACCTACTGTTATATCTAACTTTGTATTTTCTAACTTGTAGTGATAACATACCTGGCCATTTATTCCAGATTCTTATCATTATTTATAATTCTTATTAATTTATTTAATTAAAAAAATTTGAAGTCCAAAATAATTCCTTTTGAATTTGTTTGTGAATGTTGATATTAAGCATGGGCATTATTTGAAAAAGAATAAGGCTTTCAGGTTTAACTACAATATAAATAACTGACACAGTCATTCCATTACTGTACTCTGGCACAGTATTAACTTATTCAAAACTTATAGAACCCTAAGAGATAGGTATTATTAATAGCTGAGATAGAGGAGGAAACTGAGGGACACAGTGGTTAAGTAATTTGTCTATGAACACAGAGCTATTAAGTGGCAGAGTTGAGATTTGAACTCAAGTCACAGGGTGCTATGTTTACTCCCTTCTACTATACTTACATTTTCCCACTTTTCTGACCCTGGTTTACTATCTTAGTGAATATGTATAGATTTTTCATTTTAGATAATACCCATCTCTCAGTATGTGTATTTCAAAATATAGTTGATATGGCTATCATCATTTCTTTCATTTATTTTTAGCTCATTATTGCTGACATATATATTAAAACACCTTTATTTCCACATGTATCTTCTAATTAGACACTAAATTTCTTTGGTTTTAGGTGTATAACCATATATTGAATAACATCAAATTACTGCCATTTTCCCATATAATGAATAAATAATTTTATTATCTGTTTATAACTTTGTTTTCTTTCCATTGCATTGACTAAAAAAGTTTTGAATGATATTGTTCTACTGATTTTGATATCTTTTATTAGTAACTTTAATGGAAATTCCTTTTCCTAACTTTAACCTAAATATGTAACTGACTATTGATTTTGAAGAACAACATTTCTTTTGTTGGTAGTATATTACATTTTGCATTCTTTTATCCCTTTTTGAAACTTTGTATTTTGTGATATTATTCTTAAATGATAAGTGTAATTATGTCTTCATGGGTAACTTTTTCCTTTATAAACTTTCAGTAATATTATTTTTAAAATTACCTCAAAAAACTCATACAATTCAGCAACAGAAAAACAAGTAATCCTATTCAAAAATGTTCAGAAGACCTGAACAGACTTTTCTCTCAGGAAGACATATAAACACCCAACAGATATGAAAAGAAGCTCAAGTTCACTAGCTTAAGGGAAGTTAAAATAAAAACCATAATGGGATACCACCTCACACCTGAAAGAATTGCTATGATCAACAAGATGCATAGTAACAATTGTTGGAGAGGTTGTGGGGAAAAAGAAATGCTCAAATACTGTTAATAAGAATATAAATTGGTACAGCCACTATGTAAAACAGTTAGAAGTCCACTTATCACAGTAAAGGGATAAATATTAAAAAATATTTATTCATTATGGTCAGGTTTCTCCCAATTTAATTTATTTAGAATAGAATTACCAGATGACCCAGTAATCCCTCTTCTGAGTATTTACCCCCAAAATTTGAAAACATTTATTCATAAAGATATACGCACCTTGGTGTTCATTGCAGCATTAGTCATGGTGGTCAAGATATGAAAACAACTGAAGTGTCTTTCCATACGTAATAATATAAAAAGATGTGATCTATATATACAGTGAAATATCACTCAACCATTAGAAAAAATGAAATACTGCAATCTGTGACAATATAAATGGATCTTGAAATGAACATGTTAAGTGAAATGTCAGACAGAAAAAGTTGAGAAACGTATTATTTCACTCATGTAGAATATAAAGCTAAAGCAACAAAGAAGATAAACAAAAATTCATGGACATGAACGACAGACAGTTTAGTGTTACCAGAGAAAAAGAGCGTAGAATGAGAGGTAGCTAAGGATAAAGGGGATCAAATAAATGGTAACAGAAGGAGCTTTGATTTTGAGGCATGAATACACAATGCAGTATATAAAATATGTATTATTGAATTGTACACTTGAAACCTAAATAGCTTTTTTAACCAATGTCACTCAAATAAATTTAATAAAAAATATTATATTGAAAAACAAACAAAAATTATAAGTACAAATAAATTAAATTGGGAGAAACCTGACCATAATGAATAAATATTTTTTAATATTTATCCCTTTACTGTGATATATAAATTTTGTAATGAAAAATTCTTCTCTTTGCCACTACTCTTTCTGTATTGCCACAATTAAGAGTTAATGAGAGCAAACTACCCATCATTTTCCAGTGGTCCCTGAGACTTTTTAAAGCAGATGTTTAGGCTTGAAAATCATTAACGGGTAATTTGCTCATCATAATTAAAATGAAATTAGACTTTAATGTTGTTCATCAAAGTTTGGAGTGTAAACTCCAAAATCACCATAACTGAAAATCACCATAACTGAAAACATGCTGAATAAATGTATCATAGCAATAGGCAGTAATAATGTTTTAGATAATTTGCTACATTCCATTTATCATTTTTTCTCTAACACGTATATTACTAAAGTAGTTAATATTAATCCAAACAAATTTAAGGTAAACTTCACAGTCATGATATAAGAATCATATATTAAGCTGATTCTCTTCTATTTGCTTAAAAAAGCTCACAATGCAGAATACTGTTTCATTCAACACCAGCAAGGTTAACATAATGATTGATATTTTGCAGTGTATGGCTGAGGGAGAAAAATTGTCATAGCTTATGAATGAATACTTACAGTTTTCTTTGACATCATTTAAGAGAATATATGTATACAATGTAACATGAGACATAAAATACTGAAACTAAATTATATAATTAATCCTCATTATTTATGAATCTCATGTTGTGAATTTATCTAGTTATTAAAATTTATTTGGAAACCCAAAATCAATGCTGACAGAGCATTTGTGATAATTCATAAACATGCCCAGGAAGGAGGAAGGAGAAAGAGAAAAGAAGAGAGACAGAGACAGAGACAGAGACAGAGACAGAGACAGAGACAGAAACAGAGACAGAGACAGAGACAGAGAGGAGGCCTATTGTTCATGCTCCTGAGTTTCATGAAACACCCTGGTATCCTTTCAATAAATATTTATTATTTTTGTATTTTTATTTTTTGCTTAGAATAGAGCACATGTGCTTTTGTTACTTGTAATCAATCTACATTTATACATAAATGAAAAAAAGAATCCCAAATCTATGAAAAATAGCTTTATTTCTTCTAGCATTTTTAAGTTATTTTCTTCTGTTTCTAATATGGTTATTGAGAAGTTAGCTGTGTTTATAGGAAATTAATTTTGCTGTTATTTCTTTGACCATTTTTAGATTTCTTTAGAGTTCTATACTCTTATAATAAATCAATATTGTTTTATAAACTAATTTTTTTTTTCTGCTTAGTACTCATTGGGACTCTGGATTGATGACTTTCAATAAAGAAAATTTTTATTCATTTTATTTTCAAATAATTAGATACCCTTTATTCTTTCTATTTTTCTGAAAATCAAATTAGAGTTATGTTTAAATGTATTATCCTCTTATTTTTATGTTCTAATTTCTAATTCATATTCGTAAGTTCTTTATGTTGCATCCTGGATAACTTCTCTAGTTTTTTGAATTTGTAATTTATCTCTCTTTTTTTAATCTGCTGCAAAATATTCAATGAGTCTATAATTACAACATTTACATTTTTTATTCTATGATAGTATAATTTTTTAATAAATGTATCTTTTTCAAAGTAAATTCCATCTTGTTCATTAGTCCTCTTCCCAACTCCATCTTTTTTTTTTCTGCTGTTGTTTATATGTTTGTTTTCCCCTAAAATTTATGTATTAAAATCTTAATGCCCACCATGAACATATTAGGAGGTGGGACCTTTGGGAAGTGCTTAAGTCATGAGGGTGGAGATTTCATGAAAAGGATAAGTGTTTTTATGAGCTCCTTAACCCCTTCCACCCTCTGAGAGCAGTCTGCAAGTCAGAAGAGGGCCTTCACCAGAACTTTGCCTTGGACTTTCAGCACCCTGACCTTGGACTTCCAGCCTCCAGATCTGTGAGAAATAAATTTCTGTTGTTTTTAAGCCATTCGGTCTGTGGTATTTTTGTTATAGCAGCCTAAATGGACAAAGAAAGTTTCCAAATACACACACACACACACACACACACACACACATATATAGAATATCATTGCTTTATGTTTTATATCTCATAATGTTTCAGGATTTTGCAGGCCCAGTTTAGCAAGCAGTTGTTTTTGCTGACTCTTGCTCATGATGATGTTACTTCATGGGTCTTGAAAATTTTTTAAATTTCAAACTCATTTTCATTGATATTTTGCTTATTGAAATTCAAAGAAGTCCTGGGTCTAGAGCCAATCCTTCCATATAGCATTTGGTTTTACTTCTGCCAAATATATTACCAGATACCTTAACTGATGACATTTTTTTGGACTTTGCTTCTCTTTCCACATGTAGCAAAAAAAGTAAGAATAAAGCAGGGATTTTCAAGCATTTCACTTATATAGAAAAACTTCAATTTAAAATTCTACCCTGTATAGACCTAACACATTTGTCTTCTATCCTCCTGTACATGTTAAAACTTGGCTTTTGTTATCATTGATTAACCAATATCAGCAGGATTATTCACAATGGTAGAGTTACTTCTCCAGATTCAAACTCTATTTCAAACCACTGAGGAATTTCTAACTACAAATATAAATTTTTAACATAGTTGTGGACATGGAAACAGTTTATATAGTTTACATAGCTATAAATTGTATTTTCTATTTCACACTAAATTTTTGTGTGTTCTCTAATGGAATGTTTTCTGAATATCTTGTTCACCAATATTTCTAAACAACAGAAATATGATTTAATCTTAAAAATGCATTTCATATATGAGGAAACTATTAATACCACTATCTTTGTATTCATGTAGCTATGATGAAAAATGCTTCATTATTAAATATGCACAATGGCTGAAGAAGTGTAGAAACACAAGCACAAGCAAATGTTATTAAAGTTTTGATAATGTAGAATTTAATTACAAAATTTTTCCTTTTGTCATAAGTTCTTGATGTATGGGTGTGCATATATGTGTTTAAATAAATAAATAACATAACATATATAACATTAAACATTTAAAAACAAATAAATTCATTAAATTATGGAAAATTAAAAATGTATATCAAAAGCAAACATAAAAATATGAAGAATTCCTGGAACATGAAAATCACAAATATTCTCTTTGTTGGAAAAAAGCTATAACCACCACCTTCTAAAACAATGTATACTAGAATATTTACAAATATAAATGTCTAAAACTTTGGTATAAAATATCAATGCAAAGCATTTTGAAGTGTAACATTTCTCTTCCATGACAATTTGTGACAAGCAGGAAGCATCAGAGATTATTGCTTCAGGACAAAAATAAAGGCAAGACAGCACACAAAGAAAATAAGAATCTTCCACTACAAATAAATAAGCCAATAGAGTTTAATTAATACATGCCCTATATTGATTCCTCAAAATTACTGTAGTCAGGGATGGGAAAAAAATAGACAATACAAACAGGGAGGAAACCAAGGAATAACAAATAAAAGATAAACATACAACAAAGATTCACAAAATACTATAAAAAAAGTTATAAAAGAGAGAGGCAATGATCTTAATAATCAAAACTGATATCTGAGAAAATGGAGTTAAAATATCAAATTAAGTATACTTTGAGAAAAATAAAATTATTATTGTAATGAAGAAAATGTATCGCATACAGGAATTTTATTGTGCAAGTTTTTTTTATAAATGAAAAGTAAGAGTGTTAACCCAGGAATGAAAAAAATAGATTAATAGACAGACTTCAATTTAAAGCCAATCTAAATGTGTAATTGAGAAGAATAATGTAATTTTATAGCTTAAATTATTATTTGCTTTGAGTTTGTTCTCCATGAGTTTCTTATGTTCCTGCAGTCTTACTAGCAGAGAAATAAGCAGAGAAGCAGAGAAGCTTTAGTATGAAGACCTTTTTAACTATGCCTCTACAGAAAACAGATAAAAATAGTTCTACCTGTAGAAGTTAGATTTGTCTGCTACCCAGTATATTAAATATATGGTCTCTATCTAGAGCAAAGGTTGAATCATTTGTTTTACATCTTATTTTTAAAAATTGAATTTCATAAGCTGAAGTTTCTTTAACTATGATATCATATGTAACATCTACCTGAGAAGCTTTATGTTGGCTACATGGTACCTGAAATTGAGGGGAACCAGTATTAATATGAAACTCATGCTGACTGCTATGTCATAACTAATGAAGTCTTTTGACTCTGAACCAGAGATTTGGATCTTCTGGCAGCATTCATGAAAATGCGGTAGCCTAACTTGTTAGTTTGCATGTAAGATGAATAACCTCACCTTATGTGTATATACCACAGTTTGTTTGTTTATATTTTAGAGGTCATATTGGGTATATTCAGTTTTTTGGCTGTCATGAATAAAGCTGCCATAAACATTGGTATTCAAGTTTTTGAATATTTTCAAATGAGTTGAGTAAATGTTCAGGAACAAAATTTCTATATCATATGGTAAGACAATGTTTAGTTTCATAAGAAACTGTATTAACTATCTTTCAAAAGGTCTGTACCATTTTTCATTCCCACTAAATGAGAAGCAATAAATGAGAATCCCTATTGCTTCTAATCCATGCAGAGATGACTGCTATTGTTGACACTATTTTAGTATTAGAGAACTATGCAAATATAATAAGGAAAAAAAGTAATGATAAATATCAAAGGGTAAGAAAAGTCATATTATTTGAAGAGAAAATTATTACCTGTATAAAAAATTCAAATCACTAGAATATGTCTGTATACTAGATAAATATAAAACATATATTTATTGATAATATACAATGATATATATCAGCAATGACCAATTTGAAATGTAAAAAATAAAAAGAAACATTTACTTTAGATAGTAGTAAATTAACAAGAACAATGTAAACCCTTAAAAGAGAAAACTATACTACTGTAGTGAAGAATATTATTTCAACCTCATTTAAAACTCAACAAATATTTAAGACTTGGATGGTTAAACATATACTACATATAAAGCTATATAAATGCTATAATAATCAAGAAGAAAAATGAGGTCTGACAAGTACTACCATGGTACAAATATGTTAAATTTAAAATTGGTACACTGGCACAGGAATGGGTAAATGCATAAGTACTAAACATAGAGAAATATATCTGCTGACATAAAATACTACAATATATGACAATTATAGTTTCATTCTGTGGGATAAAGAATGCTATAGTAAATAAATTGCATTAGAAAATTTGTTAGCCATATTACTTCTATCGATAATATACCTTATTAGGAAATAATTAACATGATTGAGAGAAAATTTCACAGAAAAGATTAATATGCTTACTAGGCTATTTGGTAAACTACATAGCAAACAGGAAAATGCAAAAAACTGTGTTTTTTTATATACTATATGTTCTTTTACATATATATACACTATATGTTCTTTTACATTATTATGGTTAGATATGGATTTTTATATTATAGATATAAATGGCATGCAAATGTTTGAAAAGATACATACCCCATGCAGACACATACACATCTAGTGCCACACAGTGTAAAGTTTATTAGGGAAAACTAATAGGCAAAGTCTCCCACAGAAAAGTGTATTTAGTCCTGGAATTGATGCCTCATATAAAGGGTTCCAGGACAAGAACTATACCTCATATCATTCTACAAATTTCTAGAAAAATTAGTAGGGTTTGCATGAAATATCTAGTCAAAAAATAGATCACAGTGAAAGCTTGCCAGTGGAGCAACTGGTCTGTTAGAAGTGGAAAACTTTTGGAGCTCATCAACTGATGTTAACATCCACTTATCTTGGGGCTGGTTGATACCTACCGAGGTAAATAAACACCAAAAGAAGAAGGAAGCAAGCCTTCAAGACTATCTAAATCTGTCTCTACTCACCTAACTGATAATGATGGAGAAAGTTGAAAGATAATGTGTGGTGAAATATATGAAAATAATGTGTGCTTTGTACATTATCTGTTATCTATGGTTGAATTTGTTTACCAGAAAAAAAGAATCAGTTTATTGCTTGTATCATTCAACATAAGATATTGCTTTGCCTTATAGAGTAGTGGGAAGGATAAAAACATATTGTTCTTTCTGATGATAAATAGCATGAGTTTATAGATATTCTAAATGTTTGGGTAGATAAAGAATGTTTAAGTATGAGGACATACATAAATAAAAAATTTAAAAATTTTTCCACGGGGCACAGTACAGGAATTCTTTCAGTGCTCTCAGCTAAAGTCATTCAGCAAAAGAAACAAACAAACAAACAGACAGACAGACAAAAAACAGAACAACCTGATATTGCTTCCTTAAGGGAGCAATCACAGTCATTGTGTTAACAGGCCAGGCCTTTTGTAACTGTTTTGTCCTACAAATAAATGTATGCTGTATATTTAGCTTCTTTCTAATGGAGATGCCTAGTAGCTGAAAGAAGATGACAGAAAATAACCCCTAGGTAGAGAGACAAGTCACTGCCTTTTTGCATCTGACCACAAACATGAGACAGAATTGTTTATTAAATCTGGCAGAATGTAAAACCTTTACGGCTTTTAATGGAAGTTGCATATAAAGCGAAGTATTTGCAAACACAATCCACTTCATATTTTGGGCTCAGCAAACTAGGAATCTCGTGTTGTGTTTCTGCCATATCAGTACCCTGGTGCAGAAAAACAAATTTTTTTTCTTACTTTTATTTTTTGAAAGGGAATATAATTAATCTGTGATTCCTGCATTCATTTTACAGATGTAATATCTGTTTTGCTTCATGGGCTCAGCAGTTGTGACAATTGGACCTGCCATCCTGCTCAGTAAATGGGACATTTCATAAATACTGTAAAAGAGGCCTAACAAAAAACCCATAACATATACTCTTCTGCTGGAAAGGTCCAGATTAATAAATTGTTTTCCAGTTTATACCTGGGTCTCTGAACACAGTGTCCCATTAAATCCTGCTGTGATTTTTCTTTCCTTTTTATAGATGTTGATTTACAAATAAACCATTTATAAAAGAGAGGATAGAATGAATGTGTATCAGAATAAGATAATGTCCCCAAATGATTCCATTTGCTGAAGCTTTGAAAATACCAATTACATGACAGATGGAATGTGGTAGATAGATTATTGAAAAACTGACATTCAACCTATTTCATTAATAAATGGTTTAGCAATAAAAAAATAGTAATAGTCTGCTGTGGCAAATGCTATTGCTAATTATTTTTCTGTAACTACTCAGAACTACAATAAAAGAGGATATCTTTCTTTTTTCTCTGTGAATTTTCCTGCTGTTCTTTTTTTAAAAATTGTCTCCTTAAATCTTTGTTTATGTTATCGAACTAAAGAGAGTTCATTTGCCTGTGCACATCAGAGTCAAATGAGACACAGACAGAGGTTTGCAGCAAAGAAAGTAAAGATTTGTTTAAGGAAATGGCACCAAGTCCCAAGATACAAGTGAGCTAGCACTCAATGACCTAGTTACCCAATAGCTTCTAGGAAATAGGTTACATAGGAGAAAACACACTAGTCATGGTAGCTAAGAGTTAGGGTCATGGGTTCTACTGATTGGTTGGGGCTTGGGTATGAAGCAGTTGATGATTGCACCAGGTCTTGATGTCAATTATGGTGTAGTTCTGTCTGGTTTTGACAGGATGCCAGTAGGGTCATTCTGCCTTTCTGTGTCTGGATCTGAAATGTAACTGAGGTCAAGATGTTATCTTTAGTTTGACCAAAACTCTGTTTCTGCAGTCAACAGACCTGAAACTTTGTTTATAATACTATTTGATGCTGACCAGAATCAAATGTCCTAAGGGCTTAATGATTAAGGGAGTGGTCATGGAGTATGTGCAGAGGTCGAAGGATGAAGAAAACCGAAGCAAGTGAGTGCAAGGCCAGTTTGAACCATGAAGAAAGAGAAGAGAAAAAGTCATTTTAAAGAAGTGAAAATTTCCACAATTACACTTATAGAACTTTTACCACTCTTTTAGCTATAGATTCTCAAGAAAGCCAACTAAATTCCCAATCCTCGAGATACATTCTTGACCTTTGTCTCAAGTCCTATATCTATTTCCATAAGAGCAGGGATTACAGCTGGACTATATATCTTCTCTATGCTCCACCAAATATTCTCTTCATTCATCTCCACCATACTTGCTGTCCAGAAGGCCGACTTGTATAAACAACAGGGGACTATCATGTCATATCTGTGCTCTCTGGAGATTTGACCAATTGGAATCCAAGGAAGGAAAGCAGAGAGGAAAAAAAGAATAAGGTCAAGAGTTTTATTCCTTTAAATTTCTTCTTGGTAAGCATGTTCTTTAAATCTGTCAGTGCTTTTTTCAAGGTGGTTTTCTCTAAACAACCACCCACAGCAGGGTTATACTAAATTTTCCTTCCCTTATCCCTTTTGCACGGTAGTTTCTATAGGTGTACTGGTCATTAGCTTTGAGTTATGGTTTTACCCTTTGTAATTATGTCACATTTCTATAAATAGCCTCTCTTTGAGAGATCCATTCTGCATAATAAACTCCAAAATTTAGTGACTTTGCCAGCAAACTTATTTTTTGCCATAATTCTCTAATTCCAGAAGAATTATTCTGTTTTATGTAGCGTTGAGTGGGTTCATTTGGTGATATTTGGCTGGAGGCTGGACTGGTCTGGACGGTCCAAAAGGGCTTCACTATTATCCTTAGAACATTGCTAGGAATGCTGAGCTTTTTAATGTGGTCTCAGGACATTTCTACCTGGTCTTTCCAGGGTAATCAGATTTCTTACCTGATAAATGTTATATGGCTTGAAGAGTTTCTCTCTTATCCAGCTTGAATAGAGGTAGTTGCCTTTTAAAAACTAGGATAGTTATCTGTCTGTATTAGCTTTCTATTGCTACATAACAAATATTCCATCATATTTATACATCTCAATCATATTCAAAGAGATGCTTACAGCATCAGCTAAAAGTCCAAGAACTCATTCAAATCATCTAAATTACGTGAAGGCTAATCTCCAGTGTGTAAGCCATTAAATTTAGCATCTGCAGCAAAGATCCTCTCCATCTGTGGACATGTGAAACTAAAGAAACAGTTATCTAGCCTTAATATTCCCAGCATATGATGGTGAGACAATTATTGGATAACAATTACAGATATTCCATTTCAAAAGGGAGAAACATAGAAGATGAAAAGGGGGAACTTATTCCTGGTTGTTCTGTAATACAAGCTAGGCAAACTGAAATTTTTCTTGATTCAATTTCAAAGACTAAGAATAATTCTCTGGGTCTCCTCTTTGGCTGCTGTTTATACTTTCTAAGTCATTCTTCCTCTTTGTGTTTGAAGCTCAATAGTTTTATCAGCCTACTTGCTGTTAACAGAATTTGGGTGGTCTAAAAGCCTCCTTTCATTTCAATTTCTCTCTGTCCCCTTCCAGCCAACCTAGCAGTATTCCTGCTGAAAAAAGTTCTCGAGAACGTGGGAGCCTGACATGGATTTTACTGGTTTTTATTCCATTTTCAAAAGTTACACCCTCAAATATTTTAGCTTTATGAGGTTTTAGCAAAATGTTGTAGAGTCACACATTCAGCGTATTGTTTATATTTTTTAGTTTTCTCTATATTACAATGTTTTGACATTTTAAGAACCTTTTTGGCTGGGGAGACACACCCCTCTCAGGGCTAGACAGTTCTTAAAAATAGCCAGCAGCATGTTTTTTTTTTTTTAAAAACAATTATATTTATTTGTGACTGGTTTATATCTGTTTTATGTGTTATATCTTTTAATATTTTAAAAAATCAATTACATTTGAAATTTGAATGTAGAAAATCAAGAAGCTAGAAGCAGATTGAGGTCAAGGAAATGAAGCAACTCCTTGAGTCTTTTTAATTTTTTTCTATATTCCCTGAACCAGACATACACTTCGGCTCAGAATAGATATGGTCTCTAAGTCAGATACAGGAGTAGACAAATTTTAGTATATTAACCATCTCCATTTTATACCCTGGCTTTGCTGATATTTTTCAGGTAGGCATGCCTCTCAAAACTATAACCAATGCTTTTTTTTTCTTTCTTTCTCTTGCTCTTCTTCCTTTGATTCTTCTCCTTTTCATTCTTTTCTCTGTTAACAAGCAATTCTTAAAAATAGACATTCTTATCCATTAGATAAGAACCCTTTCCTAACAAATATTCTATTTGCTCACAGGTTCTATTATTGTGCTGCCAGGAATATTAGACAGCATCTCTAGCTTTTCTTTTTCTTCCCTTAGGAGTATCCCCTTGGTAAAGGGAGTAAATAGATTTTAGGCTTTAACTTCTTCCCCTTCAGACAGTTTCACACAGAGAGCTAATAATATTCAATGATATGGATGCTGTCTATAACCTTTTCCTCAGGGGATCAGCTATTTATAAAATAACGTTTGAACTCAATATATTTTTATTTCGGTAACATTTATTTTAAAAATATTTTTAAAAATTTTCAATTATAGTTGGTAATATTATATTAATTTTGGATATACAACATAGTTACAGACATTCATGTTACATACAAAGTGATAACCCCAATAAGTCCATCTGACACCATATGTAGTTATTAAAAAATTATTAACTATATTTTTATGCTATATTTACATGTTGTCACTGACAATTTTGTAACTAAAAATTTGTACTTCCCTTTCTTCACCTACACTCTTTAACCTCTCTCCCATATAGCAACCATAAGTTTGTTCTCTATATCTATTAGTTTGTTTCTGTTTTGTTTATTTATTTTGTTTCTTAAATTCATGTATAAATGAAATCATATGACACTTGTTTTTTTCATCTGACTTACCCCACTCAGCACAATATCCTCTAGGTTCATCTATGTTGTCGCACATGGTAAGATTTTATTCTTATATTTATTTGTTTTTATTTATAGCTGAGTAATACTTCATTGAGTATGTATACCACCTCTTTATCTATCCATCCATTGATGGATGCACAGATGCCTCCATACCTTGGCTATTGTAAATAATGCTATAATGAACATATGAATGCACATCTCCCTTCAAAGTAGTATTTTGGGTTTCTTCTTTGACTCTTGTTATAGACTTTGTTTTAAAGTCTATTTTGTCTGACATAAGTATTCCTTCACCAGCCTTTTTTATTAATTTTCATTTTTATAAAATATCTTTTCCAATTCCTCTACTTTCAGTTTGTGTGTGTCTTTAGATCTGAAGTAAATCTCTTGAAGGCAGCATATTTAAAGGTATTAGTTTTCTTATCCATTCCACCTTATCTTCGATTGGAGCATTTAATTCTTTTTCATTTAAAGTAATTGTTGATAAATATGTAATTATTGCCATTTTATTATTCCTATTTTTGATAAATATATACATATATATGTGTGTGTGTGTATGTGTATATATATATATATATATATATATATATAATTTTTTTTTTTTTTTTGTAAGAAGCCTCTCAACATTTCCTGTAATACTGGTTTGAATTTGATGAACTCCTTTAGCTTTTTCTTGTTTATGGAGCTCTTTGTCTGTCCTTCAGTTCTAAATGATAGCTTTGCTGAGAAGAGTAATCTTTGTTGTAGTTCTTTACTTTTCATCACTTTGAATATTTCGTGTCAATCCCTCTGGCCTGCAGTGTTTCTGTTGAGAAATCAGCAGTCTTATTGGAACTCTCTTGTAGTTAACTAATTGCTTTTCTCTTGCTGCTTTTAGAGAGAAAAGCAATTTCCTCTTTGTCTTTAACATTTATCATTTTAATTATAATATGTGAGTTTGGACCTCTTTGGGTTCATCTTGTTTGGGAGTCTCTGCACTTCCTGAGCTCATCTATTTTCTTTGACAGATTAGGGAAGTTTTCTATCATTATTTCTTTAAATATGTTTTCAATTCCATGTTCTCTCTTTATTTCCCTGGAGTACCGCCATGATGCACATGTTGGTACACTTGATGTTTTCCCAGCAGCCCCTTAAACCATTCTTCTTGTTTTTGGATTCATTTTTTTGTTACTATTCTGATTAGGTGTTTTCTACTACCTTACCTTATAAATCACTGATTCAATCCTCTGGTTTATCTAGTCTACTATCAAGTCTATCTTATATATTCTTTATTTTAGTTATTGTATTCTTCATTTCTGACTTTTTCTTTTTATGTTTTCTATCTCCATTTTTGTTTCTATCTTTTTGTTAAAGTTCTCACTGAGTGCATCCACTCTTCTCCTCAGTTCATTAAGAATCCTTATAATCAGTGTTTTAAACTCTTCATCTGGTAGATTGCTTATTTCCATTTTGTTTAGTTCTCTTTCTTGAGTTTTGTTCTGTTCTTTTATTTGGGACATGTTTCTTTGTGTCCCCATTTTGGCTGCATCCCAGTGTTTATTAACATTTATTAGATAGAGCTCCTAAATGTACAGGTCTTAGTAGGGTGACTTTATATAGTAGGTATATAAGTCTTCCCTGGTCACCTGAGCCGGGTGCTCGAGGTGTGTCCCTTGTATGGATTGTGTAGGTCCTCTTATTGTAGTTGAGCTTTGGTTGTTGTTTGTAGGTTGCTGTACGGGACTGACTAAAGGGTTGTACGGGCTAGCAATTGAGGGGCTACCCTATGGAGTAGGATTCACTTTAATAGGGCTCTGGTACCTGCTCAGACTGTCCTTTGGGTATGTCATTCTCAAATGTCACTCAAATGCTCTGGCTCTGGTTGAAGGCAACCACTGAGCATACCAGCCTAAAGGCCTCCTGGAAGGGGCCCAGCTGTAGGCCAAGTGTAGCTGCAGCCTGTGTACTGCTGGGGTCCAGCTGGTATGAATCAGCAAGCAATCCACAGATAGCCCCCACCCAAGCTTGGCTTAGAGGTGCCTGGAGAGGCCAAGCCAGAAATGGAGGCCAGCTGCCACTACCATCAGACTTGGGGCTGCTCGGTAGTAGGTACGAGGCCCATGGAGGCTACATGCTACTTATCTGGGTTTTGTGAACTTTTGAGAGATTTTAGGAAAGTTCTCAGCATGAGCCAAGACAAGCCATTTGAATAGAAAACAGCTGGAGATATTTTGGGTTGGCTCACAATTTGGTAGGAGCAGGGTCTCAGGGAATCTCCTGGATGGAGTGTCCTGTGTTAGCCAGGTTGCTGGAGACTCAAATATGGTGGCACCTGTGTTCATACACTAGGAAGGGTTAGTGCTCAAGAAAGGAGCAACACCCTCTACCCGCATTTCTGTCTGGGAGTAATCTGCCTCTCCTGCCCTTGCCCTGAAGTCACACAACTGAGTTCACATATTGCATATGTCCCTGGGACTCCTTGAGCAGTTGACACAGTGCTGGAGCTCAGAGGTATTAAGTATATCATTGACTAAGTCTGCATGGGGGCTCTTTAAGAGCCCGCAGCCTTCTGTCTCACTCTGCCACAATCTCTGCTGGTTTTCACAACCAGAAATTCTGGGGGCTTATATTCTTGGCACTGGAGGCCTGGTCTGGGGAGCCCAGTGTAAGTTTGAGACCCTTTGCTCCTCCAGAGAGATATTGCAGCCGAGATATCCTTTCAGGTTTTCAACTGCCACACAAAGTTATTGGAGGGCTCATTTTATGTCTTCACCCCTCCTACCAGTCTCAAGCCTTTTCTGTATATCCTCAGTTATAGGACTTCTTTTCAGCCAGACCTCAGGAGACTTCCAATAATGGTTGTTTTGTAGTTTTACTGTAATTTTGATGTAGTCTTGAGAGAAGGTGTGCACAGTGTCTATCTTCGTTGCTTTCTTGACCAAATGCTTCAGCAGCATGCTTTTTTGATATGCAGACTTACCAGTCCAGAGCCATATCTTCTCTATTTCGTTATTACACAACCAGAAGGAAATATTCTTCTGCCTTAATCATCTCAAAGCCAGGTACCAGACAACCAGAGACCACACTTACAGTCCAAAGTCCACTGGAATTATTCAAACTAGCCACTCCTAATATATTTACTCTGTCCTGCCTTGCCTTTCCTGCAGAAATCCCAATACTGGCCTAAAAATTTCTCTTTCTTATGTCTTCTGCCACCTGACCCATGAGTCTTGTGGCATATGACAACATCTCTTTGTAGGATCTTTGAGTATAATAAACTTTGGTTTTTCTGAGCCTCTCCTGTATCTCTTCTTGTAGCCACAATTGACTGACCATAACATGAGACAGAACCTTCAGCCTTTTCTTTATGACATTTTTGATCATATATATTTTTATTTCTACTATTTTACTTTTATAGATTTATGTTTATCTGGAGAGGCTGAGGATTTTCAAAATTATTGTTGTTTGTTGTTGTTTAATAATTCTTCTTTTAATTATTGTGTGGATAAAAAATGGGAGCTGTAATAAATCTAACTGAAAGTAACTTCACAGGGTGATCAGATCACAAATTCTTAACTGGGTAGATCGTGGTGGATGGTCACTCCTTAAGCCTATGACTTCCCTAATAAGAGGTTATCTTTGCCTTAAGAATGCACTGTCCATTGTTTCTGTGTAGCTAGGTTAAAATACTTCTTGAATGCCAGAAGTAATCCTCTTCTCTAAAAACCTCCAGAGTATAATCACCCTCAGGGTAGCACATAATCTTGTTAACTATCCTGTAATCCAATCCCAGCCTTGCTTTCTCTTACCTTCATGTAATCTTCCTTATGTTCCCTTCGTAATTCCAAATGTATAGAATAAACTGCAAATTGTCATTCTCCATAGTATTTGAGATCTTGCTTCCTGGCAATGTCATCAGTTTGGCTCAAATAAACTCTTGCAAAAATCCTCTACCGTTTTAGACATCTTTCATGAGCACATATATCTTTCATATTTTACCATAAGCAGAAAAAAGAAACTAGGCAGAACCTTCCACAGCCAAGCTTTCCAATGTTAAATAACAAAGATTCTTTTCCATAAGCTTCCAGTAATATGTTTCTCATTTTCTTCTGAGTGTTAAAGAGAAAACCACAGGCCCAAAGGACATCATTTGTGCTAAAGCTTGTGATAACACACCTATATTTCATACCTGACCTAGTTAGTTACTGTTTCAACTTCTCCCAGAAACATAATCTTAATTAACTAATCTGAATTTTTTTTGTTAACACCCATGAGGTAATCTGTCAGGAAGGCCCTCTCTATCTCCTATAAAAAAAAAAGAGGCAATTTACAGGACAAAAACCTTGTTGCTTCCCTCTCACCTTAAGAAGATGGCCTGGTCAAAAAATAATTCTTTCTTTTCTTTTGTTCATAGTTCTCTTGCCCCACTTATCTTCCAAAAAAAAAAAAAGAAAAAGAAAAAGAAAAAAAAATCCGTTTTGTATAATACCTTGGAGTGTGATGATGTGCCTGTAGAAAGATGCAAGAAGGGGTTAAAACTAGAAGCTTCTATGCCAACCGCCACAGCAGCCATATTTCCTGATTGAATACCTGGAAGTTACATCGGTAGGCTATTGTTTAACTCTGTTCCCACAAGAAAGAGGAGGAGGAATTTATGGGAAACATGGTATGGGAACCTGAACTTTTAACTTTCCGCTTTCAATATCTGTGCCCCCGCTTATGCATCATATCAGACCACCATTTGGTGACAGGTAATGAGTAGATGATATATAGATCATTGTGATTGGGATATAGTGATTAATGGATTTTGGGGTATAAAACTGTGGACCTGAAATGGGTCGAGGCTGCTCCTTTGGAAGGACAGCCGCCGGCTAATAAACTGCCTCTAATATCAAAGCACTCAGGTTGAGTCTGGTTATTCCGGTCACAACAGGAGTGCCCTTCAAGTCACTAGATGGGAAGCTACCCGATTCAAGAATTGCTTAATAAGCCAATTATATCTTCAAATTTACTCAGATGAATTTTTTAAAATACTGATAACATTTTTAATGTTCACATTTCTATTAAGAATCTGTTCAAAGCAATTGAAAATTTCTCACATTTTCTTCAATCTTCTTCTAGCCTCTAACCATCCAATTGCAAAACTGCTAACATATTTTAGGTTATTTATGATAGCAGCAACCCATTTCAATGCCAAAAACTGTATTCGTTTTCTATTGCTATGTGATAAATTATCACAGACTCAGGTTTAAATAACATAACTTTATTATTTCACAGATCTGAAGGTCAGAAGTGGTAGGTTCTCTGTTTAGGGTATCACAAGGCTGAAATCAAGGTATTAGCCAGTCTGGCATCTCATTTGAGGCTCAGAGTCCTCTTACAAGCTTTTTCAATGTTTTGGCAGAACTCACTTCCTTCTGGTTGTAGACTCAAGTTTCCTTTTTGCTGTTGTTGATTGTCATTTAGGGGCTACTCTGTTTCTAAAGGCTCACAAATCTGTGCCATGTGTTTTATGCTATGGACTATCTCACAACATAGCTCTTTTCAACTTCAAGAAAAAGAATTTCCTTAGGAATTTCCAAGGTTTTGAATTTTTTCCTTCATGAAAGCCCTGTTTCTTTCAGATTTAGCTAATTAGTTCAGACTCACCCAGGATAATATCTCTTGATTAACTCACAACTGTTGTAGGTGCAAAAAAAGGTGTCTTTCTTCCTGAGTGCATCTAAGCCAAAGAAGAGATATGTGCAGGTTTTATAGCAAAGAAAATAATTTTTTTTTAGAGAGTTGTAAGTCCCTGAGCTCAAGCAAGCTATCACTCAAATACCTGGCTCATCCGGTGTCTCAGGAGTACAGATGATACAGAAAAAAATAAGTAGTCATGGACTGTAAGGGAGCTGGGTTGTAGGTGCTACTGATTGGGCAAATGAAGGGATTAGGTAACTGATCATTGTGTTTGGTTCTAGTATCAGCCATGGTGCTATCCTCTCTGGTCCCGTGGCCTGTGGGATTGTTCCACCTTGATGGGCCTGGGGTTGAAACACATCTAAAGCCAGGATATTATCTATAATCTGAAGTCCAACTGAAACTTATTGACCTCATATTATAGACCTGAGTCTCGGTTAATCTTACGTACTAAGGCTTAATGATTAAAGGAGCAGACATTCAGAAGATTAGGGAAAAAAGAAAATGAGTCCCAATGGCATTATCTGGACAAAACCAGCTTGAATCAGAAAAAAAGTACTATATTAAAGAAATGAAGTTTATAATTGGTTATACAATCAACTTGGTGTATTAATTGCACATGCAAATTCTTTTTTCCTCAGTTTGTAATACTCATGGCAGAGATATCTCATCATATTTAGTCTTATACTTAAGGGAGGAGTATCACATATGGTACATATATAACGACATACATATTGAAGGCTATCTTAGAATTTTGCCTACCACATCAACATAGTGTAATTTTTATTGTACTCTTTAAGTCAAAGTGGTCATAACTTTTACAGGTTCAAGGGGAAGGGATAAGACCTCACCTCTCAATGGCGGTTGACTCAAAGAATGTGTGATCACTTATAATTCATCTCAGTCCATATTCTGGTCACAAATTATTTATATTCCTACAATATAGAAAATATACTCACCTTTTTCTAAGAGCCCCAGAATATAATCCCATCCTGGCATTGGCTTGAAGTACAGGATCTTATCATCTAAAATAGACCCAGGTAAATAAGGATTCTTGAGTGCAGATCTTTAAATATGGTTCCCCTTGGCATAAAAAAAAAATGACATGTCTTCTACTCCTCAATGTCAAAACTTATATAGGGTGACGGAACAAGATAATCATAATAGACATCTTTATTCCAAAAGAGAGGAAATGGAAGGTGCATACCCATTACTAATCCATAGTAATTATAAAGCCCAGCTGGGCACATTTAGTCAACTCTTAATCAAGCTTAGTCCTGCTCCCTTGCAATAATTCTCTGTGACTTTTGTCTTCAATCTGTGTATTATTCATTCATTATCATAAGACATGGCTGCTGTTTTCAGCTGAATTGGCTTCTCACCTTAGTACCTGCTCTTAGTAGATTTAAGGTCTCTCTTTTCATGTTGTTCTATTTCTGTCCCTTTCAAACTAAGGGATTTAAAAAAATGTGTTGACTTCCTTTTTTTTTTTTTTTTGGTCAAATAGTAAATAACTTTATTATACATAACCACACTTACAAACCTGTTGTATCTATGTGGATGTGATTTTATTCCTGGAATAACTATGAGTCTGATGTAAGATTATATTAATTTACTAGGGCTGCTGAGACAAAGTATTACAGGCTGGGTGACTTAAATAACAGACATTTATTGTCCACAATTCTGGAAGCCAGAAGTCCAAGTGTTGGCAGGGTTGATTTCTTGTGAGAAGTATAAGGAGGAGCCTATTTAATGCCTCTCCCCTAACTTTTGGTGGCTTGAAGGCAATCTTTGGTGTTCATCGACTTGTAGACACATCATCTTAATCTGTACCTTGATATTCACATGGCATCTCTGTGTGTGAGTCTGTCTCCAAATTTCAACTTTTCTAAGGATATCAGTCATGATGAATTAGGGCTAATACCTAATGTCATCATTTTAACTTGATGAAATTACTGGGGATTAGGATTTCAATGTATGAATTTTGGAGGATCACATTTCAACCCATAACAGAGATGCTATGCTCAATATTTTTAGAAGTTCTCTTGAAACCACCTACAAGGAATACCCTTTCTACTCTTAGAGAGGTGAAGGAAGTTTTTAGAGAAATGCGGAGGAGTGAGATATCCCTAGATCTCTTCTCTTGAAACAACAATAAGCTGAACAGCTAAAATGCAAACAAAAACAAAACAAAACAAAACAAAACAAAACAAAACAAAAAACCAACACCCAAACTGCGCACTAGCACATCTGAGTGTGGGATCTGAGCATAAGAGCTACCATGGATCAGAATCCTGAGTGTCAGGCAGTGGACTGAGAGAAATAAAGAAGCTGCCTCTCATAACTGCTGGAGCTACCTGTAGGAGGAAGGGGAGGGGAGAAAGAGTGGTGAGTTCTCTGCACAGCACAGCCCTGCCTGGGAGTGCTGTGAGCTTCATGCACCTGGCAACAGGGTCAAGTCATCAGGGCAGAAAGCACAGAAGTGGTACAGTAAAGAAACAACAGTTGATATTTACCAGCTGTGTTTTCAAAACTGAGGTTGAGTCACAGCCTCCAATCCCCCAACCCAAGGGCCCCTCGCCCAATACACTTTGAGACCATACACTCTGGGGCCCCAGGAGAATCTGAGGAAACATTAACAAAACTGTTGCTAATACAGAGGCTGAGACTGAGAGTAGTGAGTGGGATTAAACATCTACAAGGAAAAAAAGAGGCATGATTGAGTCTTTATATAAAGCAAGGATCCAAGAGGCTTAGATGCCACCTACCAGAAACCAAAAGAAATGTGCCTTCTTTGCAAAAGGCTAAAGAGACACCTTTATGTAATAAATCTTCTTTTTGGAAAAAAAGCTGAATACACGTCCATTAATGCCCAGGCAGAGAAGTAGTACATTAAATACCATGAACAATCAAGGTGACAAAGCATCTCAGAAAGAAAGAGCAAAATCTCCAGAAAATAAGCTTACAGACATAGAAATATGTGACTTAAATGGCAGAGAATTTAGGATGGTAATTCTGAAAAAACTCAGTGAGTTCTGAAATGAGTGATAATAACAATTTCAGGAATTGAAAAAAAACACCTAGATGAACAGTACAAGGAGGTTGAAACCTTCTAACAGAGCAGAATAGATCTGGAGATAAATAAAAAACACACACTGTAGGGTCTGAAAAATGAAATAGCAAGCTTGGAAAATAAATTTGACCAAATGGAGGAAAAAATCAGTGATATCGAAGACAGAAATCTAGAAATAAATTAGAAAGAAGAGAAACCAAAGAATGAAAAATAATGAAAGAGAAATACAAGAACCAGCTGATATCATCTGGAAAGGAAGCATAAGAATAATGGGCATTATTGAAGGCGAGGAAAAGGAATAGGGACTAGAAAGCATTTTCATACAAATAGTGGACAAGAATTTCCCAAATCTAAATACCCCACTGTCAGATATAGGGAGAACATCCAAACAGAAAAACAATAAGGAAATAACAACCTTAAATAACACATTAGAACAACTGGATATAATTGACATTTACAGAGCCATTTATCCCAAAACAGCTGATTATATATTCTTCTCTAGTGCACACAGAACATTCTCAAGGATCAACCACATACTAGGACGCAGAGATAGCCTCAACAAATATGAGGCTTAAAATCACACAAACCATACTCTCTGATCATGATGCATTGAAGCTAGAAGTCAATCATAAAAAAAAAGCACAAAGAACACAAGCACTCAGAGATTAAACAATATGCTACTGAAGAAAAACTAGGTCAGAGAAAAAATAAAAGGAGAGATCAAGAGATACATAGAAATGGTTAGTACTTGGATGGGAGACCACCTAGGAAGCCCAGGTGCTATAGGCATAAAAAATAAAATAAATAAAATAAATAAATGAGGATTGTAAGCTGATGAGGTCCTTGCAATATATGAGGTCAACCAAGAGTTGCCTCACCTAAAAAAAGGGAGAGATATACATAGAAATGAATGATGATACTAAAACATATAAAAACTTCTGAGACACATTACAGGTCTATCTCAGAAATAAGAATGAGCCCAAATAAACAACCTAACACTTCATCTTAAAAAAAAAAAAAAAAAACTAGAAAAGGAAGAAAACTTAAGTCTAAAATCAGCAGAAGAAAAGAAATCATCAAAATTAGAGCAGAAATAAATACAACTGAAAACAAAACAAAAAATAGAAAAAATAAATGCAACAAAGAGCTGGTTCTTTGAGAAGTTTAATAAAATTGACAAACCCTTGGCTAGACTCACTAAAGAAAAAAGAGAAGGGACACAAATAAACAAATTCAGGGATGAAAAAGGGGAAATTGTGACTGACATCACAAAAATACAAAGGTTCATGGATGAATACTATGAAAAAGTATATAACAACAAATTTAATAACCTAGAAGAAATGAACCAGTACTTAGAAAAATACAGCCTTCATAAACTGAATCAAGATGAATGGGAAATTCTAAATAGACTGATCAGCAGTATGGAAATGTAAACAATCATCAAAATCTACCAAAAAGTAAAAGTCCATTACCAGATAGCTTCACCAGTGAATTCCACCAAACATTCAAAGAAGGTTTAGTATCTATTCTCCTCAAACTCTTCCAAAAAATCAAAGAGGAGGTAATACTTCCCAACTCATTTTATGAGGCTAATATTACCCTGATACAAAAATCCAGTAAAGATAATGCAAAAAAAGAAAACTATAGACCAATAAATCTCATGAACACAGATGCAAAAATTCTAAACACAATACCAGCAAACCAAATATAGCAACATAGTAAAAAGATTATATACCACAATCAAGCGGGCTTTATCTGAGAGACACAGGGATGGTTCAACATATGCAAATTGATTAATGTGATGCACAGTATAACAAATTAAAAAAAAAAGAAAAGAATCATACGATCCTATCAATAAATGCAAAAAAAAAAAAAAAAAAAAAAAAAGCCCTGGACAAGATACAGCATCCATTTATGATTAAAACTCTTAACAAAATTGGTATAGAAGGAAAATACCTTCACATAATAAAGGCAATATATGACATACCCTCAGCCAACATTATACTTAATGGTGAAAAGCTAAAACCATTTCTTCTAAGATCAGAAACAAAGCAAGGCTGTCCATTATTGCCACTGTTATTCAATATAACACTGGAGGTCCTACCTAGTGCTATCAGACAAGAGAAAGATATAAAAGGCATCCAAATAAGATACAAACTATCAAATTTTTGCTATTTGCAGATGACATGATTCTCTATATAGAAAACCATAAAGAATTCACAAGAACATAACTAGAAACAATAAGCAAATTCAGTAAAGTTTCTATATATAAAATCAATGTTCAAAAATCCATAGCATGCCTATATTAATGAAGCGTCAGAAAAAAAAAGTAGAAAAAATAATTCCTTTTGCAATTGCAAGAAAAAGAACAAAATACCTAGGAATAAATCAAACAAAACATGGGAAGTACTTATATAATGAAAATATAAGACCCTACTAAAATAAATTGAAGAAGATACAAAGAAATGAAAAGATATTTCTTGTTCTTGGATTGAAGGAATCAACATAGTTAAAATGACCTTATTACATTATACAGATTTAATGCAATCCCCATCAAAATCCCATTGGCAATTTTTAAAGAAATAAAACAAAAAATTATCAGATTTGTAAGGAAGCACAAAAGGCCCTGAATTTCCAAAGCTATACTGAAAAAATAAGAATGAAGCTGGAAGTATTGCTCTGCCCAACTTCAAATTATACTACAAAGTGACAGTAGTCATGGTGTTGGTGTTGGCAGCAAAACAGACACACAGACCAGTGTAACAGAATTGGGAGTCCAGAAGTAAACCCATGTTTATATGGGCAAATAATTTCAACAACAACAACAAAAAAGCCAGAAACATACAGTAGCAAAAGGAAAACCCCTTCAATAAACGGTGCTGAGAAAACTGAAAAGCCAGCTGCAAAGCAATGAAACTAGACTGTTGTCTATCATCACACACCAAAATTAACTCACAATGGATTAAGGACCTGAATAGAAGACCTGAAACAACAAAATACATAGAAGAAAATATAGGAACTAAATTCAAGAACCTTGTACTTAAAGAGGATATTATAAATTTGACCTCAAAGGCAAGGGAAGTAAAAGCTAAAATAAATAAATGGGAGTACGTCAAACTAAAAAGCTTCTGCTCAGCAAAAGAAACCATTAATAAAGTAAAGAGAGTACCATCTGAATGGGAAAATATATTTGCAAACAATGCCTCTGATAAGGACCTAATATTTAAAATATGCAAAAAATCACGACTCAATGACAACAAAAAACCAAACAATTCAATGAAAAAGTGGTAAGAGGAGCTGAAAGGACACTTCTCCCTAGAGGACGTACAAATATTTGAAAAGATACTCATTGCTAAGTATTAGGGAAATGCAAATCAAAACCACAATGAGATACCATCTCACACCTGTTAAAATAGCTATAATTAATAGGACAAGTAATAACAAATTTAGAAAGGATGTGAAGAAAAAGGAACCCTCATGCACTGCTGATGGGACTGCAAATTGGTACACCCATTATGGAAAAGAGTATGAAAGTTCCTCAAAAATCTAAAAATTGATCTATCACATGATCAATCTCAGCATTACCTCTACCGGGTATTTATTCCAAAGACTTAAAAAAAATCATATCTATAAAGAAGTTTGCACACCGATGTTCATAGCAGCATTATTCACAATGGCCAGGACATGAAAACAACTGAAGTGTCCTAGAATAGATGATTGGCTAATGAAGCTGTGGTACACATATACAGTGGAATATTACTCAGCCATAAGTGGAGATGGAACACTGCCATTTGTGACAAGATGCATAGACCTTGAGATAATCATGTTAAGTGAAATAATTTAGACAGAAAAGGTTGAAAATCACATGATATCACATATATGTGGGTTATAATCCTAAAAGCAACAAATGAACAGGGCAAACAAACAGACACTCATGGACATGGACTGTAGACTAATGGTTACCAGAGGGTAGGGCATAGGGGTAGCGGGCAGATGGAGGGGGTAAAGATGGTCAAATATGTGGTGACGAACAGAAATCTAACTATGGGAAGTGAACACACAGTGTAGAATATATATATGCCTTACTGTTGAAAAATGAATCTTTTTTTAGGTGTTAATAAAGGCCTTAGAGCCACACCTGATTTTATCTTTAGCTTGAGGTTGTACTTTACTGCTTTGGTTTTGAACTTTGCCTTGAGGCCAAATTTTACTTTGAGAAACTTTTGTGAACTATAAAGACCAACCAGGCCTTTTATATACTTTCTAAATAAGGGGCATTGTCAAAATCACCATGGAACTTTAAATCCTCTTAAATCTACAACCTCCTCTTATAAACAAACGTTTGGGAAAATGATCCTAATTTGAATCTACCATCTATTTTCTGTTGAGTCCTTGATTGGTACAGCAATGGGTATCAGAAGAGGCTCCAGGAAACAGATATTTAAAATAAGATTTTGAATTTGAATTAATCTTATATTCAAGAGTACAGAGTTAATAATCTACTTTGGGTGGGGAAAATGGAATATAAATTATCTTTGTGAATACAATCACATCATGATTAATTGCAGTATCACCAGTGGTGATATTAGATACAACACAGGTCACAGGTGGAAGGCAAGTTATTGCAGAATTGAAAGTAATAATTAGTTGCTACAGCAAGAATAGCAATTATAAAATTTTGGAATCATATATTTTCTAAAAATCATAGTGAGCATCCATAAAGGAAAAGAGCAAATGAAATCTATGAATAAAATAATTGTGAACAGAAATTGCCAAGGTGAACTCATTTATGTTGAGGGAACCAAAACAGAGCTGTGAGGCCATAAAAAAATTTGTCTTATACATGTTCTACCCAGAATATTTCTCCATGAACTTTTGAACTTTTCAACTGTGCCTGAAGTTTATTGCCTCCTCACCATGACAACCAGACCATCTGCATTCCCTACTTTGAAAGAAGCCGAACTATTTTTTCAACCAGCATCCTTCCTTTATATACTGGGCTCTTCCAATCCCTAGTAACCTAGCCAGAATCCTTCATATACATAGAGAGGACCAGAATGAGGACAACACAGGAAGCCTGAAACTTTATAAGACCTGTTTTTCTTTGTTCTCCCCAAAGCACATTTTAGGGTGCTTCCTGAATTTGTGTCTTCCAGTTGCAATCCCTAACTTCAAATAAATGTTTTCTATTTATCTTTTCTTTTAAGCCTCTTTCTTGGGTAACATAACTAAGAACATATGTGAAAACTTTAGGCTACATGGTAGCTTTAAAAAAGTTTCTTATTTCATATAGTTACATGACAGAAATTGTTTAGAACAAGTCCAGGATCTAGTGATGAGTTATAGACAGTAAGCCAATAATGATAAAAGTTGTACCAAGTCAGTTCTACCAAGTCTTTTACATTAAATCAAGAAAAAAAAATGAGATCAAGATAAAAGCGATGGAGATGTTTGAGCAAATATGGATAAAGGTGAAACTTGAGTCTACAGATTTCTCTGTAAACCCCTTGCTTGCAGAAGCAGTATTTCTCTTCAGTTAAAAAAAAAAAAAAAAAAAAAAAAAAAAAAAAAAGCAGATTTCGTCTGCAAAAGAGCTTTTCAAGATCTGCAACTGGGAATTTTCTCACAATTTCACTTGTATCATCATCTCTTTGCCTCTGATCCTTACTAGAAAAAAAGAAATCTCAACATAGTCTAGAGCAAGCAGCAATGGAAGAGATAGTCCATTTACTATATAAGTTCTAAAAACCTATCTTAATAAAATTTAGATGTAATTTTGGTTTTAATGGAAGGGACAGGTGTATACTTGTCACCGAGCAAGGGCTTTCTGCTCAATGTGCATAGAAGCCAACACTACAACATCAGCTATGGAAGAGGGAGGGGAGGCTTTTTTCTAGGTCAACCAGCAAGAATATAGGAGGCAAGGGTCAAATGTGTCACCCCAATTGAGAGTTAGGGGTGAAATTTAAAGGTTTAGGAAAGGACAAGGTGATATAAGGAATGGGCAGGTTTTAGCTGGAGGGCTTTAGGACCAGATCTTCCTGTCAATTCCCATCTCTTCAGCTGTGGGGCAGAAGTGGGGGGTAAAATTTTGGTTTCAGGCATTATTGAAGGTCAAAATTCTTTTCTCTGCATATGCTTCAGCTGCATGACCTGAGGTTTTGTTCAATTATCTCTAAAAAGATACTCAGTATCTGGTTAGAAACAGGACAGGACCATTTTGAGCTGGTTCTGTGGTTACATACTGCTTTTGTCATATCCCAGGCATATTTCAAACTTTCCAATCTCCGTATCATATGTAGTCTGAAATGACCTCAGTCTTCTTGATAGCCCATATAATTTAATGCTAGTCCATGTCACTTATAATATACACCATTTTGATCCTTGTAGGAGATTGTATTATTGGCCCCAATTTTTATTCCTTCCTTTTTCTAAGTCCTTTACCACGTGCCCTTTGTGATCCTTCTGTAGAGGTAGACTATCTTTTGCTACCTGTTGACATTAACTCAGTCATGTCTCTTATTCTGGCCCATTGTTATGGAGGATGAAACGATAGCATGTCTTTTCTGACTTAAGGCTTAAGAGGCCTTGGTGCTTCTCCTTGTCATCTTGCCCCTCTGAATTCACCAAGACAAGCTCCCACTGGCGCACTAGATATCAGGTGGAAAATGACACACTTGTGTAGCAGAAGCAATCCTTTGAAGCTGACTCATTCAGGTTGACAGACTATAGCAGAGCCATATTAATTGTTCTATAAATTTAGTAAGAAATGGATACTTATTGTTTTACACCTGAGATATTTTGGGGTTATTAGTTATGTAGCATTACTAAGTAGCATTTTACTGACAGACTCAGTTGGTGAGAGACAAACACAGAAAGTTAGGGTGCTGTCATGTCAATAACATTTCTAGAAATGTAGTGGTCTGGGGCATGATGGAATATTCTTTTCAAAGTAGAAGTAAAGTTGCCAAACCCTGTTTTGTACATCATAAAAAAAAATAGAGAGACATAAATACTTAGTGGACCTCTTAATATTTTAGCAGCAACATACACAGATGTTTCTAATGTACGATGTCATTCGTGATCCTAATAAATACAGGTTCAACAGAAGTGCGCATTAAATATAGATACATTTTATCTTATTTTAATGTTTCTATCCACTTTTCACCTGTGCCTATCCCCATTACTTTTTGTCAAGAGTGCCAGTAGTAGATGATTTAAAATTTAGGCATTAATAGAACCACATGATCCATTTCTCATTTATTATTTTTAATACAAAATTTTCCCCAGATAAAAAAAATAGGACATTAAGCAATAAAAATGGTAAATAATGAGGGATGATTTCTCTTATTCTCTAGATCTACTCTTCACCTTTCTTTTTTCAGCTCACTACCTGGGCAGCTGATGCACAGATATGTCAGTGGCCTCTCTTTACTCTGTCTTCTGGTTGGTTTTGGTTAATGGGGAGTCATTTCAGGAGACAGGAGGAAGAATATCCTTTATATCCCCTGGCTTCCTCCCTCCAAAGTAATTTTGGACTGGTAGTTTCACTTGACCGAAGGCTTTTCTAAAGGCTGTCACCTTGGTGCAATTCATTCCTTCCATTTCTGTTAACTGCTTACTCCTCTCATCTTTTGGGGTAATAATAGCTGTGCTACTATTGGCTGCAGGATACTGAACTATCCTTGTTTTTTTCTTCACTGCACCTCTATAAATAGTTCCTTTGCAAATTAACCCTCTTTAAATTACCTAAATGACTACACCATTTGTTTTCCATGTTAATTGGCTAACTCAACAGTCTATATGTGTTTAATAGTGACTGTTCAAAGACTTAACTATAAATTTCTTATAAAAAGTAATCTGATTCTTATGTCCTTAATGTGGAATTGGCATGTATGTATCTATGTGTATATATATATGTATGTATGTATGTATGTATGTATGTATGTATGTTTGTATTTCTGAAAAGAATGGATTTTAATCTTGAGATTATGGTCTATTTAAAAATATTAGAAAAGTCTGTTCTTATTTGCTTTATTTAAATTAACTTTATTGGGGTGACATTTGTTAATAAAATTATATAGGTTTTAAGTAAACAATTCAGTAATACATCATATATTGCATTGTGTGCTCACCACACAAAGTTAAATTTCTTTCCATCATTACATATTGACCTGCTTCACCATTACCTACCTCCCCTCCTTCCCTCTTCCCTCTGGCAACCACCAAACTGTTACTCGTATCCATGAGTCTATGTTCGTGTTGTTCATTTGCTCTTTTCAGTTTTAAGTCTTACATGTTAGTAAAATCATATGGTTCTCAACAGTTTCTGTCTGACTTATTTCACTTAGCATGATTCTCTCCAGATCCATGCATCCATCCATATTGCCACAAGTGGCAGTATTTTATCTTTCCTTATGGCTGAGTAATATTCTATTATGTGTGTGTGTGTATATATAATCTTCTATTTTATATATATATTCTAAGATCTTCTTTGTCTAATCATCTACTGAAGAACACTTTGTTGTTTCAATGTCTTGGCCACTGTGAATAATGCTCTTATGAATATCGGGGTATATATATATATATAAATGTCTTCACATTTTTGGCTAGATACCCAGAAGAGGAATTGCTGGATCATAAGGCAATTCTATTCTTAATTTTGGGGGGAAACCTCCATAATGTTTTCCATAGTGTCTATACCAAATTACATTCCTACCAGTAGTGTATGAGGATTTATTTTTCCCCACAATTTCTTCAAAACATGTTAATGCTTGTCCTGTTGATAATAGGTATTCTAACAGGTATGAAGTGGCATCTCATTGTGGTTTTGATTTGCTTTTCCCTAACAGCTAGTGAAATTGAGCATCTTATCAGATGTCTATTAGTCATTTGTATATCTTCTTGCGGAAAGTCTCTGTTCAGGTCCCCTGCTCATTTTTAAAGTGGATTGTTTGTTTTTTATCATTGAGTTGTATAAGTTCTTTGTATATTTTTGATATGCTTTTATAGAAAACACTGTTTGAAAATATCTTCTCCCATTCAGTTGGTTACCTTTTTATCTTACTGATGGTTTCTTTTGCAGAACAGAAGCTTTTTAGTTTGATATTGTCCCATTCATTCAATTTTGCTTTTACTTCCCTTGCTTTTGAGGTCAAATTGATGAAATCCTCTCTAAATACAAGGTCCATAAGTTTTCTTTCTTGCAATTTATTGTTCCAGGTCTTATAATCAAATCTTTGATCTATTTTGTATTAATTTTGGTGTGTGGTGATAGACAAGAGTCTAGTTTCATTCTTTTGCATGTGGCTTTCCAATTTTCCTAGCACCATTTACTGAAGAAGCTTTCATTTCTCCATTGTACATTTTTGGTTCCTTTGTCAAAAATTATTTGTCCATATATAAGGGGGTTTATTTCTGGACTCTCAATTTTATTCTATTGGTCTGTGTGTCTGTTTTTCTTCCAATACCATGTTGTTTTGATTATTGCCTATTTATAGCATAATTTTAAGTCAGGAAGAGAGATACCTCCAGCTTTGTTCTTTTTCCTCAAGACTGCTTTGGCTATTCAGGGTCTTTTGTGCTTCTGTGCAAATCTGATGATTTTTATGTTCTATTTCTTTAAAAAAATGCTATTGGGATTTTGATCAGGATTACACTGAATCTGTATTGCATTGGGTAATAAGGTCATTTAAACTATGTTGATTCTTTAAATCCATAAACACAAAATATATTTTCATTTCTTTAAGTCTGCAATTTCTTTTAATAATGTCTTACAGTTTTCAGTGTATAGATCCTTCGCATGCTTTGTTAAGTTTATTCTTAGGTAGTTTATTCTTTTTGTTGCAATTGGAAAAGGAATTGCTTTTCATTTCTTTTCTGAAAATTTATTTTTAGTGTAGAGGAACACTGGATTTTTTGTATGTTTGATTTTATATCCTGAAACTTTATTATATCAGTTTAATTTTTCTAATAGTTATTTTAGTGGAGTCTTTAGGGTTTTTTTTTATATAGACAATCATATCATCTGCAAAAAGTGACAGTTTGATTTCTTCATTCCCTATTTGAATTCCTTCTCTTGCCTGATTGCTCTAGCTAGAACTTCCAATACTATATTGAATAATAGTGGTGATAGTGAACAGCCCTCTTATTCCTGATCTTAAAGGAAAGATTTTTAGTTTATTAGCTGAAGGTTTGTCATATATAGTCTCTACTATGTTGATGTACTTTCTTTCTATACCCATTTTATTAAGTGCTTTAATCATAAATAGATATTGTATCTTGTCAAATGCTTTTTCTACATCTATTGATACAGTCATATGATTTTTATCCTTCATTTTGCTTATGTGGTGTACCACATTAATTAATTAGCATGTGTTGAACCATTTCTTGTGACTCTGAAATAAAGCCCACTTGATCATAATGTATAATCTTCTTAATGTATTGTTGTATTCAATTTGCTAGTATTTTGTTTAGGATTTATACGTCTATATTTATCAGAGATATTGGCTTATATTTTCCTTTTTTTGTGCGTTATCTTCACCAGGTTTTGGTATCAGGGTAATGTTGGCCTCATAAAATAAGTTAAGAAGTATTACCTCTTCTTCAATTTTTTAAAAAAGTTTGAGGACAAGTATTATATCATTTTTCAATGTTTGGTATAATTCACTAGTAAAACCATCTGGCCCTGGAATTTTACTTTGGAGGAAGTTTTGATAATTGTTTCAATTTCCTTATTATCAGTCAGTTTCTTTAGGTTTTCCAGTTCTTCATGATTCAGTCTAGGAAAGTTGCATAATTCTAAGAACTTGTCCATTTTTCTAGGTTATTGAATTTTAGTGGCATTTAGTCTTTCATAGTATTCATGTATGGTACTTTGTATTTAGGTGGTACCTGTCATAACTTCTCACTTATTTCTGATTTTGTTTATTTATGTTCATTCTCTCTTTTCCTTAGTGAATGCAGACATGGGTTTTGTCAATTTCATTGATCTTTTCAAGAACTGGCTTTTTATTGCGTACTTTTTTCCTATTGCATTTTTATTCTAATTTCACTTAGTTCTACTCTAATTTTTATTATTTTCTTCCTTTGCTGACTTTGGGCTTCATTTGTTTTTCTTTGCTTAGGTTTTTAATATGTTAATTTGTTATTTATTTTTGCTTGTTCTTATTTTTTGAGATAGGCTTATAATGATATGAACTTTCCTCTTATTACCACTTTTGATGCATTCCAAAAGTTGTGATATGTTGTGCTTTCATTCTCATATGTTTCTATGTATCTCTTGATCTGTCCTTTTATTTCTTTCATGACCCAATTGTATTTTAGTATTATGTTGTCTGATTTCCACATATTTCTGGGTTTTCCCACTTTCTTTTTGCTGTTGCTCTTGTTTTAAAGCATTGTGGTCAGAGACTATGTTTGGTGTGATTTCAATCTTTTTAATCTATTGAGGCTAGTTTTGTGTCCCAACATATGGTCTATTCTTGACAATGTTACATTTGAACTAGAGAAGAATATATAATCTGATGTTTTATGATAAAAGGCTCCATAAATATTGATTATATCCAATTGTTCTAATGTATCATTTGAGGTTGATTTTTCCTCATGGATTTTCTGTTCGGATTATCTATCCATAGCTGACAGTGGGGTATTTAGGTCTTCTATTAAAATTGTGTTTTTGTCAGTTTTAAGAATTAATTCTGTTAGTAGTTGCTTTATATATTTCGGTGGTCCCTTGTTGGAAGAATATATATCAATAAGTGTTATATCTTCATGAGCTGTTCTCCCCTTTATCATTATGAAGTGTCCATCTTTGTCACTCATTACCTTTTTATATCTTGAAGTCTATTTAGTCAGATATAAGTACTGCTACTCCCACTATTCTTTGGGTGCCTTTTGCTTGGAGTATCGTTTTCCATCTTTTCCCTTTGAGTCTATATTTGTCCTTGCAACTAAAATGTGTCTCTTAAAGGCAGCATATATATATATATTTTTTATCCAGTCTACTACTCTGGACTTTTTTATTGGTGTGTTAAATCCATTTACATTTAGAATGATTATTGAGAGATTAAATTTTCTTATAGCCATTTTTTTGTTTTGTTTTGTTTTCTGGTAGCTCAGTGTCTTCATTATTTCTTTGTACATGCATTTCTGTCTGCTATTTTAGTTTGGTGGTAAACTATGATTTTTCCCTCTTGCTTTGTGTTGTGTCTCAATTCTAGATGTTTTTGTGTAGTTATCATTAAGTTTATGTTAAAATTTTTCATATATGCAGTAGTTCTTTATCTTCTACATGTGTCTTATCTTCATTACTCTTTTCTGATTCAGAACTTTATACCCTCCCCTTTCCTGTTTCTTTTTTTTTTCAAATTATCCCTTTTAGGCTGTGAGCTCATTTCTGAGTTGCAGTAGCTATTGTTTTCTCTCTTTAAAATGTTTTATTTTTTTTTAAGCATTATGTAATACTTAAGTTTGCCATACCCTGTTCTATATAAGGGTTGCAATTTCCTGTTTCTATCTGTTAGTCATGTTACTCATAGTTTTTTTTTTTTTTTGTCTTTTTGTTTCATATAGAATGACTCCCTTTGGCATTTCCTAAATGTAAGCCTTCTGATGAAATATTCTCTCAGCTTCTGTATGTCTGAAAAGGTCTATATTTCTCCTATGTATATAAAGAAGAAATTTTCTGGATATATTATTCTTGATTGGTAATGTCTCTCTTTCAATAGTTTGAATATTTGGTCCTACTTTTTCTCAGCGTATAAAATTTCTGCTTAAAAGACTGATGATAATCTAATGGGTTTTCTTTTATAGATTATCATCTTCTTTTCCCTGGCTGCATTGATAATTCTTTCTTTGTCATTAATTTTTGACAGTTTTAATATAATATTTCTTGTAGAAGGCCTTTTTGGATTAAGATAAGTAGGTGTTTTATTTGCTTCTTGAATTTGAGGATTTGATTCTTCCCATAGGTTTGGGAAGTTCTCTGTTCCCTTCTTCCTCTCTTCTCCATTGTTCTTATGTTGCTTATTCTGATAGTGTCAGATAATTCTTGTAGAATTTTTTCATTTTTTTTCACTCTCAAGTCTTTTTCTTTTTCCATCTGTGTCATTTCCAGATTTTTGTCTTTGACATCACTAATTCTTTCCTCCATCTGCTTAGCTCTATTTCCTGAGCTCACTATTTTATTCTTCATCTTTTTTTTATAGAGTTCTTCAGCTCTAGAAGTTTTATTTGGTCCTTTTTTAGAGTTTTATACTCTTTGGTAAAGTATTCCTGTCATTCACTGATTTTGTTTCTGAGTTCATTGAACTGTCTTTCAAAATTTTCTTGCATCTCATTGAGTTCTAACAGAGGTGTACTCTTTAATTTTCTGCCATGTAACTCACATATTTTCATATCTTTAATTTTATTTTTAGAGATTTTTTATTTTTTTTCTCAACTGACTTTCACTATGGTTGTTCACAGTATTTGATGGATTATTTCTCTGCCTCAGCATTTATGGAAATGTACTCTGCTTTAAAATTTTTATTTTTATTTTTTTAGAGAGATCTTTATTTAGCACGTTGTTAGGAGGTTTTCTTTTGTTTTCCAATAGGTGGTACACAAGCCTCCTGCACTGCCCAGGACTCCCAGTTCACTGCTTTGTTTACAAAAAAAAAAAAAATTCCCTTTATTCCCTGGGCAGGTGCATGCCTTCTCAATGTCCAGGTAGCCTTAGTCCCAGGGCCCCACCACCATGGAAGAATGTTTTGAGCAATGAGTTTACAAGCCTCTGAATAGTCCCGGCACTATCCTAATAGCAAGATGCTGTGCTGCCCCTCCTGAATCAGCTTGGATGGGTTGTTTGGGGTGGGATGGGAGAAGCCACCAGTGTGCCTGTGGTTGTTTTCTTTCTAGTAATGCTGGCCACTAAGCTATAGTTGCCTGGCCTCTATAATCTCTACCTCTGTCACTGGGCCCATATGCAGTATGCATTTCCTCAGTCCCCAGGGTGGCAGACTTCCTGCTCTATAGCCTGACACTCTCTGATGCAGTTTCCCTTGGGGTCTACTGCTAGCTTTCGGGGGTATGGAGAGGTGTGCTGTTAGATGGTGGGGGAAGGTGGCAAGGTTCCATGACTCAGCTTTCTACCTGTCAATGGTAGTTGCTAAAACACAGTTGTTGCCCTTCTATATCTGTCTCTTTCCCAGTCCCTGACTTTATCGCTGGGCTTTGTTACGTGGTATATGCTAATCATTAAGGCAGGAATACTGGGGGCTACAGAGAGTGCAAACCTCCACCTAGTGCCTCCCCTCCCCCAGTCCCACAAGGGGCTCTGGGCTGCAATTGAAGCAGCTGTCTCTGCTCCACTTTCTTTCCTCCACCCTCACTTGCTGGATTCACTCACCTACAGATGCTCTGACATGCAGATCCTTCAGATACGTTTGTATGTCAGGCTTGGTGTTTTCTGTTGGATTGCAGCTGTTTGATTTGTTGTAATTTCAAAGGGTCAGATGAAAGGGTGCACATCATGCCATCACATTTCTGACATCATTCCTGGAATTGACATTTAATAAATTATGATTGGATAAATGAAAGAAGAAACAGATGAAGAAAAATCATTCAAAGACATTTAGATTCAGTGTTAGAGGAAAAATTTACATGAAGGACTATAAGCTTCTTACCCAGGGCTCTAGGTGCCATCTCCATCATTCACATAAAACTTTTCTTCAGTATTTTTTATCTTTGAAATACCCATTCCCACTGTATAAGTCGTAGCTACATTATTTGAGTTTCAGAAGCTTGCCTATCAGGTCCAAACTCACACAGAAGTAAGAAACTAATCTGAGAAACAAAGCTGGGTAATTTTTATTCCAAAATCTGAAAAATCAATCATTTTAAATATTCAAGTTAGAAGTCTTAGCAGACCAAAATGTTCTTATTCTTGGAAATAATATGGAGCTCTGCAGTAGCATGTGAAGACCTTCTGCTCTAGAGGTTGTTAGATATAACCTTGTTTGCATCTTCACAAAATCTTTGGAAAGTAGAAAATGTAATGTTCACAAGCAAAGAGGCTTATGTGAAGAGAGAAAATCAGCAGCTTTGAGGAGCTTAAAATAGGATTAAATTTTTGAATAAATATATTTTTAGATGGCAGAGAACCTAGACTATTTTGCATAAAGATGCTGAAAATTTGGCATGACAAGAATAGTCCATATATTCTCACTTCTAGGACATTGCCCAAAATTATCTACCCTGTTTTCCTTCAAAGAGCCCAATCTTTTGACCAAAGTTGACTCTGGACAACTGATCATACATAAAAAATTCACACCTTCTTTTCCACTTAGGATGCACAGAACTCATACTACCTGTATGGATACAACTTTTCACCATACAAAACTTTTCAGAAAGTGCTTTTTCCTTTTTTTCCTTTCCTTTTTTTTAATTTATTTTTTAAATACATATTGTCATAATGAGAGTACAGAAGGACAGAACAACTCCTTAAAAAACATTTAGGCTGTTTTAGAGTGCTACACAGATACAAAAATTTTTTTTTATCAAAACTTTCGCTACTTTAGACTAAGCAACAACAAACAATAACAATGGAAGAGTTATAGAGCTCCTGAAATATCAGAACATATATAGTATCCTTTTTGGTGTACCACATTTTTTTTAAACATTGCACAAGCCTAATTTTGTGTTACTTTTGTTTCAGAGCATGTAGCAAAAACAATAAAAGCTTTTGAGATGGCAGCACATATATACTATACCTCTTAATGCCTGAATAGACAAATCAAATCTGAAATGAATAATCCAGAGAAGAGGTGTGGGGTGGAATTAGGTGAGAAAAAAGTATTACGAAAAAAAAGACTCCTCTTTCCAGATGAGAGAAAACTAAAAAAAAAAAGACTCATCAGACGCAGATATCATATAACTAAGCAATTTTAATATATATATTTTTAAAGATCTGACACATTGGAGGATAAATCTCAATAGAGCAACAAAGCAACACTGGTGGGAGCAAAGATTGGTAATATTAATTCAGGTAGTAGCTTGATTCAGAGGACACGGAAGATATATTTAGACTCTCCCTGGTTTTCTCAGTCTCTCTTGGGGAAAGGAGAGAAAAATCAGAAAATAATCTTGCTTATTTTAATAACAAGGAAGGTAAAAGAAGGTGATTAAATGTTCAGGGAGAATTAGTAGGAAAAGACGTTGACAGAGTATGGAAACCAGCTATTCCAATCATTTTAATAACATCTGGAAAATTTTCAAGTCTCTAGTGGAGATACTCTGCAGATAGATAATCTGTTGTCTTTTTCTTTTTTAATGGAGTTTTATTGACTTCAGTTTTCAAATAAGTCTTTTTTTTTTACCTTGTCTTTATTTCTGATATAGGCTGTGGTCAAGAATAAAGGAGAAAATACTTGATTTATCCTTGTATAATTAGAATGACATATATAGAAAATTTAAATTACACTTGTAATGCACCTAGAAGAATCATATATGTTCATAGAATTTAGTTATAGACTAGTACATGTACTGACAAATATATTGAATAAAGTGAATATTTATATATATATATAATATTGAATATATATATATTATGGCTAAAAAAAGTGTTGTTACCATATTTTAAAAAAATTTTAAAAATCCATCTAGTAACTTGTTTTGACAATATTCTGCTTTTAGCCTTATATCATCTTCAATAAGCATTTCATTTACCTAATGAAAAACTTATTTAAAGTAATGAGTACACAGTGTTTTAATTTGCATATGCAAATACATTTAATCACTAGGAATAGCTGGCAGAAGGAAAGAGTATGTATATAATTATTTCAGTGACTACCCTCACCTTTAAGTTTATGGGAGTGCTGCATAGCTGGGATTAGAGATTAATACTTCTTAGGAGAAGGAGACTAAATTCTTCTAGGTGGAAAATGACCATAATATAATAATAGTTATAATTATTAAACCATATTTAGTGTCATGAGCAAACCACATATTATTTTTGTACCTAAACAGGTAGACATTATCTTCATTTTAAGAGATAAAGAAACTGAAGTTCAGTGAAATGAATTTGCTGAAGGTTACACATTAAGTAACAAAGCTAGGATTCAAAATCAAATCTGTCTGACTTTAAAGTCTGACCTCTTTCTACTATATTAAGAAAAGCTTCAAAAAAGTCTTCATTTTCTAATTTTTTATATTTATTTTGGGGGTTGGGAGATAAGACTGCCAATAGAAAGTGGTATTTCAAAGAAAACATGAATATTAATAATACCTCTTGTTTACATAAATGCTGGTGGTTGTTTTAGCTCCAAGAAAATATGTAGGAAATTCTACATATGCCTTCTAATTAGAATTTGAAATTAAATATTAATAAAAAAATAGAAGTGGTGTTCCTCAGCTATAAAAGTTTGTTCTTCCTGGGTATCAGTACAGTGGAAGAAAATGAAACCTTTATAGATCAAGATGCAACTGAAGTTCCAAGACAATGCAGTACATACTGTGAGGACTAAATGAATGTTTTAGTGAGTTTATTTTCCATTTAAGAAGCTACAGAAAGTCAATAAAAGACTCACAATTTATGGCTCCTATACTTAACAATAATTATCTTTTTAATTATTTATATAAATAATACATAATAATAAAGTTAAATAGTATTAAAGAAAATAATCTTAAAACCAAGTTTTTAATGTATCCTATATAGTTTTTATTTCTCTGACATTGCCATTTTACCAATCCTCACCACCCAGTGTATTTTCTAGTTATCTTCAATCAATAACGAAGTTTTATCTCCATATCAACTTGACTCCACACCTTTGTACATTACTGTTCTCTGTTTGACGAATTATTCCCTATTTCCATCTGGAGAATGACTATACTTTCTTTAATATTTAGTTTCATTTGGAAACCTATATCTGACACCCCAGTCTGTATTCAGAGCCACATCTCTGTTTCCCATTATACTTCACATAAAAGCCTTCTTAACAATGTTCATCTATTTTGTAATTGTTGTTGCTGGCTGTCTAGTCTAGTAATGCCAGCTTTGTTGGGCTAGAGGTTGATTTTAATATCTGATTCCTTAGTATCCGTCATAATATATGGCACATATTAGGAGCCCAATAAGAATGCTTGAATTAAAGTTAAATAAATAAATAAAAACAGAAAATATCTGCTACCTATCATGTTTTCCTTTTGATTAATTTCTGTTCCATTTCTATGGCCATATGAATTTTTGTAAAGTTGCCACTAGATATATTCATTTGTCTTTGTATTCCTTTGTATAATTTGCATCCATGCATACATTTCATATTCTGGTAAGATTATAGTATATTAGGATGGTGGATAACTAGGTAGCTATAAGAAATAATCAAGAGAGAGGTAACAGGCTTCAATAGGCTCCCAGAAACTTAGGAAGCAGAGGTAAACAAATTGGTGACTTTTGGCTATTTAATGAAACAGTATAGATCCGAAGAACTAAAAATTATCAACATTTTTTTTCTCAAAAAAATCTGGTCAGCTTGAGATTTTTATTGCTAATATATTTTTGCTTATGGCCTAAAAACTTATATATGATGATTTTTTTTCTCATATCATCTATCTTTCATTAGGATTTTCTGAAAAGAAGTGAGATAGAAACAGAAAAGAAAAATGTGTTCACAAACTCAAATAAGTAAAGAAAAAATTTCTTGTCTAAGAAACCACCCAAAGAGCCTAAATCATTCAAAGGAATCATTCTGACTTCATTAGACTAGGGTCATCATCTTCACCTGTCATAATGGAAGATCATCAAAGTAGAAGTTAATTTAATTTATATGGTAGGCAGAATGATGCCTTCCCCACTGGCAGTATCATGTCCTAATTCCTGGAAACTATAAATATGTTATTTTACATGCTAAAAGGGACTTTGCATATGTTACAAATTAAAAATCTTGAGATGGAGATATTGCCTTGGTTATTTAATTGGCCCTAATGTAATTATATGGGCCATTGTAAGAAAGAAGCCACATGACCCAGAAATTCCAGTTCTGGGTCTTCATCCAAAGAAAACAAAACACTAACTTGGAAAGCATCCCCAAGTTTATTGCAGTATTATTTACAATAGCCAAGATATGGAAACAACCTAAGTGGTCATCAATGGATGAATGGTAATGAAAATGTAATAGATATAGACAAAGATGTACAATGAAATATTATTAGTTATAAAAAAGAATAAAATCTTGCCACTTGTGACAACATAAATGTACCTCAAAGGCATTATGCTAAGTGAAATAAATCAGAAAATGACAAATACCATATTATCTCACTCATTAAAATAACCCTCCAAAAAACAACAACAACAACAACAAAAAAAAACATACATAGATACAAATAGCAAAGTGATAGCTGTCAGAGGCAGGGAATGGGGGAGTGGGAAAAATAAGTGAAGGTGGTCAAAAAGTACACTTTCAGTTATAAAATAAATAAGACCATGGTGATGTAATGTATACTATAGTGACTGCAAATAATAATACTCCACTGCATATTAGAAAGTTGCTAAAATAGATCTTAAAAGTTCTCATTACAAGAAAAAAATTGCAACTATGTTTGATTACAATATTAATTCGATTTATTTTCATGATTATTTAGAAATATTACAACTATTGAAACTTAAATGATGTTATATGTCAATAATACTTCAATAAAAAGACAAAAGAGATAAATGTGAATATGAAAGCAGAATGTCATATTTTAAGATATCACACTGCAAGTTCTGAGATGAAAGAAGAGGCCACAAACCAATGAATGAAGGTGGGCTCTAGCAGTTTGAAAAAGCAAGGAAACATATTCTCCCCTAGATACTTCAGAACCTAGTTATTCTAAAGTCTTGGATAATAACAAAGATTGCAATGTGTAATGAAAAACCATGTCCCCTTGTCAAATATATCTTCTTAAGGAACACTTAAGCCTCTAGCTATGACACAGTAATTGACACTGGACTTTCTCTTCTGCTATAAACAGTATAAAACTGAAAAAAAATATATGAGACAAATATTATCATGCATTGAAAATGCAGGAAGCATATATCTGAAATCCTTGAGAAAAAAAAAGGAACTCCACAATTAAGCCTCTATTTGCACTGATCCTCTAGTCCAGGATACTTCTACAGTGATGCAAAGCGGAGAAGCCCAAGTATAAGGTTGCTTTTGCTAAATGGAAGAAGAAGAGATTAGATTTCTAAGATGCTGAAGCAGGTATAATTTGTAGGACAGAATACAGGAAAGGAGGAAGCTGCTAGTCTGTGCATGAGCAGAGCAATACTCCTTTAAGCCCAGAGAATGAAGTTTCTAAGGGACAGAGAGCTGAGTGGAGGGTCTAGAAGTCACAATGTGCTGGCACCTTTGGAGTTTTAGCCCAGTCAGGGCATAGAAGCTTCAGTAGCTTCAGCCACTCAGTTGAAATCCCAGATGTATCATATCCTTGAAATAAGAAATATGTCATAGAGTAAGGATTATTCTCTAAGACTAAGGACAAAACCAAAAGAGACCTCCAAAATTAGCCTTTGAGAAACAAAAGAATCAGCCAAAGATATAGCTGTCTTCCAGAATATAACATAATGCTCTTTAAAGGATACAATATAACCTAGAATTTCTACAAGGCATTTCAATATTTAATATAAAATGATGATACATCATAATACATATATACATAGAGATAGAAACATGTGAAAAATGCATAAAAAGTGATTCGTAATCAAAACAGAGTATCAAATGATAAAAATCAGTTCCTAGCCTAGAAGTTTCAAAAATTGAATTCAGAAGAAAAAAACAATACAAAACAAAAATAAAAATAACCCAAACAAACAAACACAAAACATAACATCTTTAAAGCATTATAAATATACTATAGAACTTATAGAAAAACATGACCATAAAGAGCAAAAAGGTGGAGAATCTTAGCAAAGAAATAAAAACTGTAGCAAAACAACAACTAGAATGAAAAAATACAATATCTGAAATTATAAACCTACTGTATAAAAAAAGAGGGAATCAGTAATGTTGAAGACAGGACAATATAAATTCTCTACCCTGAGGGAAAAAGACAAAATGATTTTTAAAAGTGAAAAGAAACGTAGCATTTATAGGAGGAGCTGGACGGTTCCCCTTCTCAGGGTAAACATACTATATAGGATACCAGTCCACTAGGCTACTTACATTCTCAGGAATAATGTCTGTATGTCTGAATCATGTACAACCATTTGTGATTTTTCCATAGAGTTGTGGCTCCTATGTGGAAAATGCGCTTCTACTCCATAGCACTCAAAACCAAAGATTTTGCCCATAAATTAGTCACTCTTTCTCTCTCTCTCTTTTTAGTAAAGGTTCTTTAAGAAGCTGATGATACTAACCTACAAAATAAAACAACTCCTTCACACTATAACCTTAGTTTTAATAGTTTCTAGGTTTTTCCATTTCCTCATGTGAACAATGTTCTTGGTGATCAGAGGTGCTTTTTGTTGTCTATATATATATATTTTATGGGTGGTTTTGAGGCTAGTGGAAAAGATCAGACTAACCAAAATTCGAGCTTGGTCAAGCATCAAGTTTCAATTCAGTAATTACTTTCATTTTAGTTATTACAGATAAAAATAACCAAGGGAGTTTATGTTTGGCATGCCTCCTATTATTTTATAATACCTTATATGGTCTGAGGAAAATAGAGAAAGAGTAGAAATACTTGAAAATATAATGGCTAAAATCTTCCACAATAAATGTAAAATGAAAAGAAATAAAATGCCGCTTTAACTTAATATCTAGAGCAACACTAATCAAAAATGGAGGCAAAATAAAGCTATTTACAGATAGAAAAAAAGTCTGAAAAAAATTGTTTCCAGAAGGCTTGTACTATAAAATATAGTAAGAATATCCTTTAGAATATGTTATCTTAGTCCAGCTAAAAACCCCTTTATATAGGAAAAAATGAAAAACATGAAAGAGTAAAAAGCAAATATCAAGATCCTTTAAAAATATTTTTATTTAAGGTCTTTAAAAGATTATTGATGGGTAAAAGTAACAGTTTGTTTATTATGAAGGGAGAAGTAAAATATATGACAAGAGTGGAAAGGACAGGAGGGTGATAAATGGAAAAATGCAATGTAAATATCTTACACAGTTTTGAATTATTAAAAAGGGATAATAAAAAAAATACTGATTCTCCCAAACAATGAACAGCAAAAAAAGAACAATTGAACAAAGAGCTGATGTGTTAAATAGAAATCAAATACCAAGTTGGAAGAATTAAAAAAAAATATTGCAATAATTACACAGATGTTAATAAACTCACTTCTTTACAAGACAGAAATTTCCAAACTGGGTAAAAGCAGGAACCAACTGTTTTAGTTACCTATTGCTACTGTAACAACTTACTGCAAACTTAATGGCCTAAAACAACACATATTATTCTGCAGTTCTGGAGGTCAGAAGTCTACAATGTGTTGACAGGCCTGTGTTCCTTCTGAGAGTCTATGAAATAATGTTTTCTATCCTCCACCCTCTAGAGATAGCCCACATCCCTTAGCTATTATCTGTGTATCAACCTATGTCTCTGTTTTTGTCTTCACATCTCTTTTGACCCTGCCTTTCTCTTTCCCTTATGAGGATTGGACCAGCTTGAATAATCCAGGATACTCTCTCATCTAAAGATCCTTTATCATCGCTGAAAAATCCTTTTTGTAAAGTAATATATTCACAAGTTCTGAGGAATCTTGAAAGAGAAACCTTGGGTGACCATTTTTCTGTCTACCACAACCAACTATAGATGTTTACAAGAAACACACTTTAAACATAAAGGTACAAGCAAGTTGCAGGTACAAACATTAAACATGGCAAAGCTTGTAAGGGTACATTAATATTAGAAAACGTAGACTTCAAATGAAAAATACTACCAGAGATAGAGGAGTCATACATAACAACTAAAGTGTCAGTTCATCAAGAAGATATAGAAAACTTACACATCTGTGAAACTATCTAAACCCCCAAATACATGAAACAGATATTGGCAGAAATACAGGAAAATATATACACAATAATATTAAAAATGTAGCACTACTCTCTCTGAAATTGATAGTACAAGTATATAAAAATATCAGTAAGGGTTTGGAAGACTTACACAACACTATAAGTCACTTGATCTCATTCTAACTTAAGGAACACTTCGCTCAACATTAAAAGTGCAGATTCTTTTCACTTATCTAGATCTTAGCCTGACCATGAAACAATTCCCAATAAATTTCAAAGGCCTGAAAGTTATATGAAAATAAATCTCATGATCAAAACAGTCCTAACTTGAAAATAAAAATCACTAAGATATTTAAAGAAACTTCAAATATCTGAATATTAGCAGACTCTTAAAAGTTAGCCACTGATCAAAGGAGAAATCACAAAAGGATTTTTAAAACGTTAAAAAGATAGCTAAAATAAAATCTATAAATAGTTGAAAGATGCAACTAAGGTAGTACTCAGAGAGAAGTTTACTGCTTTAAATACTTATGGTAGAAAAGCCAAAAGGCATAAATTCAATGATTTATGTTGCAACCTTAAGAAGGTAGAAAAAGGAGAACAAAGTAAAATAACAATAAATAAATGAAAGGAAATAATTAAAAATGAGATATTTAACATGGTAGAAAAGAGACAAATAGAAAAAAAATGAACCAAAATTTGTTCTTTGAAATGAGTTTAAAAATGTTAAACCTGTAGTAAGACAGATGGAGAAAGAGATAAAAATATAAAATACCAATGTTAGAAAAAACAATAATCCTATTCCTTAGGAATAAAAAAGATAATTGGATATTATGAATAGTTTCATTCTAATACATTTTAAATGTTACAAGAAAATGACAGAATTTTTTAAAATGACTTCTTAAAACTGACATAACTAGAAATAGAAAAATAATAGTTCTATATCTATTAAAGACATTGAATTTGTAATTACAAAAACTTCTAACACAAAAAATTTACCAGGGCCAGGTAGTTTCACAAGCGCATTGTGTTAATCAGTAATGAAGACAAGATGCCCACCTTACACAAACTATTTCAGAAAGCAGAGTAGGAAGCACACTTACCAACTCATTTTATGAGGCCAGTGAAACTGTGATATTAAATACAGACAAGGACATTACAGGAAACAAAAACTACAGACATATAACCCTATGACCACAGATTTTTTTTAAAAAAAGAAACAAAATATTAGAAAATCAATTACACAAAAAATAAAAAAATAAAAAATATATAATCAAATAGTGTTTATCACAGGTTTGCAATTAAGATTGGAAACTTATTTGGTGTAATTAATCATATTAACAAGCTTTAAAAAATCATATAATAATATAACTAAATGTAGAAAAAGTATATAATATCTCAGGAGACTAGAAATTTAACTTAAAATTCTTCAGCCTGAGGCAGAGCACTTATGCGAAGCCTATAGCTAACATCTTACTTAATGGCAAAATACAAAATGCTTTTCTTGTAAGATCAATAACAAGAAAACAATGTTCACTAGTGCCATTTCTATACAACACTGTATCAGAAGTTTCAGTTAGTTCAATAAGGCAAGAAAAATAAACTAAAGAAATTGAGATTTAAAAGGAAGAATTATAATTGTTTTTATTAGCATATGATATGTGTATGTAAAAACATCAAGAAATTTAAAAGAGTGGAAGCTACTACTAAAATTATTAATAGCACTTATTAATATTATTAATCACAGTGCCGACATATAAAAATCAATAATATATAAAAAGCAATTACATTTCTGTATATTAGAAATAAACAATTAGTAAAGAGATTTTTAAAACTATAACATTCTAAAACAGCAAATTCTTAGACATAAACTCAATAAAATACTTCTAAGAACTCTACACTGAAAACTATAAAACATTTCTGATAAGAATTAAAGACAACCTAACTCAATAATAAGGTACTCAAAGTTTATGGATTGGAAGTCAATAAATCATACACCAAAGCTCACTGTATTGTACTTTTAAGATATATATAGTTCACAACTAGATTTTGTCTCAATAAGAAAAATGTTAAAAGCCATTAAAAGTAAATTATAAGAATATATATTTTGTCTGAATCCTATTTAATCTATCTATCTGTCTATCATCTATCCATCCATCCATCCATCCATCCATCCATCCATCCATCCATCAATCATCTATCCATCTATCTACCTGGGCAATGGCCTAAATTTCCTGCACTTGTTTCTTAATCTAGGATAAAAACACATACTTCCAGAGGTGTTAAAGTTTATTTACAGAACTGAAAAATGCAAATCCTCTTATAGTCCTCATTCAACTCATATATCATTAGATGATATTTTAGCCTGACACAGGACAAAGAATCTTTAGCATGACCATCTGTTTCATTCCATTAAGTCCTAATCAATAATGGAACTTCTGGGTCTAAGTTTCTGAGACCTGGCTGTCATTTCTTTTGTGGCCCTATTTAAGCACCTATGCTTTAGGAACTGTGTCTGACATCTTAATTTGGTTGTTGGTCTGGAGGGACAGGAATGGAATATAGTAGGACAAGCTAAGGATTAAAAGCAGTGTTATGCTGATTATTTATATTTATGATACACAGTGGAAACTATAAATACCAACTATTATTGTAGTTATATGAATTTTTTAATCTACAAATAATTTATGGTGTGAAAAGGGTTACAATGTAAACTAAAACTGGAGAGGAAAGGAGGACTTCATACTATAGGGCAAGCCATTTTAAATTTAAGGTTAGTGGTTTTTGAGCAGTAGAGTGGCCTGAGGAGATTTCTCTTTTAGAAAGATCACACTGAAAGCTTTGTGATTGACAGTTTGGAAGGGAGTTAGAATTAGAGAAAGAGTAATGTGGTAACAACTTCAGGAATAGAGGTGATACTTTAAATCTTACTAAGCTAGTAGCATCAGGGAGGTGCTAAAGATGGATAAAATAATTTTTAAAGAGGCAGAATTAATATAACAATAATTAGGAACTGGAGTTGGATAGTAATAGAAAGAAAAAGGTCTAAAAGTGCTTTCAGATTTCTGGTTTGAGGGTTTTATGCCATTGTTAGTTTGAGAATGAGCTGAGATAATTAGCATATCACTGGGCCATTTTAATTTTTAGATCAAATCAACCTGAAAGATTCAAGTAGTCTTTAAATGTGAAAAAACACAGAGGTGTTCAGTGAGCAAATGAAAACATGATGGAGTTTGGGAATAAATTCAGAGCTGGTCATATTCTAATTTTTTTAAAAAAATTAAGCTACTTTAGCTCACTAGCAAACTTGTAGGTAGGACACATTACTTTATTCCACTAAACCCTAAATCATATATCATACTGAAACCTCTAAATCATATAGATACCATATTTTATGATACAGTTTCCGCTGAAAAGACCATCTCTTCTTGAAATTCATCTCTTATCACTCATCCTACTGCTCGCTCCTAATCTCCCCTAGACTTTTTCATTATTCCTACTGTGTCCCTATTCAACATTGATGTTTTAAATTTATAGTGTTTCCTACACTTCCACATTTTCAATGATTACATATACAACTATAGGTTTTAACTTTAGCTCAGTAGTTTTGCCAGATTTATAAATTCAAACTTTTAACTGGTTTGATTATTTAGCACTTCCTGTTTTTCAGGCTATAGGCACCTCATATTTGGCCCATCTAAAACTAAGCCTACAATCATCTCTAAAACCATATAATCTATTGCTTTCTTAATCTAAAACAATAGCATTTTCCTAGCTGTCTGAGATAGATATCTCAACATTCATCCTTCTTCCTCATCTCCTATGGCTCCTATCTAGTTTACTCCTTAAATCGTTGATTTAATCTTGAAATTGACACACTTATAAATAGACTTAATTGGTCATTTTGCCTCACAATCTATTCTACAATTCTCCAAATGTGATTCCTAAATCAGCAGCATTGATTTCATCTGAGCAATTTATAGAAAACTACTAAATCATAAATTCTGATGGTCAAGCCCACTAATCTGAATTTCAGGTGATTCTGACTCATGTGACTCTTGAGTACAAGCAAGGAAGTGATTAGCTGCATGGTATGTATCTCAGTGTCCTCTGTTAGGATTCAGGCAACCTCGACTCAGTGCATGTGAGTATGCATAAGGAATTCACCTGTCTATATTTTAATTTCATCTGTCAGTTAAACTGGGTTCAATTAGATGATCTCTAGGATACATACAAGAATGCTTCTAAGTGCTTTCTAGGGGAAAAGCCCATTTTTTTGCATACATTTGTATACATTAACTCATTTAGTTCTAAACAAGAATACATTGAAGTAGTTATTATTTTTATCCCCACCATATGTGTGAGTAAATCGAAGTGCAGAGAGATCATTTCCCTAAATCATAGAACCACTAAATGAGTACATGATTTAAATAAAAGCTAATACTAGTGAGCATTTGCTTGTCCTTTACAGTCTCCTGCCTCTAAAGCTCTCTGCTCTGTGGAAAGAGCAGCAAAAGCAGAGTATCCAAAACCAATAAAACATTATATATAACATAGGTGTCTCATATATATCACATATATTATAATATATAATAACATATATAAATAATATTATGTATATTATATTATATTATTATATTAAGCAAAATCAAGGAAATAGTCTCATCTTTTGATAGGCACTATTCTATTCAACTTAGAAAATTGGAAAATAGGACTAAGGATGATGAACGGCACCAGGGGGTTGATTCCCATAACATTTCCCACAGGTAAATGAACTCAGAGAAAATTTCTCTGGATAAATACATCATCTGCATATTTAAGAAGAGCATTTAATTTCTTCTAGTAATTAGTCTGCAGATGTGTATTTCAGGATTGAGTGAATAAATGACTTTAAAGAGTTTGCTAATTTTGTGGGGAATCAAGGGCTAATTTGTTATTTTCAGAGGTTGAAATATAACATTGGAATATTCTGTAGTTCAAAATAAAAAAAACATGGGTGAATAGTTCAGGAGAAATACATTTTCAAAGATAAATAGCTAAAATAGCTATTTTTTCCCCCATAAGCACGGTACTTTAAAAATTACATATATACATATATGTAATGTGTGTATATATATTTACATATTTATATATTTATAACATATATAAAATCTTTCTGTCTCAGTTGTTCTCTCTAGAGTATCCCCTTCTGCTTAGCTGAAAACAGCATTCACCAGTATCATAAGCCAACACCTCAGAATAACTGTGGACATGTCACTTTTCCTCTTCTTGAATATATGATTCATCACCAGCTCGGAAGCTCTATTTCCCAATTTTCAAATCCAAACAATTTTCTATGTCTCTATGCTAACACCCTAATTGACTAGTTTATTCTCCTGTATAAAACCAGAGAGTGCTATATTAGTTCTCTATTGCTGTTGTAACACATTCTATGGTTTAAAACTATACAAATTTATTATCTCACAATTTCTGTTTTCAGAAGTCAAGAAGGACTAAACTAGGTTATCTCCTCTGGTTCTCTCAAGGCTGAAATCAAGATGTTGGTAGAGTTAGAGAATGTTTACAGTTACCATGTTAAAGAAAAAAAAACAAAAATGATAGCATGTTGAGTTAGTCTAGAGACAGTAGCATAAAGAAAATTTAAACAATATTTTAAAGGAGAAAGTAGAACTCTCAGGAACTTATAAAAAGATTATTAATTACAGGTAAACTCAGCAACCAAGAAATGATGCTCAATTTCCAAAACAGCAGGTTAGATTTCATAGATTCCAATGTGTCTTGCTTTCCTTATGCAGTATGATATGGTCTTTTCAGTCTCATGCATCTTTCTGATATCTTTATATAGAGTGAAAAATCTAGTCATTCTGAACCTCTCACCATTCCTTGAACAAACTGATAAAGCAAATGACACATATTTTTGTTTCTAGTTCCAGGAACATAATATCTTCTTTGCATGAAAAAAAAAATTAGAAAAAAAAATAACCACCTTAAGTGTCATCTCTTCCATGAATTATTTCCTTACTGGCCCCTCAAATAATGCATTCATTTCCATCTATGGGCTCCTAAAGCACTCTTTGTTATCACATGACTCACAAATAATAATTGATATAATTTTAGAATTTTGTACATATGTACTTCTCTACTGTATTAGTCAGGGTTCTTTAGAGAAACAGAATAAACAGCATAAATGATAAATAGGTGATAGATGGTAGATGATAGATTAGATAGATGATAGATGATAGATAGATAGATAGATGATAGATAGATAGATAGATAGATAGACAAATAGATAGATAGATAGATAGATAGATGATAGATAGATAGATGATAGATAGATAGATAGATAGACAAATAGATAGATAGATAGATAGATAGATAGATAGATAGATAGATAGATAGACATATAGATAGAAATAATAGATTATTGTAAGGAATTGGCTTACTTAGTTATGGAGACTGAGAAGTCTCACAAATCTGCAACTTAGGGACTGAGAAGGCTTGATAGTATAGTTCCACTCCAACACTCATGGCCTGAGACCCAGGAGACCCAATGGTATAAGTATCAGTCTAAGTTTAGGAAAAATCAATATCCCAGCTCAAAAGCAATTGGAGAGAGAAAATTCTTTATTACTGTTATTCGCTCTATTCAGGCCTTCAAGGGACTGGATAAGGCCAACTCACACTGGGAGAAAAATCTGCTTTACTTACTTTACTAATTCAAATGTTTACCTCATGCAGAAACACCCTCAAACACACCCAGAACAAGGTTTAACTAAAGATTTAGGCATCCAAGGTCACAGTCAAATTAACACATTAAATTAACTATCACATTCGCTGACATTATCCTTTTCAAGTTTTCAAGTTGGGGATGATATTTTATGTTTCTTTCTTTTTTTTTTTTTCCTAGCAGTGCCAGGTACATAGGAGATCCTCAGCAAATATTTGTTAAACAAGCAAATGCATTTTATTAATATTTTCATCATTCCAGCTAAGGCACAAACAAAGAAGCACGATAAAATGTAAACTCAGTGTGGCAGAGAAATCATCCTAGCACTGATGTGCTTGCTAGTAAGGACTGCACATGTTTCCAAATGCACTACAATTGACCAACTTAAAAGTAAACAGAGACTAGCCCTTTTTTTTTTTTTTTGCAATATATGTTTGTGGAATGAATAAATGAAACCCCCCTTAAGAAAAGATATACTAATGTACATCCTGACCACATACTGGATTGAATGTCAGCATCTTCATTAGTCTCACCTAATTGCTTTGTTTTCTCTGGAATGGTAGGATCCTGCTAGGCAGAGAGTTCTGGAATCTTTCACCAGTTTCAGTTACGCTATCTGCCAGTTGACTCATTTAAAAGGAATTTTTAAGAAGATAATAAACCATCTTGTTCTCTTACTTCTCTCCTCTCCCTCTCTCTCTCTCTCTCTCTCTCTCTCTCTCTCTCTCTCTCTCTCTCTCTCACACACACACACACACACATTTATAGAGGTGATTAATGTAGGATATTATGTCAACCAACTAAATCACAGAAAACAAAATTTAAAAACCTTTTGAGATCAACTTTTATCCATTGTCCTATTTTATGCAGTCTAAATATTCTCTAAAAGGTATTTTTCAAGCTTCAAAAGTTCTCCTTAAATAAAACTGGCTTCTGTGTATTTGATTTAGAGTGAGACAATTGACATACATTATGATCCTAAGATTTAGGGACATAATTACAAGCTGAAGTAGACATTCAAAAATATAAATAAAATGGAGAAGTAAAATCTATAAACTGTGCAGTAATATGCTAAGTTAATTCACTATTTTCTAAAGGACTCTGCCAGCCAAGATTGTATGAGCCCCAAACAATGAGCCCTTGCCTCTTTCTTTAGATTTCCAGAACAAAAATATTATTATATCCCCCATAAGGCCGTATATAGTCCTTGTTTGAAAAATATAAAACCAAGTTTTATTACAGTGAGCAAATAATACTACTGAACTTTTAGAATAAATTGCCTCTTCAGCAATTGATGGTTTTCATAAAATATTTACGTATATCATATGGTCTAGGGAGGAAAAAAAGGCATCTCTGGTTTCCTCACCATGTACTGAGCTGAATAGAAATGTATTTCTTGGTTGCCAAATAATGCACAGAGCATTATCATAATGCAAAGAGCTAAAGGTGACTAATAATAAATTTGTCCAAGTACCACATTTCATAAATAATGAATCTGTGGGCTAGAACTAAGATAAGAATAATTCTAGGTTAAAAAAATAGGAGAATAGGAGGAAGGTAGTCAACATGTACAGACAACCAGTTACAAGATAAATAAGTACTAGGGATGGAAGGTATGTAATATATATGAAAGTTGTTAAGAGAGCAACTCCCAAAAGTTCACATCATAAGAAAAAAAATTTCTATTTTTCAAATTGTATCTATATGATATGTTGGATAAACACAACAAACTTATGGTAATCATTTCACAATATATGTAAATCAAACCTTTATGCTATACTTCCGAAACTCACAGTGCTGTACGTCAGTTATGTCTCTATAAAACTGGAAAAAATTACCCTTGACAATAAAAATGCATATATTAGATATTACTAGATTAGGTATATTATATAATATTCTTATATCCAACATAATTATCAGTTCCTTTGACAAAAATCCTATGTTTTTATTCTTATATTTCTAATCACCTGAATGTTACTTTTATTTTGCTTTTCTAGTAATTAGATAATTATTGTATCAAATCCATAAATAAAGCAACACAATACTGATACTCAGGAGAGTCAAGACTCAATTCCTGACACCATATAGTGTGCTGTATGTATGTCACAGAACAGTGGGGAGGTTACAGGTATTGGTCATTTAGAGCTGGTTAAAAAAAAAGAAGAAACAAACCTGGTGATATTATGTCTATTATGATATGACAAACATCTGGTCTAACAATAGACTGAATATGTATTATAGTTTTCACACAGTAGAAGAAATACACATAACTAAGGAAAAGTTCCAGAGTATTCATATGCTATATTCTTAAGGTGGAGGCACCCCCATCCCAATACCTTAATCAGTTCTACCGAAGAAATCTGATTCATTTGATGTTTTCTTGTGATCTCCCACCCCAATGCACAAGTTGGTGTGAGTCAATAACTCATATGTGAGCTAGTAACATTTAAGATTACAAAGACCAGAAAGCAAAATTTTTTCTCTTTAATTTCTTCCCCTCTAAATTATCTATGACCTGTATAGACATCCACACAATTTAGTCCCCTCTTGAGTGTTGTTACTGATCTAGTCCCTTAGTCCTTTCTTACCATCTCCAAATCCGGTATATGCATCTCATCCCTTTCTTCACCTTAGGACATTGCCAGTTATTTAAAAATCTGAGAGAATGGAAATTTTTTAATATCTGTGGTGAGAGAAGAAGGGAAGCAATCATAAACCTAAACAATTGTACTATTGAGAAAATTGCCTTATAGTAGGGCAGAGAACAGCAGAGCCTCAATGTTCATTGATATGAGCATTAATGGATGCCATGAGCAGCCACTTGACAAGGAGCAGTATCTCTGATTCTGGAAAATGACAAACAGACTGAGAGAACAATAAGATAAAACAGTAAGTGGAATTTTAGCATTTAGTTTCAGGTTAGTGATGATAACAATGTGGCAAGAATACAACAGAGAAAGTTTGGGAGAGGTACATTATAGTGACTGGTGCTTTTACCAGGAATACAAATAGCAAAGAGAAATGAATAGGGTTTTTGAAAAAAAAAATGCCAAAAACTAGGCAGCACTATAGAGGTAAATAAAACACACTCAGCATTGACTGGAAGTAGTGGACACTTGATGGCTAGGATAGATCTGTGACTGTCAAAAAGGAAAGATCATGTATGGAGAAGCAGTGAACCAAAACTGATTCACATATCTTGATTTGATGGATATTCACTGGATTAGATCACATTACCAATTACTTTCAAAACTAAATTGTTTAGTATAAGGCAGGTAGGGTACTCATAGAAATAAATTATATTTGTTTCATGTTCAAGAGTCTAACTGTTGAAATACTAGCATTTCTCTCATTCATGTTATTATGTATTAGGAAATATCAGAGGTGGAAGGAAAAATGGAAGTGATTTAGGCAAACCTCTGACCTTTTAAGAAACTTCTTTTATCTATAGCATTCTTAAAAGATGGCCTTCTAGCTACATTAGTAATTCAACAAAGAGAGAGTCATACCTTTACAAAGAAATACTAATTTTTAGAAATAAGTATGCATTGAAAGGTCTTTCTTTTATTTGCACAGTGCACTATAATTCATAAAATGCTTTCACCACATTATTGCATTGTCTCACCATTTACAATCCATGTTGGGATTCAGGGTCATCATATAGAATATCTTTTCCAACTAACAGAACTTGGAAATAGAAAACATAGGCATTAGTGAATTTATTATGACCTTAACAGAGCACTTTCAAGAATTAAAAAAATATATATTTCTGTGATTATTTTGTTTTCTTAATTTCTCATTTTTCAATAAAAGCAAGATATAGAAAATCTTACTTCTTACCACTAACAATCTAGTTAATTAAATTTTCTCTATTACCAGCCATTTGTCTTTAATTTCTTCCCCTCTTACTCATCTATGACCTGTATAGACATCCACAAAAGTTAGTCCCCTCTTGAGTGTTGTTACTGATCTAGTCCACTGGTCTTGCCATCCTTTAATCCTTACTCTTATTCATGTTTTAGATTTGCTAGTAGTAGAAGAGGAACCTCCATCTCTGTAAGGAGCACATATGCTGTGCACACACACACAAGCACACCTTTATTTCTTCATCTCATCAAACTGTTTGAAAACTATCAGTTCCCGGTACTTGAATATTTACTAAGAAGATATGCATTTGTTTTAACACTGGCCTTCTAAAAATTAAAATACTCTCTGATATGTCATTAATCTTGGTGTGAACTTTGATAATTTAATCAAATTCTTTTACTTCTACTTTTTTAGTAGTCATTAGATATTTAAGCAGAAATTTGGGTTAAGGTATAGAATTGGGTAAAGAACAGTAGGGAGAGGTGAGTTTTTTCAGCATGTAGTTCTTTGGGAAAAAAGGAGAACTAGTTTTGGTTATCTTTAAGTTAGGAGAAAGGAGGAGGAGTAACAGAATACACATGGGAAGAGAAAAAGAAGAGAGAATTGACCATCTTGGCAATGATAATATGGGCAAGGTCTGGAATAAAGATGCTAATTTTCTGCCAGATGTTATTTCTCCATCATTTATTCATCCATCCAATAATATTTATATCCAATCTGTATTATTGAGTCCCTATTAAGTGAAAGACACTGTGCTAGTGTCTGTGGAGAAAAAAAAGTGTTAACCTACCAGGCATTAATGGAGAAAGTTTCTAGGGAGATAGTTAAAAGATTTGAGATAGTTATTTTCAAACTATTTTAAGAAGCCTTTGAAGACCAGACTAAGTACCTAAATTTCTACTCTTAAAAGAGCCCTGTTTTGAAACTACAAACTTAAGGTGGAGACATTTCTGAAGGAACAATGTTATTTCCTTCTAAAAATTTAATGTCACATTCTTCAAATGGCATTTCCAGAGAAAATTTTCAGTGAAATGAATGTTGCCAAAAGGAACCTAAAATTCCCTAAGGAAGCAATATTAATTAGAGAAATATGTGCCTCTGAATTCAGCCAATTTGCATTTCATTTTATGGTTTATTTTTTGCAAACAGTTTACTAAATGATTGCAGTTGCAGATGGTAAAATTATTACCATCAGATGGTTGCCTCACTGATATTACAGAAAAGACTAGAATCCTTTTTATATACATACATATATAAATACTAGAAAAAAAGTCTTCAGATTAAATAACAAAGTTTTTCTTTTTACTATGACTGGCCTTTGACGGCAATGAGCTCAATATAAAGTAATAAGAAATCAATCTATTTGAAGGTCCACATTGGCCAGGAAAGCTTGACAAGCCAAATATCCCCTTTATCTCTAGAAAGCCACTTTTCAGTTATTGCGACTTCCTTTAACATGCCTGGCTATTATGAACTTTGGAGTTAGGTGGGTGTTGTAGGTAGATGCTAGATCCCAGATATAGTCCACACTGGTTGCTGTGACCAATTATTTCAACTAAGACTGTCCCAAGTTACCTCAAGACTGTTTTTTTTTTTTTTTTTTTTTGTACTGAATGTCCCAAATCCTAAGGAGCCTCTAAGTTCTGGGCAAATTGGGATAGTTGATTACTTTGCTCCTGGCTCACAATCTTCATAGATAGCTGGTGCCAGCATTCAGCACATTATTTTTTATGCGTGAGAACAAAGATAAAGAGGTTCTAGAAAAATGTAGGTCATCCTCCATGCACCGGTAAAAACTAGGCTTCAGTACAACCTTTTAAAATGTAGAATGTTCTGGTCTATGAATATTATTTTATTTTTGTAATTAAGAGCAAAGGAAAGATTTTATATATAAATGCTAACATTATTCAGGTTAAAGCACTATTTAAAATGATTTCACATATTAATAGAAAGAGTAATTTTTAATGATCTCCACTTGTATGAAAAGCATTTATAATTACAAAATAAAGCTGTGATAATCAACTAAAGTTAGGCTTCATTTTAAATGAATGTCAGTGCAGTTCACCTAGATATAAATAAACAGTACTAAGTCAAGCGCAGTTTTTATCTTCAATGTTTACTAAATAGTCAACAGATTCTTGTTAGATTTTTTTGTCTATTTTAGACTCCTGACTGGACTTGGGCATGATAGTGGAAAATAAAAACATATAAAGCCTCTATAATCATAGATTATAAGATTAAGAGAGAAGAGGCAAGGGTGGCTTTGAGAAAATTGAGCAGAAGGAGCAAACTGGTTGAATGTACATGTGGGTAGTAGAAGAGAAAAGGAATCTTGGAGAAAGTAATCTTTAACGTAATATCTGCAGCATCTGTAAACTATTTAGGAGGTAACATCAACAAGTCTTGGTGAAAAATTTATTGACTAAAGAGATGACATGAAGAGAAATATTAAGTAATTCTAAAGTCCCTTTCTTTGGCACCTTGCTGTATGGTATTGCCATTTCTTGAGATAACAGATTAATGCAGAAAGATAGTACATTTTGCTTTAAAATTTAAAGACTAATTGACACTAATGGCAAAGAAAGAAGTTATGTAGGTAGTCATCAGTTATGAACAAAAATAAGTTCAAAGTTTGCGCTGAGTAAAAAAGGATGATGAGATCTATTTACCTGAGGAGTAAGATTTATGTTCCAAATAACAGAGAATATGACTAACACAAAATGAATGAAGGAATGAAAACTTGCTGTCTTAACAGAGATTAGGAAACATGATAAATGCATAGATAAATTTCTGTCTTACACTGAATTGACAGATGAAAAGTATGAAGAATGAGGAAATTCATATATTCTACTCTACTCTGCTTCTTAGACAATTATTACTCAAATATTTGTTAGCTAACTAGCAGCTTGCTAGAAATGAAGAATCTAAGGCCTCATACTACCTAGTGAATCAGAATCTGTATTTCAACACCTCTCAGTGATTAGAATGAGCATTAAATTAAGAAGCATTAGTCTAGGTCACCCTTAAAATCCATATTTTCTTCAGAGTATGACTCTTCTAAGAAATTCTGAGCCACCTGAAAAATTTTGGTGACAGTATGTTCAAAAAAGTGAGGAAACTTTACATATCCCAAGGAACAGAAATATGTAGCCAAGAGTTAGGATAAGTGACAAGGAATATGGCTTTTTCCTTCAGATGACTCAAGGTCTGTCCTGTGAATTAAAGCATTAAAAATAAGACCAATGAATAAAAAGAAAACAAAACAAACAAACAAACAAAAACAAGAAATGTATTTTAGCTCAATATAAAGCAGAATCCCTAAGGGGAAAATGTATCTAAGTATTTAGGAGAAATGGTGGTGGAATCTGTAAATTCCCTAACACTAAAGGTAAACCGAAAAGGAAGGAAAGAAGAAATCCATCAGTAGTTATTTTGTCAACTAATGCGAGCCAGGTACTTCATTGTGTTTTGCATGTTTTCCATTTTACTAGGTGTCTGCTTTTATAATCATTACAGAATATAAAAAGCAAATGAAACAAAGTGTAAATAGCAAAAGATAAAACACTAAAAGCCCAGGCTGCTTTCATTAACCCTATTGGCTTGGTTCCATGGCAGAATTGCCACAGTGAGTTTTTCTCTTCCATTTTAATGCTGATATCTGGTGCTTTATCTTTGAGACCCCATTCCTTCTTCTCAATGCTAATTGCCACATTTTCAACCCAATTTTTATCTACATTTCCTACATGTGAATGCACAGGTTCTCCTCTATTTTATTGGCTAGCAATTTTGCAATCTTTAAGTAGTAATGGGATTTAAGCATGGTTTATGTTGGCCATTACACTTTGTCTGAGTTGGAACCAGCTTCAGAGCTGTTTTTAGCCATAGGTCTCATTTACTTTCAGCTCGTATACTAATACTGCCTTTCTTTTCTGTGGCATTTCCTTTTGAAAGAAGACGCTTTCTGTATTTCAGACCTTAAAATAATGCATAAAATAATATGAAGAAATGAATAACTGGCAGATCTTTTATTACCAAGATTTACTACATAAATAATAGGGAGTTTTATAGTGAATGTGCATGATGGTGTTTACAGTGGGTTGAGCAGTAAGCATGTGGAATTTCTGTGTTGCACACCATTGCTATATCATTAAAGAAGTAATGATCTTGTAAAAACTGAATGGAAAATAGAACAAATACTGATTTTTTCTTCTCCTAATTTATACTTCTGATGCTAGAATTAAATTTATAAATTTTTGCTATTGTCTGATTGACATAATACAATTCATGAGTTATTGATATGACAGTTGAATAACAAAAGAACTCAATCTAGGTATGCAAGCTTTGCTTTAAGTTGCATTATTATATATTTTGGGGGGCTGGTCCCTTCTGTACCTACTAACCAGAGGCGATCAAAGTTCTATCTTTTGAAGATAAATGAGAAGAGAAGCAAGAAAGCAAATAATACTTTACCTAGTGTGTGCTTGGAAACTTAGGTGTATTTTACCTAGTCCTAATAATAATGTAGTATTATTACATTTTATAGTTGAAGAAGCTGAGCCACAATGACATGAACTGTTTGCTCACTCTGTTTAGAATGTTTTACACATTTGATTTTTAATCTTCTCAACAATGTTATAATAAAAAGATCATTATCCTCATTTTATAGACAAAAATGATTGATATAAGTGGTTAAAATGTTCATATTTGACATATATGAGTCTTGGTTTCATATGTTAAAGGATTTTTCAATCTTGGCAGTATTAACATTATGAACTGAATAATTCTCTGTTGTGGAGGCTATCCTATGCAATGTAGAATGTTTAGCAGTATCCCTGACCTCTGTTGGTACTAGATGCCCATAGCACTCTCCCTTGTTTCCCTGACAATTGTGACACCAAAAAGACACTGACAGATATCCCCTAAGGGACAATATCACACCTGACTAAGACCATTAACTCATAAGGACAGGCATTTCAGCAAGTAACTGACAATCTTGAGGTTCTCATGAAGATCCAAAAGACTACAAATCCCTTAATCACTTCAATAATTACAAATACACCAATGAGAAAAATGAGGCAAAAAGGTTGAATCATTTTCATAAGGTTGAGGCCTGTAAGTGATAATGTTTTTAACTCAGTAAGAGGTTAAATCACATTTATATAACTCAATTACTCATTCTCATATGGAAGACACTCTTGGTGAGCTATCCAGCAGCGATTCCAACTCCTTCTGCCTTGTAAGAAGAATGAATGTTCCATCAGAGGGGCTTTCAATATCAGATACTAGATTTTCCTTTTCTCACAGCTGTGCAATAAGTCACTGATCTACCCTGATAACAGGTTTGGTCTGAGTTAATAGTATGGTTGCTGGTGCTGGATATTTTAGTAAAGCTTTCCTCTTAGTTAAAAGAGATGTTCTTAGTGAGTCCTCTTCTTTCTCCACCATTTGGACTCAGAAATGACATGTATTTTGACCATCACAGCAAAGTCAGAATGTGAAAACCAGGACTTTAAAGACTGGGGGTAAAAGAGTAATATCACTGAGAATCAAACCAACTTCCATGTATCTAACTACTTCCATATGTCTGTTTTGAGCAATAACACCTCTTACTGATTACGTCATTATTTCAGTTGTAGCTGGAACTATATTTACATTCTCTCAACCATCAAGCCCTTTGGATATCTTTTATTTATTTATTTATTTTTTCTGGAACTCAGGTCCAGAAAGTTTAATCATATTTCTGAGTTTCTGACACCTAACTCATTCTTATGATAGCAATGCTTTTATTCATTTTTACCCCCATTTTTTACTCTCATTCCCCACAAGCAACAAATAAGAAGGGTCTGATGAATATTTTTTACTAGTATGTATTTATTCAAAATATTTTGGTATTTTGTTTGCACGTGTCACTAATTTGGATAATAAGAATAAAATGAGTAATGACTAGTGTTACAGACCATTTGCTATGCCCCAGGCATTTAGCTATTTTTTATGCACTGACCATTTGATGCTCACAGGAACCCTGTAAAATAGGCACTATCATTATCCTAACCTGTTGATGAGGAAACTGAGGCAAAAATAGGCAAATAAATGACATCAAACTATAGATCTAATTCTGCTTATTAGATTTTTCAATTAGCACTTTGAGTTCTAGGTCTACCCACACCATTGTCTGTGCATGTGCTTTGTTGATTGTGGAATGGTATACTATTATATTCACTCTACATGAACCCATAGATAGCCTCCAAATTTCTGCCTCCAATGAGAAAGGAACAGTGAACATCTTTATCTGTATTCACTAATAGACTCCTACCTATAAAATATATAAAAAAACTATATATCCAAGAGTATAACTGCAGGTTTAGAGTAAGCATGTTATTTACTTAAATCACATAACTTGATTATGCCTCTGATTGTCTGTACTAGATTTCATGGCCACCAAATATCTCCACATCCCTGTCAACATGTAGCAGTGGGCAATATTATGATTTTTGTTAAACCATTAACACTAAAATAATATCTCATTATATTTACATTTTAATTTTTCTAATTACTAATAAATTTGAGCATGTTTCTAAGATTTATAATGTCATTTCTCTTTAAAATTTTATTACTAAAATATAACCCAAAATATCCCCCTTTTTTTTTTTTACTAAAGATGCACACTATTTTTATTCTACACAATGACCAAGTGGGAAAAGTTTCATATGTAAGTAGCAATAGCTTATTTCTAAGCAGTCAATAGATGAGACAGACTTGATAGTAAGAAAAATTACAGAATAAAAATAACTCTTATTTTGTTTTTTGTTTTTACTTGAAAAATTAAAATAGAAAATTTGGAGAAAGGAAGAGGTATTTCATTGTTGGGGAGATGTGCTATAAGATTCTCCTGGTCATTGTTGTGGTTAAGATTCTTTAATCATTTGAGTTTTATTTATTTCTCCACTCATAGTTGAAGATATATGTTATACCCATGCATGACATATGTCAAAGCCCATGTTCTCAAATTGTTCAGCCTGCCATATGAAAATATAATAACATAAATAAAGATAAATGAGCAATGAGTTTGTAGAAATAACCCAGTTGGGAGATTAAGATTTGAGAAGTATTCATCAGAAAATGATGTTTCATTTTGTCACTTCATCTCATGCTTAATTAAAAAAATTAAGAGAGTATCCTTAATTCTACATCCCTATTTTTGCCTATGAACACACACACACACACACACACACACACACACACACACACACATTTAATCTATTTTATTATTACCACTAACACCCAAGAAAATTACAAATGCAAGAGATAGTCCTGTGTTTGTGAAAAAATACAAGAAGAACAGCATGACTGGGGCATAAAATATGAGACAAGTGAAGTGAAAAGAGCTAGAGATGGGCAGAGTCATGTGCACTATATAAAGAAGCTTGTAGAGAGCTGATGGGGAGTCAGTGAAAAGATTTAAAAGAAAAAAGATTGGTTTAGAATTTCAGCTTATTGGATGTGAATTTTAAGGTGACAGGATTAAAGGAAGAATGTGACAATAGTAATTCAGATGACCAACAATGAAATGGCAAAAGGCATAGAGAGAAAAGACTGAGGAAACATCAGCAAGATACAAATTTGGGATTATGAAGAGCCTGAGTAAGGAGAGAAGGAAAGGGAAGAGTTTAAAAATGGGTCTAGTTTTCTGAAAAACACAAATTATAGTGAGAAGAAAAGATACAAATAGGATAATTTTGCAAGAAAGTTCACTATTCTCTTAGGTCCACCATTCAAGAAGCAAACAAGCCCTGATGCCACAGCAGTAAGAGCCAAAGCTTATAACCGCTGAACCTGTCGAGGCACAGTTATGCGTGCTTTACATTGAGTACTCATTTAATTCATTTAATTTATTTAATTAATTCATTTACTTCCTACAACAACTCTATTATAGGTCCTATAATAACCTTCGTTTTTCAGATGAGAAAACTAAAGCCCAGAGTTTAGGTAATCAGCCAAAACCACACAGCAAAGTGGTGAATCAAGCACAGGCAGTGTGGTTTTAGAGTGTGTATTGCAGAGTCAGTGCTCTTACTGATTGCACAACTCTGCTTAGGGTTCCAGCTTGATAAGCCTCTCTGAATAAATATTAACCCCACCCCTACACACACCCAGGCAGGCCTCCAGGACTTCCATCCATCTCTCCTCACTGCTGCCTGATTCTACCATGGAGAGAGTAGCAACCTGTGCCAAGGCTAAGTCTGCTGAAGTGGAGATGGTAGAAAGAGAGAGTTCTGTCAGCTTCTAGGCTATGATCCAAACACAAATATCTTTTAGCTGTATCACCAAAGCCTTGGCTACAGTCCTCATGACAACTACCAATGCCATATTTGTAATACATGTTTTTATGGATGTTCCTGTTGCAGTGAATTGGTGTCCAACTGCTAACCTGATACTTTTTCCCAGAGAGAGACTTAACATATCCTCTTTTTTCTTCTTAGAAAATAGGGAATATAATTCAGGACACCTGCCTCAAATCTCTTCACATGTATTAGTTCAGGTTGTTGAGAAGCACAAGCCACAAAAGCTCTTACCAGCAGTCTTCTTGTGTGAGAGAACTGCCTGTTCCTCTTTAACCTACTCAGTAGGACCAGGAGATAGCAGCAGGCCACACAGATAAAGAAATATGACAGATTGAGGCCCTTAATTGATGGTAGCTTCATTCCCTCAGGAGTTTTAGCAATGAGTTATATTAGTAGAACTGACAAAGAAAATTTGGTTATCAGCATTTGAAAGAGAATGCAAGAGGAAGTGTGTACTTATGGAAATAAAATAAGAGGTCAATTTTGGATATTTTGAGTATAAGAATACCTGAGACAGCTAGATGGAAATATACAGCTGACATATATGTCAGAACTGAGACAAGTGATCTGTAGTGAATAGTATTAGGAGTTCTGCTTCTTATTGGGCTAATTTCTATGTATTTTTTATTACTATAAATTTTCAGTTTTCTTTTATTTCCGTGTACAAAAAATCAATGACTTTTATTTATATGTATATGTGCATAAACGCACATACATATGTATATCTCCTTCATGTAAAAAAGTCAATAAATTGAATTTATATATATGTGCATATATATGTATGCACACATGTATATTTCATTTATTTCAACATGTCAGTTGTAGATTAAACATATTTAACAGAGAGAATTTGGAAAATAAGGTAAAGCACATTGATGGAGGGGAATGGCAAGAGTGTGTGAGCAGAACTCTAACAAGAACCAATGTGTAAGGGTTGCATAGCAGAAGAAGAGTTATCTCATCAGGGTACAAAAGAGTTACTAGAGGGTCTTCATAGGTAGTAGTGTTTAGAGTTTCAAGAATAAAAGCATGACTGAAAATGTGTGCTAAAGCGTGGAGAACCAAAAAGGGTAGAATCAAAAATGAAAAGTCCCATTGAGTGTAGACTATTTGGTTGACTGTTTTCCTTAATGATGGCACTTGAGAGCTGATTGCTGTGGGTTGAGAATGAAGAAAAGAGGAGGAAATGACACAATAATGATTAAATCAGAGGGAACAGTTTGACATTATCAAAATAATTTAACATTCTCTTACAGTTTCTCCAATGCAATGAAATAAAACAGAAACAAAAAGTGTGACTACCGATTATTCAGGCATAAATATAATAGTCTCTATGAGCAGAAAAAAATGACTCCCTACTCAGAATATCTGAGCAAATTGAGGAAATACTATTGAAACTATCAGGGTTGAGTAAGATGGTTTAATACATATTCTGTACATTTATAATTAAGTTTTTTATTTAGCAGAATAATTAGTTGTGTAACACAGTGGAAACTTAGCCTAATGAAAATAGCACCATAAATATAATTTACTCAAGATTTATCATAATAAGAATAGATCAATGAAAATATTTTAAATATATGTAAGACTTCTTTCAAGATAGTTTCAATATACTTTTCCATATTCCTTCTGATAAATGCTATTAAAACACTGGATATAATATACAAAGTATACATAAGAAGATTCAGAAAGGTCAAGAAGAGAAGAAGGCTGACTGGTTAAAGACTTTAGAACATGATCAATGATGTGATGGTGAATTCCCTGGGTTTTCTTTTGACTCATATATCACAGATGAAAAACAACAATAACAACAAACAAAAACAACAAAACAGAAATAACAATGGGGGGAAAAAGTCTCAACTAAAGCCTACTCTCTGTAGCCAAAAGAACAGATCTGGGGTGGTCTAGTTCTTATACAATGGATCTGTTCCAGCCAAAATCCACAAAACTCCTAGAAGAAAACAAGAAAAAGGCTCCTTGACATTGAATAAGTGTTGTTGTTCCTCTTTTTATTTTTTGGGGTTTTTTTTTTGATATGACACCAAAACTTATTCAATAAAAAAAAAAAAAAACATTGATTAAAAACAAACAGAGGAACTGAACAAACATGTTCCAAGGGAAACATATAAATGACCAACAGGTACATTAAAAGATTATTATCAAGGAAATTATCAAGGAAATGAAAATTGAAACCATAAAGAGATATTTCTTCACACCTGTTAGAATGGCTATCACCAAGTCAGAGATAAAAGTGTGGGTGAGAATGTGGAGGAAAGGGAATCCTTGTGTATTGTTGGTGTGAATGTAAATTGGTATAGGCACTGTGAAAATTTTCTCAAAAAATTAAAAATAGAACTACCATATGATCCAGCTATCCCACTTCTGGATATTTATCCAAAGGAAATGAAAATAGAACATTAAAAAGATACTTGCGCTCCAATGTTTATTGCAGCATTATTTATAATAACCAAGATATAGATGCCTAAGTGTCCATCGATGGATGAATGGATAAAGAAGATTCAAGTATGTACACAATGGAATCTTATTCAGCCATGAGAAAGAAGGAAATGCCACTATTTATGACAACATGAATGAATTCTGAGGGTATTATTCTTAGATAAACTAGATAGACAAATACAAATATTGTATGATAACACTTATAAGTGAAATCTAAAAAAGCCAAATTTGAAGAAACAGAATAGAATAGTGGTTACTAAGGGTTAGGTGGTAGAGGAATTGGTGAGATGTTATTAAAGAGTATGAATTTGCAACTAGAAGAGAATAAGTTCAGAACATCTAATGGATCGTGTAGTGATTATAGGCAATAATACTATTTTACATACTTTAATTAAAATTGCTGGCACTCGATCTTAAATGTTCTCACCATAAAAAAAAAAAGATAATTTTGTGATGTGATAGAGGTGTTAGCTAATGCTACAGTGGTAATCATATTGAAATATATAAATGGATCAGAATTAACATGTAAATCATAACTTATATTAAATTATATTTCAATTAAAAATAAATTGGTCAATCTTAAAAGATTACATACTATGTGATTTTATTTTTATAACATTCTTGAAATGATAAATTTATAGAAATTTAGAAGAGGTTAGTAGTTTCCAAGTATTAAAGATATGTTGGGGCAGGAGGGAAATAGGTATGGCTATAAAAATTCAAAATGTGGGATCCTTGTGCTGATAAAATATTGTTTCTTGACTGTATTTGTCAATATCTTACATGCAATATTGTACACAAACTGTAAATAATGATTTTTTTTCTTAAAAGTTGTTAAAATTTGGGAAAAACTGGTTTAAGTTTACATAGGATGTTTACATAGGATTGGTTTGTGTTATTTTTTCCAATTACACCTCAATCTATGATAATTTAAAATAAAAATTTGAATTAAAATATTTAAATGAAAACATATGTACATAAATCCATCTGTTATCTTTCTATCATCTACCTATCTAATCTACATATCTAATCTTTTACCTGATGTAATGTCTCACTATTAGAAATAATATCAATTTTACCTGAATATTTAACAAATTAAAGTGAATTTTAGAGCAAAAATTAAAAATATTTTAATTTAAGTTGTTTTGAGAAAATTATTTAAACGTTAAAAAATTATATATGATAGAAAACATAAACATACTGAAAAATACTAAAAAAGTACTAAAAAAGTATTAAAATGTTTTTCAATTTTGGTAATGAAATGAATAAGGTAATGACAACAGAAATAGAAAAATTAATCTAACAGAAATACATTTTAGAAATAGAGCTATGTCTGAATGTATTTAGATAGATAAACTGGTAGAGTGATAGATAAATAGATTAGATAGATAGTTGATAGATAAGAATGATAAAATTAAGAAAAATAACTGATAGATTACCTAATATATATTATACTTAGAAGTATATTCTAGAGAAATTAATTAAAAATCATAGTGGCAAAAGAATTGGAAGCATAAATAGTGATCTTCCTTCTGTAATTTTGCTGCAGAGAAGACATATATTGCCTTATTTATTATTATCTATTTATTAAATTTGAATGAATAATAAACATTATTCCTGATTTTAAATGCATAAAAGAGCATACATTGAAGTTTCTTTTCCTCATACCTAATTGAATTTTTCTTCCCATAAGAAGCAAAGGGACATGGTTTTGTGTATAACCTTCCAAATGTATTATATGGAAACATGAGTAAAAACGTGCACTTGTATTTCCCATTTTTACACAAATAGAAGCATACAACTCACATTGTTTTGACCTTTTCTTCTCCTCATTTAACAATTTGCCTCAGGAACAAAAATAGCAAAAACTTATATAGCACTAGCCTATGTGTCAGGTCCTACTCCAAGCCGTTTTCAAGTGTTTATTCATATAATCCTCACAATGATCCTATGAGGGGAGCAATATCATTATTTTCATTTTTCAAATAAGGAAAGTGATATGCAGGAAAGTTAAGTCTCCCTTGTTCAATACCCAGCTTTAAAGCCCACATTTTAAAAAAATATTTTGATGTCTTGGTAGCATTCCATTTACTATATAAAGAGCTCTCTCCTTTTCCATGACTACAACATTATATGGATGTACCAGTATTTATCAAACTGGTGTCTGTCGATGTTATTTCTACTTTTTGTTATTCAAAAAAAAATGCTGTAATGCATATACTTGTAGATACTTTCTTAGTATTAATCTGAAATGCAAATTCAATTTGCTGTGTAAAAGAGCATGAGCATTTGTAATTTAGACATATTTGAAGAATTGCTTTCTTTTTGTGTTTCATCAATGTATTCTTCACACTGGCAATGGAAAAAATGAAGGTTGAAAGAATATAAATTAAATTAGTATCACACTTTTCCCTCCAGTGACTGGATAACTGATAGTTTTTAAAAGTTGCTATTGTATTTTTGTTTTCCATTGAGTTTAGAGGATATGTAAAGAGTCAATTTGTGTTGTGTCTCTGTATTTTTAATTCCCAATCTACCTCAACTCCATTCCTCACTCGTTCCTTATATTCACACTTTTTAAAGCAAGCTTTTGATTTTTAATTATTCTGATCTTACACTTTTACCGAGGGTGGAAGAGGAAAAGCACTTTGAAGTCAATACATACCCTTACCTTTGTAAAAGCATATATTCATTGAAGAAATTAATATTTATTGAGAAAGTCATTCTGAGAGAAAGCAAGTGGCTCCTTGCTGCAATAAGAGGAGAGTGCCACTGAGGGCCTCACACCGCAAGGGAAAATAAACAAGCTCTTTTGTGGCTGTTCTTTAGTAGGATGGCAAAATATTAGGTGAAATAAAGGCACAGTTGTCAAAGAGAGGTGGACTAAAAGCATGGGGGGTCCTGACATCTGCAAAGGATTCTGTAACACAAATATAATTCAAAAAGGGCCCTGGCAGCAGTATTGAAATGATGCAGATTTGGAACCATATCTACAACAAGGATTTTTCAATGAAGACTGGTAACAAACCAAAAGAGAGAATTCTCCATTTATGGTATCTTAGATCATAGAGCATTTTCAGACCCTGGGAGGATTTGGGCTCTAGATAATGATCAAAAAAAAAAAAAAAAAAAAAGGCAAATTTACCTTTTTTTAGTGGAATGCTGGGGAAGCTCAGAATCATATTTAAAGTAGTTTTTGGAGCTCGTTCCTACCCCAAAGGTAGAAAACATTAAACGCAGATCCTATTGCCTTTTCTCCTTTTTCCTAAATGTGGCTATTTAAATTTTCAGCCAGCAGAAGACGGTGAATATACATCTAATGAACAAAACACTGTACCTAATGCTAATTAATTAATAGATGGGTGGAAAAAGCACAAAAAGAAAGGGCTTTATTTTGAAATTATGTCCAGAAGTTGATAATTTTAATAAAAAACGCTCAGAATCCTATTTTTTTAATTCTGAAATTATTCCTTTTTACCTGTGTGATCTAAGTTGTGTTTGCACTGAACACATAAGCTTTGTCCTATAGGGACAATGACAGAGTTAATACATTTTCCTGCTTTAGGATATTGCTCCTTTATTACGCAAAGAGAGTATTCAACAAACTGGTTTTTCTCAAAGATGTTGGAAAAACGCTGAATGTGCAGATACTGAATCATTTCTCTCTACCTCTCAGCAGTTAATGTGATTATGAAATTCTAGGACAGGTTCCGGCGAAACCTGTATGAATTTTGTTTTCATCAACCAATAGACATATGAGGAAGATGATTTATCTCCTCCTAGTCCAGTGCCTTGGGTATGTCTTAAAAAGGCACACCATCTAGTGAAATTGCATTTACTTTTGTCCTATTCAATCTTGGTTCAATTTTATTAGTAACTCCTTTGAGGTACCTGGTAAAAATAGAACTGTTCATTTCTTTAAAAATGCTGTAAATAGATTATTTGCTTTTAGTTGGAAAACAAAATGCCATGTGTCTAAAGTACTATAAAATGTAGAATTCTGTTTAGTTGGAATATATTAATTGAGAAATTATGTATTTTTCTATAATATAAAAATATGCCTATCTGTACATAAATAATTTTAATAAATGGCCAAGTAGCCTTATTGGAAAATCTTTATAGAACAACAAATAAAAAACTAAACTTTCCTAAAATTTATTTCTACTCCTTTTCACTTTCTTCTTTAAATTTTTCTGTATCCACTTGTCACAGCATCACAAATTAATAGATGAGAGCAAACATGAAGATGCTATTGGTATCTCATGCTGTTAACAAGGCTGGTATACTCAACTGACACTGCTTAAAAATATTGGTGCTGACAACTGTTTCATTTCACTGGAACACTTCCCTCAGCCTATGGGCTTCAATTTTCCCAGTAAGTATCAGCTAAAGATTGATTGCTCTGAGTACACAAAAGACAAAACATGGGACCCCTTGCCTCAAGTAGTGCTATGGATTCAGAGGTCTCTGCATCATGACAGTCTAGATTACCTGAGACTACATCCTTGCTCAAAATCTTTCCTTTCCACTTTACTATTTTCTTCACTTTGTTTGATTTTCCCTAAAAAATAGCGCTTTGATAAATGATGTGTAAACCTATCCCTTTTCTCAGGCTCTAGTTCTAGGCAACTGAAGTTGTCATGCTGTATGTTTAAGATGAATAAGTATTTCAAGAAGAACATGGTGGGGAAAGATTTCTTGTACAGAGAAATAGTGTATGTATAACTTCAGAACCAAAACAAACAAAGCACCTAAAGCTGCTATACTCAGGAAGGTGCCATTTGGAACTTTTAGTGTTAAATGAAGATAGCGCAGGAAGTCGGGTCCTGATGAGAGGTAAGTCTGTAAAAATGCATTCTAGTCAGCTTAATAGGGGCCATCCAACCTCATCCTCCCTAAAGACCACAGAGGCCTGTTCTAGGGTCTGAAGTTGGGGTGAATCCACATATATAAAAGTTAACTCTTCTAGTCTTTGGGATTCTCTGTGGTTTTCCCTGTTTTATGTATGGGTAGCTGCAACAGTCTCAAGTGTAGGTATCCAAAGGCAAAAGGAGTCTTTCACTTTTTTTGAAACATGCACAAGTCAAAACCAACACATGATTCTCCTTCACTATTTACCCAGATTGTTTTGACACCTATGCCCGATAGTAACATGCATGTCTATGAGACAAATCCAACATGCTGAAACGGACATAAATATAAAACAGCGGAGTCATTGTCCAGGATGTAAATAGTAATCTCTGCAAGGCACCTAAGACATCCTCTGACTCTCACTGAACAAGTCCTGTAAATGTCTTGAATTTTCATGTGACCTGCAACATACCTCTCTCAGTGAAATTTCATGTGTGTTTCTTATATCCATTCTCAAAAGTCTTCCTCCTGGGAGCTCTCTGTGGAACCTGAGGGAGTGATTATAAGAGAAGCTGACCTGTGCTGCTCTTTTCCAATCTGAGTAGTGGCCAGTCAGTTTAACCCAGTTCTTTTTAGACCTGGTCAGAAAATTTTGTGATAGAGGCATTGCGTTTTTGAATCATAAATTTGGTCAAATTACAAAGGTTACATTTCAAATATTTGCAGAGATTGGGAATTAGGAGTAACAAATATTAGCCTGTGAACCAACTTATTCACCTAGAAGTCTACAACCCCCCAAACAGGCAACTCTATCCAATATATTCAGGTGAATAGAATCACATTTGTCTCCAGGTTTGTTAAGCAGGTCATCTTTCACAGTACTGATAGTTGGTAGTTGGCTACTGATCTATATCTCTAAACTCTGTCCTTACTATCTTTCATTTTTATTGCAGTAGATTTTTTTAATTATGATAATACATAATGAAAGTAGAAAATATTCAATACAATACATCATAAAGGAAAGAAAATCCATAATAGTAATGCTAACATCGACAATAGTGACTATTTATATTGAATTAGGACATTTGGATGTAGCTGATTAGATATAGTCATTTTTACAGGGCTTTTTCATTGCTGGAGACTGTGAAACAGCACTGTTGATGCAAGACTTTTGGTATAGCCGTACAGAAATAGCTACCTTAAAATGTAAGTCATTTGTGTCATATAGAGATGTGACCTTTAACATGGCTCTAAACTCTATTCCTTCACCCATGCTCATTCCAAAAGAGTATTTAAGGGATAAAAAAGAAGCACGACTAGTATAAGCATATCTGCTTTGTACATTTCTTTAAAATACATTGTTTTTGGGGGGGAAGGGGCAATGTGGTACTAAGTATCTATGTTCTTAATGCCATCAATTTAAAATATGCATTCTAAAAAAATTTTTTCTTGTAGAAATGAGTCGTTGGGATTATGTTGGCATTTTCTATACATGTATGTGAGTGTGTGCCTATGCACACATTTACATATTTGAATACACAAAAATTTCTGTATGGCTACAATGTTAATAATAGCAAAATGTTGTAAACAACCTAAATGATAATCAACTTGGGATCTATTTAACATATAACAAATAAAAATAATTATAAATAGATGTGTCTGGGTATGTGCATGGAAATTGACAAAGTTTAATTATGCTAAAATTATAATTTGTCATCTTACTTTTTTATTTTAAAATGTTATAGAACTGATAATCAAAAATACATATATACATATAAAATATTAATAGTTAATATTTAAAAGAAAAAAAAACAGAGAATACATGAAAAAAGCTAAACCAAACAAGTTTTCATTAAGCAATATGAAACAAATTTTGAATAAATAGACAATGTTCTTAAACTTTAAAAAAAATTAAACTGTGTAAAAAATTAATAACCCACTAGCTGACCTTATAATTATCTGCCATGAAATCTCTCCAAAAATTGTAATGTGTATTTTTGAAACAACAAAATTTCATTTAAAACTTTAAGATAGCATAAACTTTAAAACTTTGTTCCTCAAAAACAGTGACTTCATCTTTTTATAAAATGTGTGAGGAATATTTACAAATTTCACAAAATAGTAAGCCACAGATAAAGCATTTGTATATTCCAAAGTAAAATTAATAGATAGCATTCCCTGATCTCACTAAACTAGAACAAAATTTTAATAACAAAACAAAATATTCAAAAGTTTCTAACACCTGAAAATTACAAAAAGAAATCTTTCTGAAACAACTTGAGAAAGAAAATCAAAGCTTAAGTTGTAGAATAATTAAAGTTATCAATCATGAAAGCTATTCATATTAGAAAATGTGAGATAAAGGCATATGAAGTTTTAATTCAAGTCAGAAAATAAAAGCAACAAACAACCTAAAGATAGCAGAAAGATAGATTTAATAAAGATAAAAGCAGAATGTATTAATTAGAAATAAGGAAAATGGCAGAACTAATAAATAAGCCAAACACTGAATCTCTGAGCAAACCAATAAACTAGATAATGGAGCAGTAGGAAGAACAAATACATAACATAATAAATGATGAGAGGTAAATCACCATATTTGGAGGAAATTAAAAGATTAACAAAAGACTATGTCTTTCAAGTCTGTAAAAGCAATTTGAAACTCAGAGTAAAAAGGAATATTTAAGGAAGTCACATGAATTAAATTGAATCCAACACAAACAGAGTAGCTATGCACCACTTACAATGGAAAAAAAATAGTATTGTGAAATTTCTACCCTCAGTCCGAAATTGCCAAACACAGACATTTTTTTAAGGAACTTTTACCAAAACTCTCATAAATTCTAAAATTCCAAAGCTACTTAAAATGTTTAATGACATTAAAAAAAAGACTCATTTTTATGAAGCTAGGCCTATAACAATATCAAAATCCAACACAGAATTTATAAAAAGGCCAAATCAAACATTATAATATTTATTGATGAAAATGCTAAATAAATATTATTAAACACAATCAGACACACACTAAAACAATAATTTTTGGTGTAACAAAGGAAGTTTATGCCATTACAGCAAAAATGCTTCAGAATTAAGAAACCCATTAATTTTATTTTGTTAATGGATGATAGATAGAAGAAAGGCATAATTTCCATAGATGTAGAGGTCTTTACTAAAGGCCTTTAATAAAACTTAGTATCTATTTTGATTAAAAAAACTTAAAATAAGAATACATGGATGCTCTTTAAATATTATGAAATATAGCTATCTCAATCCAAAACTAATTTATTTTGACAATAAAATACTAGAAACATTCTCATTAAAATTCTAAAACAAGGGTGGCCACTATTACCATTATTATGATATCATTTTGTAAACATCAGCCATTGTATCTAGACAAGAGAAAGATATTAGACATTTGAAAATGCAAAAGAAATTATTTTCATTATTTATTACTGATATGAATGTATGCTTGGAAAACCCCAGATTTGACTGAATCAGATAGAGTGAGATATCTGATGAAACTTGGATAGATTTTTAGGTACAAAATCCATACATAGAAATCAATAATTTTCCTATTTACAAACAACAAAAAAAATGAAATCAAAATAATGGGAAAATATCTTATTTGAAACAACTTGAAAAGTGATAAAATCTCTCTTAATAAACTTAACAGCTCTCTCTGTGTTCAGTGCAGCCATGGCTCGTAGTCCCATCTGAAATGTGTAGCAGCTCCAACGCATTAATGCTGGATAAACTGACCAGTGTGTTTGCTTCTCATCCATCTACCTGGCCCCACAGACTGAGAGAATATCTCTCTCCCACCATTTTCCTAAGGAACAGACTGAAGGATAATCTTATGGGAGAGGAAGTAAAAAAGAATTGCACGCAGAGGTTTTTTTTAAATGATGGCAACATCTGAATTGATGTAACCTTCCTACCTTAGTAGTTTTATGGATGTCATCAGCATTGACAAAACTGGAGAAAATTTCCTTCTGATCTATAACTCTAAGGGTTGCTCTGCTGAAGAGGCCAAGTACAAGTTGTGCAAAGTTAGAAAGATCTTTCTGGGCATAAAAGGAATCCCTTAAATAATGACTCATGATGCTCACACCATCTGCTACTCTGATCCCCTTATCAAAGTGAACGACACATTCGGATTCATTTGGAGACTGGCAAAATTACAGATTTTATTAAGTTCAACACTGGTAACCTGTGTATAGTGACCAGAGGTGCTAACCTGAGAAGAATTGGTGTGATATACAATAGAAAGAGATACCCTGGCTCTTTCAATGTGGTTCATGTGAAAAATGCCAGTGGCAACACATTTGCCACCTGGCTCTCCAACATTTTTGTTATTGGCAAAGGCCATGGATATTTTTTTTCTCTGAAAGGGTCTCCATCTCACCATTGCTGAAGAAGAAACAGGGACTGGCAGCCAAACAGATCAGTGAGCGAAATGATCTCAAGGCAACATGATTGGAAGAGTCTTTGTACTTAATTAAAGATAAGTAGAGCAAAAACAAACAAACAAACAAACAAACACCTTAACAAAAATATACTTTCTGGATGTAAAGAATATTTTTAAACATTTTTGAAAAAAAATCAAAGAAAACTGAACACATGAAAAGTAGTATTGTGATGTGAAATAGAAAGACTTTTGTACAAATGTCAATTCCCCCTAACTTAATGTGACCACAGTAATAATAATTGAGTTTTAACTGAACAAATATAAGCTATATTTTATATTTAAAAGTTAGTTTAAAAAATATGAAAAAATAAGTAATAAGAAAGTACGTGATTAGCATATGAAAATGCATTATGAAGTGACAAAATGAAAGAGTATGATACAGAGTCTTAAATAAATATAAATTAAGGGAAGAATTAAAATCAAATACATACAAAATGTTACTGTTAGATAAAAACAGAATTTTAAATAAATAGAAAATAATAAATTAAACAATAAATATGGATTTTTAGTTCAAATTAGTTCTCTTCAGTTCAAAAAATTTATTTATAACATTTACACTAAAATAAATTTCAAACAGATAAAGATGTAAATGTAAAAAAATCATCTATAAATATACTTAGAAAGTATGCTGACAGAAAAAGTCAATTTTGTAATATAGAAGTGGGAAAGGGCTGGTCAGTTATGGAGACAAAACCCAGAAGCCTTAAAAACTTGATAAATTTTAAACCATTGAAAACAAAGTAATAGATGCAAAAGCATAAGAAAATCAAAACATAAGTGATCAATTGCAAAACATTTCACAAATCATATTACAAAGAACCTATTGCTTAATTATTGAAACAATTGTTATTAATCAATAAGAAAAATGAACAACATAGAAAATGAACAGTTAAAAAGTTTCAATGAAAGTAAGGCTCAGGTGGCTTAATCTCACTGCTAGTAAAAGAAAAGCAAAGGAAAAATTCAGAGGAGAAGGATATGTTAAAAGGTCATGGAGACTAGCATAAAGAAACTCTGAAAAGCCAAATGTGAAACTATTTCAGGAAAAAAGAAGAAATGATGAATCACTAACCATAGACTAATATAAAATTCCATAGTTCCAAAATGATATGAACAAGTCAGTCAATCAATAAGTAAGCAATAAATAAGTAGTAATAGTAGAAAAAGAACTTTACAGTAGATTTCCATGTACTCAATGTAGAATGAATAGAGGAAATGGAAAGATCACAATTTATTTTTGTTGATAGAGTCTAAATTAGTGGGTGAGTGTGTGATTTTAAAATATTTGCATGATCTCCAAGTATCTCCCAGAGAATACTCAATAATTACAAAGAGAAAATTCCAATACAGTGAAAAACTTTCCAGGTACCAACAAATTTCACATCAAAAGTAGTAGAATCAAATCCATATTATGTACATACAAGAAAAGACACACCATTACTTCTGTGGAATTCTTACCATAGGATTTATTCATAAAGAGACATTAGGCAAAGTAAATTAGAGACATTATACAAAATAATTGTCCAGTCCTCTTCAAAAATGTTAAGGTGATGAAAGAAGAAAAGATTTAGTAACTATTCCAGATTTAAAGGAGACTAAGGTATCATGGCAACTAAATACAATGTATGATCCTAATTCAAACCTAGATCCATATAAAACCACTAGTAGAGTGCGTGGTGAAATTTTGATAAGGTATGTAAGATATGTTATACATTTCTATCACTATTAATTTTCTGGTTTTGATAAATGAGCTGTGTTTATGTAAGATATTAGTATCTGAGGGATATTGTTGATATATATACTAGAATTTTACGAACTTATGTAACATTTTTGCATACCTGAAGTCTTTTCAAAATAAAAAAATTAAATTTTAATAATTAAAATGCCAGGAAAATGTTTTTATTTAGTACTGATGAGAGGCCAATAATTTTATAATGCAGTGTTGGTCAATTTGTGAGAAAACGGAAATTTTAATATATTATTAGAGCAATTTTTGGTGCTATCGATATGAGATGCATCAAAATTTAAATTTCTATGGAATGCTAACCAAAACTTAAAATTAATATACCTTTGACTCAGCCTTTCTACATATTGGATCTTATCCTCCAGTTAGTCTTGCATGTGTGTATATGTTAAGTGTACAAGGATAGTCATTGCATTGTTATTTACAATCAAAAGAGACTAGAAACCACATCATTTCCATCTTTAGAGGACTAGCTGATTCAAACAATAATAAATAAATAAGTATATTGTATATTGTATTCAATTGAATAGTTAAAAAACAAGCTAATAAGGAAGTACTTAAAGCGATAACTCTGATTACTATCTAAAAATATATAGTTACATGGAAAAGGAAAGGTTCATGAAACTTTACCATTTGTAACTACTAATATATATTTTTTGAAAGAAACATGATAATATAATAGTTAAGATGTAGGTAGGTAAGAACATGAGCATTATACACAGATTTCCTGAGTTTCAATTCTAACTCTGTCGCTACTAGTTGTAAGTACTTAAGTAAATTACTTAATCACACAGAAACTTAGTTTCCTCATCTGTAAAATGGGGGAATAACAGTTGCTATCTAAAGGAAAGTGTCGAAGAGTAACTAAGTCAGTCGATTTAAAAGGTTTACAACAGTCCCTAACACTTCAAAACAGTACAGCAAATGTTTTGATCACTGTCTTTATGGAGAGGAGTTTCTGAGTGTGACACCGGTGTAGGAGTAAGACCTTGTACTGCACACATTTGTACATTGTGAATTTTGAGCTATGTGATTTTTTTAGCTTTTTAAATATAGAAGAGAGGAGATGAGAAAATATATTCAAGTAAAAATAAAATTTTATTATTATACAAATAGGAAAAAATCTCAAAGATCTCATATGTGTTATCCTGCTCTGTTTCATTGGTAACTTTAATACATGTATTTATTCTGCTTAAGATGAATTTATAACTTAACATTATATCAAATGGTTTCTGTCAATATTTATCATTTATTATTGGCTTTATGTTTTTATTATAATTATTATAATACTATCATTGTCTTAAATGAATGATCTAAATATGGACAACTATTAATTACGTTCATTCAAAATAACATGTATTGCTATTTTTTCTGTACCAAGTGTTTTCTTCCCAAACACTTGCTTTTATTGGCAAAAAGTTTTTATTAACTAACAAAAATAAAATTTATTAACTAACAAAAATGTTTTTATTAACTAACAAAATAAAATTTGTTTCGGTATTCATGTTAGTTTAACCACATGGGTTTAATAAGTACATTAATGGTTACAATTAAGATACAAGCTCAAAATTTTATTAAAATTCTGTAATTTTAATTTAGAACCATATATCCATATTATGTGCACAAACAAATTTCATGAAATTATTATCATGTGAACAATTAGTTAAAGAGAATTTGCCAAGTATGGCTTATAATTATGACTTGATGTAATAAGATGCATTTAACGAATTTAGCTAAGCTAAAAAGCTTTATTATCCTTAATCTTTGATTCTAAAAGTTAAAAATGAAGCAAGAATTTCAATTTGCATAAAAAGTTATGAGAATATGTGCATTTACTTAGGGGACTTTAATCTCATAAATTCCACACTTTCTACCAAGACCAACACTATCACTAAAAATTAATTTGATATCAAAAGCTCTAATTGTGTTGCAATTAAAACACAGCATTACCCTTCTTTTTAGAAAAAGAAAGTGTCCAAGCCATTCTTGCCAAAATCTGAGTTCTACAAGATTTTGTGTTAAACGATTACTACAGACACTTAATAAAAATTTTAAAAGAAGTGTTATAACCTGAAGCAACATAACATGTCTTAGTTGTATTTTAATATCCTCTCCTTCTTCAGAATTATCAGCCACATCTTTCTTTCATACACCTCCTCAAACTCAATCAGTGATTTGATGCAATTAAAGTTTATGCTCTAATTTGGAATAGTGATTCTCAAACTATAAGGTGCTTATAAAACACATAGAGACCTTGTTACAATGCAGATTCTGATTTGATAAAGATGAGTTAAAAATTCTGCATTTTATGAGGCTCTTGGGTAATGCCCGTGCTGCTATTTCATGGGACACACCTTGTGTACAAAGCATTCATGCCTTCCCTCTTCCCTGTGAGACATTCTGGCTCTAAGTGAAAACCTTATTAAACATTCACCATGCAAAATGATTTTTCAAAATTCATGCTACAGCCTCATCAGGTTGGCAAGTCTAAACTGATTCTAAACTTTCTTAATATTATGGTGTCTCCCTCCATTATACAAATAATGCATACTTATTATTAACAATCAGAAAATGACTACAAGCAAAATTGAACAACAAATTATATTTACCTAAAAACTACATTCAGGAGAAGAAAACTAAAAATATTGGTATGTATCTTTCCAGAATTATAATAAGCATACTGCTTAACAACTTTGTGGAGATTGTCTTAATAAATATACATCTACTCCATCATAAAACAATCATTCTGTGTAAGGCTACAATCTGTAAGTCATTTCTCTCTCTGGACCTCAGTTTTCTCACCTGTAAAATCATTTGAACTAAGCGGTCCTTTTCTAGACCAATCACTTGTGGAAACCACCATTCTTTGCATTTTTATCTCAGTGTTTTGAATTGCAACACACCAATGATCCCACCTCTAGCTGTCATAAGTTTCCACAAAAACCGAGTTAGAAAATAGGTATGCAATTTTTGTCCATCTCAAAGGTTTAGCCTTAAGAAGTTGGCGTAAGTAGTAATCATAGTTAAACCTCCAGAACATAAATAGGTGTGTAGGATTTTTCTGTCTCTACCTGCTGCTACCTCAGCTGTTGGTCAGCTATGTCTTTCACTGAAAAAAAAACTTTTTGTTTAGATTTACATGGGTTTGGCAGGACAAAATGTCCAAGATACTGTAAATTTTAACTTTTGCAAAAAGAGTTATCTCTGGGTATTCATGTACTCTTTTTGAGTTATTTAAATAGTATTTGGTATGTAAATATACAGCCTATCACTTCATTTTCTGCCAGAAGTTATTCTTATTAAGTACTTGCTACACCTCAGTAAATGAAAAAGTGATATGTTATGTGTACTTGCATGAAGCTAAGATCAACACTAGACAGAAAATTAATGTAGATGAAGAATAATTAGCTGAGATAATCTCTACCTCTCTCTGTAGATGTTGAATGTTTAAAGTATACATTTAAGGTAATTTAGTTTTCTAGGGTCTTATTTGAGAAGATGGGCTTTGTACCTGATTCATTAAAGTATCTATTTAATTGATTTAGAGTTTCTCCATAATATTCACAACTGATACTCAGGACTCTCACCTGCCAATTGAATCGTAACTGCGCTGGTCAGCCTCATCTTGAACTACCACCTTACGGGGCAGATTGTCCTTCTGGCCTTCTTGTCTTCCTTCTTTCCTTCCTTCCTGCCTGCCTGCCTGTCTGCCTACATTCCCTTTTCTACCTCTCTCTCTCTCTCTGTCTTTCTCTCTCTCTCTCTCTCCCACGCCCCTACCCAAAGGGTTGTTCTCTTGCAACGGTTTTGTGTTCAGAAACTCTCAGCATTTCTATGGCAATCTCTTTTGCTTGTCACCAGTATTTGTTACTCTCTTGATTCCTTTTTATCTCTTCATTTCTTTTTGGCTATTGAAATTTTTCTTTTTCATCTTATATTTCTTAAGACATTTTTTCTTTCTTTTGTTTGTTTCTTTCAGTTTTAATTTTTAATATTTGTTTATTAAGTTCAGTACCCCTATTTCTGAGTTTTGCTACTTCTTATTGATGATTTCCCTTCATGTCCTGTATTTTCTTAATGTCTGTTAGCTCATTTTAAAATAGTCACTGACAGTTTGTTTGTTTTGTGGGCATGTCTTTAACAGCTGGTTCTCATAGTTTGAAAAATTTCGTCTTCTAACAAAATTCTTATTTATGTCTAAAAGACCTCCATTGAGTCTAAACCTTCACACTTTTTTGTTGCTCCAAATATGTGTTTTCTGTTATGGTTATTTTTATTATTTTACAAAAGAGAGAAAGAAACTATTTGGTTTATGGTGACTTTAATTTTTTTAATATAAAATTAGTTTTTCTGATCTTTTATATGAGGCAAAGTTCAGGAACTCTTTTCTAACTACACAGAGATCCCTCTTCTGTGCCTTTGCTTTCTAGAATTTCCCTTTCCCTTTTTTTATGTAGATCTTGAGTTTTCCTCTCTCTTGTCCTGTTCTACTCAATTTTGATTGAGTAGAACCTCTAGTGAAACCTCTAGCGAAGAACCTATCCAAAATGGATTCTGAAGAGTCAATTTTGAGAGTTAAGGGCTGGGGTGCTGTGGTTCATTTAGTATTTCTTTACCTGGGCCCTAGCACTTGCTCAGTTTATGGAAAGCAAACTGTTTCTCATTTTCAGCCACAGTTCTCAAGTTTAGCAGAGAATATCTGTTGACTCTTTGATGTGACTTCTGTTCTCAGTTCCAAATGACACTACCTTCGTTGTGCTCTTTGTCTTCTTCCCACATAAACAGTAGTGCAGTGCCTGTCTTGTAGCTATTGGTGTATTTTTCAGTTTATGAAGATACTTAAAACCTAGTTTTGTTGAAAATGTTGTCCATTTATTTTTGTTTTTACTATGTGGTTGCCTTCTGTTTTTATTCAGGAAGTTAAGAAGAATGAAAAGTCTTACAAGTTACAAGAATCTGATGACATTAGAAAAATGTAGGCTCTTTTACAAAACATTACAATGACTGCATGACATTGGTTTATTAAGTAGCCTTCTAAGAACTATATAGAAGACATATTTGACCAAATTTATTTCATTCATTGTTGGATTTTTTGCTGTAACATGTATTAATAGCAAATAGTGGGTTTTAATAGAGAAGAGATATCACTAACAGGTTATTGTATGATTTTTTTTTTTTAATTTGGGGAAAACGGTGTTTAAGCACTATGAGAAAATTAAAGCTGTTAGTATAAAATCATTATCAGTCTAGATGAAGTGTGGGTTAGATTCAAAATGGAGGTTGCAAAATATAAATTACTCAAGCAAAAAAGAAAAAGACATTTTAACTTAATCCACTATGAGCAATTTTTCATGTTTAAACATCTAATAGGGATGAAAACAAATACACTCTCCAGTCTTCAGTGGCTGCCCTTCTTCTGAAGTGCCATCATTTTTTTCTTTTTCTGGTATTTAGCTAAGTTAATAAACTCCAGTTACTATGCTTTTCTTTAATTTGTCATTAATCAAGTATCCCAATGAACAAAGTATGTTGAAATCACAGAACCTTTATCCTAGTAGCATTTTTTCTGAAATGATTAACAAAACTAAGCCCAAAACAAAATTCTCAGGAGGCACTTACTAATGTACAGCATAGAATATGTAGTCAAATATCATAATAGCATTATATAGTGTCAGATAGTTGCTGGATTTATCATGGTAATCATTTCTTTAAGAATATAATGTTGAACAACTATGATGTATACCTGAAATTAATATAATGTTATATGTTAGGTATATTTTAATAAATATCTTTAAATAAATACATGCTTGCTTGCTGTTGGATAGTCTGAATGATACTATGTATTGTATAGTACTCTATGGTCTGTGCCAAACTATCCCCTATTATTTGATACATTTAATTCCCACTCATGACAATAGTCAGTTAGATATTTCATAGATCAGGAACTTCAGGTTCAGAGCAGGTCTAGGACTTATTCAAGCTTCTCGGTTCTATGTGTTTTGCTGTTTCTACTATTCTATGGTTTCTGAATGGATGACTATTTTTTAGGGAGAATTTGCAATTCATCTCCCTTTACCCTGGCTTAAGAAAACTGTGCTTTATAAATAGGTATCATTTTCATAAATGCATTTATCTTTACTTATGTTTCCTATATGCTTATTTTATCAGATTCAATGATTCTCTATCTCATAAGGATGTCTTCTAAGGAATATGTTCAAGCGTTTCTTTTTGACTGTAGAAAGCTAATGATGATTACCTGACATGTGCTAACTACTTTGCTAAATTCTTTCATAGAATGTTTTATTCGTTAGTCACATCAACTCTATTACACTGTTTATGGACTAACCACTCTTATTTTATGAGTTAAATTACTTTCCCAAGGTCACATAATTAATTAATTAGAGAACCTAAATTGAAAATTATATCTGAATTCAAATTAATGTGACTTCATTAAAAAACAACAACAACAACAACAACAAAACAACAAAAACAACAACAACAAAAACCCACTGTCCTTACTCCCTGTGTTGGGACGCAATGTATGAAATTTATCACACTCCATGTTTCACCAAGGTCTTTTTAATAGAATATTTTTTTTTTTGGTTTGTTCTGTTTATGACTTGTGCAGGTACATTTTTATCAAGTAGATTTTTAAAAGCACTAATATCTTTATAATAATGTAATGCTTTTGTTATTATGTCAGCTATATATAATGTTTAAATGTACTAAGTAATCAAATGTTTGGATTTGAAATACCATATCTTTTTCTACTGATAATTATTTAAAGCCTTTATTTCACAAGTGGTGCTCTTTAAGAATTTAAGTGGTACATATTTATATCCTAGCTAGCTCAAAAACATTGCTACATTTGTATTCTGGGAATCAGAGAACAAGTTGCTCAGGGAGAAATTTTATTGAACAATACTTGGTATTTCATGGGGTAGAATGGAATGTGAGTATGTGACTGAGTCCACTGAGTTCCAGAGGAGAGTCCTTCTGAATGTAAAAAAGCAAGAGTCAAGTAATTCAGTAAGGGATTGAGGGAAATATGATCTATAGTGCAGGCAAGATAAAGGGACAATTTTATTAGCTAGAATGGTTTCACAGTATATCTGCTGTTTTCTCTTGTGATATTTATAGAAGGATATATACTATAATATTATTTATTGCCAAATACAGTGTAAAGGGCCAAAAGTGCACCATATACACATGGCCTTGTAAACAAAATATTTCAATTAATTGATGATAAATGAAGCCATCATTTATAAATGCCCTTTCAGAAAGTAATGGAGGAGTTAAGCTAAAAAGATTTCAGAGTCTGTCTGCCAGAGTTGGAAAATAAAAGCAGATATTAAAATGGAGTAGCAAAGTGTTCTTCCTTTTGGACCATACATTAGAAATCATCAGTTCCATCTAGCATAGTGGATAAAGGAAATGATAAAGGGCCATTGTCTAGTTAGGAAGCTGCACATAGCTTGTAAATTGTAAAGATAGGTATGAAAACTGCTCATTTGGAAAGAATACTGAACCTTACTTTCCTCCTTAGTTTTCCCCAGAGCACATGACTGGGTAGACCCAGTGTAGTTAGGGATAGATCAAAAACCTTAAGTATCTATTGCCATATCTTTAGAGGGGAAAAGTGTTAACATTAGTTGTGTCATCTAAGAGGGAAGGACCAAAGGGACTCTGGTGACTTTACATACAGATTATTCATCATTAAATAAGCAGATGTAGAGAACAGAGCAGGGGTAAATTGGGAGTTAGTGTAAGAGTTTGAAGCTTGTAGAAAGTAAGATGAATGATCCTAGAAATTATGTGGATTTAGGAGGACCTCACAGGAGCAGTGAGATTGAGGAAGATACTAAATAGTCTTTATGAACCAAAGTCCTTAATATGGGATCTTCTTTGTTAATTCTTCATCCAGCACCAGATCCCATAAGTATAAGTTTAACATGAAGGGACCTGTTCACTGATGGTATAGGTGCTCAAGTATTGAAGTTCAGATGTGATGATATATATCAATTTGGTGGAGTGAATAGGTTACAGTTTCAAGGTTAGAGGCAGCAAAATGTTTCTAGGTTATTTGGTTACATATCCTCTCTAAACTGCATTAAGTTATCTACCTAAATATTCTCCCTCAACCTAGTTTCTGAATGCTGATAATTCACCTTAGACAGCATAAAACTTGAACTTTAAATGAGCAATAGTCCAGCAAACACAGCAGCCAGTAGTAATCATAGAGCTTTATGGAGATGTGAGGCTCACTAGTGCAAAATGTCAACAACACTAATAACGTGTTTGAGATGGAGCTGTTCATTTCATCAACAAGCATTTAGTAGAGTAAAATTTTGGGGTAGGCATTGTGCCAAAGACTAGGGTATAATAGTGGGAGAAAAAAAGAGTCAATAATTACTCTCAGGAATCCATACTCTACTAAGGAAGACACATGCAAAGACTCAGAATCATACGCTGATTCACTCTTGGAAAATTATAAGGTTCTATGAAAGAACATTGGAAGAGTTCCCACTCCATCCTTTGGGGACTAGCAAGGATAGAGGAAGGAAACACCAAGAGAAGTGAACTGGAGTAATGGATGGCCTCAATATAGAGAGGTAGTTGCTGCTCTAGTAGGCTGACATCAATCTTGAACATTAAATACTAAGAAAGAAGTGATACATAACAATAGCACAGTGAATAAAGATGCCGAACTCACTTCTTTACTCTGAGTTATTTCAGGTGTGTGATGTATATGTGATCTATTTGAGAGAGCAGGAAAGGAATGGCATCATTGTGGAAGAGCTTTTTTAAGAGTATGAAGTTAGAAGGACAATTCTATAAGGAGAGTAAAGATACAAGAGAATATTTGCCACACCATGGTTGGTTCCAGGTTTAAAAATAATGGCAGAAATATTTGGGTAGAAGAAAAAATCATCAAACATGAAGAAGCTGAGGTAATCAGAGAGAATATTTGAACCACAATACTTTTGACTAGGATAAATTAACGAGAATAATGACAATCTGACAATTGCAGGTTAGCTAATTATAAAATCTCTAAACCTATTAGCTCCTACTCACTGTTGAACTGCGGACATTTTTACTCCTCTGAAAGAACTTATCCATACTCTGAATGCACTTTCTCTGAGGGAATGTCATCCTGGTGATTGGTCAGTGTATTATAAACCTTGGAAGCTGCTCATAAGTTGCACAAACTCAGTGCTTTTCATAAAGTTTCTTCTGAGACTTAGCACTTGGGCCCATGATTAACTTATCTTTAAGAATCACTATATATAAAAATGAGAGCAATGGGAGAGAAAGAAATTGCATGGGAGTGTTAAAAATAATTTTCTTTGAACCAAGCTAACTGTCCTAACCTGATATTTTTTTAACTTCTTTATTACATTTTTGGGAGAATATTTCAAACGACTTCTATATCATTTTTTCAGTTTTTTCCACATTTTTTCTCTTTTTTTACCCCCAGAATTTCAAGTAGCTTTTTTCAAGCATCTGCTACATGACAGACATAGTGTTAAGCATTGCAGATATAACCATGAATCAGCCACAGTTCCTGTCATTGAGGAACTTGCAGTCTTGTGAGAGAGATGTATAAATAAGTGCTTTTAATATAATATAGTAATTGTGCATTAATTCTATGAGAACATATATTTATCAACCCACCTGCCCAACAGGCACTCAATACACATTTATTGAATTCTATTTATGTGCCTGGGATGGCTCAGATACTAAGAATGAACAGAAAAAATGCTAACCCATTTTTCAAGGAGCTGAGATTCTAACTAATTAGGATCTTCTCTAGTGGATGAGGAAGTGCCTTGGGCAGTCCACACAGTAGAGGTGACATTAAATTGCTTTAGAATAACAAGAAGCACTATACTGGATAAATGAAAAAAATATATTCAACCCTGGAAAACAGGGCAAAAGATGGAGATGCAGTAATTCATGGAATGTCTGAGGACAGACAGTGAGTAGAGAAAGTATAATTAAAATGGTGATTGTGAATTGTGTCCATGGTACACTGGTCTTGTGGGCAATTCATCAGGAGCTCTATGAGCAAAAAATAAATCATTAAGAAAACAAAATTGGGAAATACCAGTTAAATAAAAATTGAGTAGATTTATTTACAGCAGAATTTCTTGTGCCTTTGATATGGAGAAGAAAATGTGCATCTAAGAGAGACCTATAACCTGTATGATTAATGGATTTATCTACAGTGTACCTTTTTTATAGAGCATTTTTCAGGACTACCCTTCTATAGAGCATAACTGAAAACGATGGGCCAGAACAAGCCGGTGGTGCTAGATAGGTTTATTTGAGTCATGCTGCAAAAGGCTTTTCTGCAGTATAATTTAGACTCTGCTGACTAAATGCATGTGGAAGAAGGACACAAAAGACTTGTGTCATTATTTTTCTTTGAATTAAACTACTTTACTTTTTAAAAATGTTTAATCCTGAAACATTCAATATAAAATGTATAAGATCTCCCACATTGAGACAAGTGTGCTGAGTGTTTAGACTCTTGCCTTGACTAATATTAGGCTTTAGGCTGACCCTGAAAAAGGTGAAAATTTGGGCAGGGCAATTTGTTTTAGCCAAGGGCCATTCCTGGAGTCATGCTCAGCTCTGAGTCCTCAGCTGCTATAACACTTGCAACTGGTTTTTGTTTTTTGTTTTTTGTTTTTTTTTTGGGGGGGAAGCAGGATGGGGCAGGGAGAAATGAAATTGCCATAGTTCTGAAAGGCAAATCTGTGTAGTGAACCACAACACCCACTATAATGAGGCACCTTGTGCCATTTTATTATCAACTATTGGTATGTTTGAAATATTTCACACTTTTTCCAACCTTGGCATTAAATAAAAAGAATAAAAAAGATAAACAACTTTCTGATTTCTAGTACTCCCTGAAGTTTTCTCCCAAAACATAAATACCACAGCGCAACGTAAGCCCCAGTCGTAATACCAGGTCACTTACTATTTTGTTTTGTTTTCTATGTTTTCAGCAACTGGAAATTCTATTCTCTCCCTCTCTGTCTCCCCTGGATTTTGGAATACTTTATTCAGCAATTTATTCAGCATTTTAAAGTCTTTTTTTTTACAGGAGAACTTTAGTTGGGTTTCTTGCTGGAACACAGCTGTTTTCCTGAACTGTCAATTCTGAAGTGATTCTAAAAAAAAAATTACATTAATTGTATTATTGGACTATAGTACTCTTTGTCTCTAATCATCTAGTTTTTTCCTTCCTATGCTGCAATATAAAAAGCTTCAATTTCATAAAAATTGTGTTGTTTTATTTTACTTTTTTTTTTGTTAGTACCATGAAGTCTATATACTTGCTAAATCAGAGTCAGCAAACTATGGCCCAAGGGACAAATCTGAACTACTGTCTGTCTCTGTCGCACAGTGAAGTACAATCATTTACATATTGTCTATTGGTAGCTTTGCCCTACTATGGCAGAACTGACAGTCATGACACAAAAATGCAGCATATAAAGTGTAAAGCATTACTATTTGATCTTTCACAGAAAACATTTGCTAACTCTGTTATAAAAGCTTTGACCATTTTTACATGTTGCTTTGAGAAAATTCATATGTGGTGGATGCAACAGTGAATAGGGGCTAACGTGTTTGGCCATTTTATCTATCTTCACTGTTTTTCAAATAGAAATGTAAAATTTACTAAAGCTGGTTTTCAGGGGCAATGCTTTCTTACATCTCTGCAAGAATAACTCTAACTGCAAGAGGAGTGAAGCCTGTTGTCCTAAAATAATGTTTCAACCACAATAGGGAACAAGTCAAGGAGAAACTGTTCAGATCTGCTTTTACAGTTTGTAGGCAATCAAAAATTACTGACTTAAATGAAAGGGGTTTATATATGCATGTATACACATGCACACAAAGAAATTTAATGCCACCTTCTTCATGTGAGCTGACTGCCTGCCTTCTGTAAGGACAGATTTCATTGGAATGTTACCCAGAGCATCTTGTTTGGTGCTGATATGTATTTGTCTCTAAATTTTTTATTAATCATCTTCAAATTGTGTTTTATACCCTCCTCTAATAAAGTCTCATTTGAGAAATCTCACCAGCACAACAAAATCTGAATATGGCAGGCAACTTTTATAATTAGATGTAGATACATTGGATATATACATATACATATATATGTGAAAATGCGCATGTAAATATAGATATGACTATGGGAATAAAGATGAGTATACACATATATATTTTTCTGAATATAGTTATATATTTCTCTTTACTTATTGATGTAGACTTTTCTATGGGTCCTATGCCAGTATTTGATTACATGACCATTCTGAATAAGGTGATATCTATCCAGATCACCTAGGTGTTTATCTATAAATTGGATAGATTCATTTCCTTTTTTTTTTCTTTAGTACTGTTTGTTTTCTAACAATATCTTTGATCAGACCTTAAACTCACAAGCTGGTTGATGCAAATTGATGTGGTGAGTTCTAGGTGTGTTGAGAGGGTCATCTACATGAGCAGTCTAGCTATGGTATTTGCCTCTACTCTGTTTTTCTTGTTGAAAAATCTCTGAGCTGGGATAATTTCTCTACTTGACATTTTTGCTTGACCAGAAACACTATATCTCTTCTGATCAATTGAGAGGGAATTCCCTTCCTAGGACTGCTTCCTGTGACTGAGGATTTAGTTTGAACCTGTGGCCGCCCCAAAGCAAAAATTAATCAGCATTGCCCATCAACAGTATCAAGAAGGATTTCAAGTGCTATTTCTTCTACTTACCCTCTCCTTTAGCTCTTGCCTCTTTAGATGAAAAAACCATACCCAGATTTTTTGAGAATCTCCTCTATTTATTTCTTGGTAAATTAGAGCTGTAAATAAGCCCCAGTTAAAGTTATTCCTCCATTAGATCACACTACACATGTAGGTGAAATCTTTGCAGTCTTGGCATGCACAATGTATCCAGTAATGATATAAAATTTTTCCTTTAACTATAAGTAGAGTTTAATAGTGTTGGGTAGGGGGACTTATAGTTAGATGCTTTGTTTGCATTTTCATCCTATAATATAGATTTTAATTGGGAGATTTTCTCCAATATCTGCCACATGCGCCCAGTAATTTTCAAAGCATCATCTCAAATGGGGACACAAAATTTAACACTCACAGTTTACATTTTGATAAAAAATAAAGAATAATAAAAGAAGGCAAAGAAAGAAAATAGACCTTTAGAGCCTTTCTCTAATTTTTTATTGATAACATATAGTGTTCTTTTTTTGATAACCAATTTTTGGGCTAATAATTTGAGTATATTATGGATTTAGAGAAATAAATAGAAAATATATTTTCTTGTGATTCAGCAGAACCCCCAGCTATTTTAGCAATTCACATTTTTATGTTGTGTTCTCTTAATTTCTTGGTGTCACAGATACCTCATTTGTGCTCTTTTATATTGATTTCAATAAATTATGAGTAAAATCTTTATTGTGTAAACATTTCATCCTTCATAGTCTCAATATTCAGATGTTTGTTCTTACTTAGACACAGTTCGTATTTTCCATTTAGTGGATCTAGTTGATGTAGATGAGTATTTACTTATGAATGGAAAATTTACACAGACATCCAAACCAGCAGTTATTGGCGAAAACCAAATATACATCTGAAAACTGAGTGGACACATTCTTTTACTTTTGAGGTAAATTTTTTAAATGATAATATTGATAATTGTAAAACTAAATTCTACTTCTTATGCATTTGCTGTGACCTGGCACAACACTAGATATGTTGCATATATTTTATACTGTATTTAACTTATCTTGTTAGATAGTGTTTGTCTTCCTTAAAGGATTGAGGTTTAGAGAGCTTTTATGATTATCCAAGGTCACTTACTGAAAAACAGAAGAATTAAAATTTCAGTCAAGGTCTGCCATATTCCATATCCCAAATTCTTAACTACACAGTACATGATTTTACTCAATTAAAATATGTTTAAATACCCCAAAGAGAGATTCTCTTCCAATTTTTCAGGCATTAACTCCTCTCTAAAGACCACAAAACCTGTACTTTTTCCACATAGCAATCACCATGAGACATAAACAGTGTCCAAGCCTGGCCATTCAAAAGTGTTCATATTTAAAATATGAGTCACATTTTCTTTGATTGACATTCATTTTATTCTCTTTTTCCCCCATTAATCAAAAAAGTTTCAGAAATTCATACTATTCAATCAATGCCCTATAAGTAGCATTTGACTTTAAAACTTCTGATTACCTTTCAGATGGTAATCATCTGCAAGCATGGTCTTTTGCCTAGAAAGAATGTCAGGCAAGCATTAGACACATCTATTAACCTAGGAGCTCATTTTTTATTTTTGATTTAATATTTGTTAAAGGATACTAGGTGAACCAAACTTCAGTGTCAGTAGGCACATTTGAACACTGCCCTCCATAAGGTAGCCAGTTTATTTAGGACTTTTGTCAATGCAATTTAGAAATGCCACTTTGCTCAGAGTTCTCAGACATAGATTAGTGGGGATAGGGAAGTTCACTCTATCCAGGGATGGGGAACTTAGAGCACTTTTCATCTAACAATAGGATCAAAAGATGACTAGCGGGGGAGTAGTCTTGACCTTAATAAATATTTACTACAACCCTTAAAGATGTATAAAATCTGACTAATAGGACAACTTTGTAGACATTTTGCACTTTTTAGTCCTCCAAGGACAAATGACATAAAACTGTTCTAAGAGCATGAGCTTACTTGAGAACCTTGAAGAGAAATCTCAGGGAGGCTGAGAAACAGAATGAACTTGTTCTGACCAATCTGTCTTGCAGTATTCAGATTTTTAATTTCTTAGGACCCATTATGCTTCCTTATAAAAGATTCTTATTTTAAGGGACAAAAATTTAACTAGTAAGTGTGAATGATTACACCTTTTTCTCTTTTTTTTGGTCAGGTTTATTGTGTTATAATTTAAATACTAATATTTACCTTTGTGCATAATATTAATCTGATAAGTTTTGAAAAACATATACAGTCATATAAATACCACCATCACAGTAAAAATATAGAATACAGGTTTCCCTCACTATCCAAAAGTAGAGTGTTCCTATAAAAACTTTTGTAAGCTAAAATGGCATAAAGCGAAGAGACAATTATCATTCATTAGTATGAAAAGAAAAAGTTGAGCTTCCCAGACCCAAAATTCAATGCACACACAGTGTCTTTTGTTCACCACAATCAAAACATTTAATTACATTCAATTTTATGTTAAGTGTAACATTCGTATGAGCTCTTAGGCTTCCTGATACCTTAAGACACATCTTGCTAATGAATGCATAAAATAAACTGAGATAAAGCACAGATGCTCACAGACACAGTTCAAGAAAATGGCGCCTTGTAGCTGAGATGCTAAGTGTGGTTCCCAGGGAAGAAGTTTGGCAGAGTCGCTTTTGTTCAGAGAGCTGTTGCCTCTGTAAATGGCTGTTGTAAAACAAATGTTGAACGCTGTTTTAGCTCTTTGCCTTTTGTCATAAAAGCAAAAATCTTCCTTAGATTCCTTTGGTTACTAAAACAGGTACTAATGTAAGTCTTTTGTAAAAGCCAAGTGGCCTAATACAAACTTTCAAAAAAATTTTTTTCAGTCAATTCCCTTTCCCAACCTTTAGTTCATAGCAATCATTGTACTGATATGTCTCTTCCAGTAGTTCGATCTTTTCCAGAATATTATTTAAATGAAATCATATAATATGTACTCTTTATGTGAGACTTTTGAGATTCACCCACATTTATGAATGTTTTAGTAGTTCATTACTTTTCAATGCTGAGTATTTCATCATTATTGTTCTACAACCATTTTTAATCATTAACCAGTTGATGGACATTGAAATCATTTTCAATTTGGGGCTAGTACGAATAAAGCTATTGTAAACATTCCAGTACAGGTTTTGTGTGATTATATATTTTCACATTTCTAGGAGGTAAATTGTTGTATAATATGCTTATGTTCATAAGAAATTGAAAACTGTCTTCCAAAGCATTGTGTCATTTTGCATTTTTGCCAGATGTATATAAGAATCTCAGTTGCTCCATATTCTTGCCAATATCTAATATTGTCAGTTTTTGATTTTTTCAGTTTTAGCCATTCTATTAGGCATACATGCATCTTTTGATTTTAAGTTGTATAAACTGGCATGACACCTAAATGTCATGTGGTAAAGCAGGTTGGATTCTGAAACAACAAAGGACATGATTTAAAGATCTAGTGAAACCTGAATAAAGTCTAAAGTTGAGTAATAGTAATCTATCAATGTTAATTTCTTAGTTTTGAAAATTGGTTATGAAAGATATTAACATGGTGAGTTGTAATGGGAAAATTCTATACTATTTTGAAACTCATAAATTTAAAAGCATAACAAAAAGTTTAAAAAATGTCCCACTGAGAGGGTAGAACTTAGAGACAATTTTCATGATTTAAATATTGAAAACATGGTGGTCCCTGTGATAGTCCCATTGAATTTCCCACTCTGACTCCTTCAGTAATGTGATGAATTGTGCCAGCTGATGATGCACTGCTTCATCAAGATACAACCAAAAAGTATCCTCAATTGCAACAACTTCACCAGAATGGTATCTTTGCTAGAACTAATGAATACAGTTGCAGGGACATGGCTAGCAAACACATCAAATTTCCAGCCATTTGAAGATGGAGAATTAGAAATTATTCACATGAATGTGGGTTGGAAACAGTCTTGTCCTAGGTATATATTAACTGTCTTGTACTCTGTCATAATATAGTCTGAAGGGACCTAGATCACCTGGATATTATGCAAAACATTCCATTGGCCAACTTAATTGATGACATCATATTAGCCAGATAGATGAACATTGGAGAACTCTTTGTGTCTCATGTTCTCCAGAATATCAGAAATAAACTAGAGACATTTCATGATGTATTTTACATCAGTGAAATTCTTAGAATTACAGAAGTTTGGAACATGTTATTATAACCCTTCCTCAGTAAAGGACATATTATATCATCTCACCCATTTCACCACTGAGAAAGAAGCGGTGTTTAGAGAGCTGCCAAGAGTGAGTAGGATCCAGTGCACAAAAGAGCTATAGCCCAACTATTCCATTTGGCCTATTTTACTTAAAAGATTCATATTACTTACAATATTCCACTCTGATAGTAAATGTGCTATGTATCATTTAATAAATTTTCCAATATAAAAATTATAATTAGACCTCAGAATATCTGAATCAAGTTCCTGCCTTGCAATGGAGACCTAGACACCATTTAACAAATAGTTGCTGTTCTGCCAATGCACCCTAATAGAGTGTCTGACCATGAACATTATTTGACCGTGTCTTATTGACTCATAAAGTCATAAATTGGATGAGTTTTACAACAATTTCTTATAATATGAAAGTGGTATGCCCAAATATCAAAAGATGTAATAACTGCATGAGAAGATATCTCAGATCACATATCTTTTACTAATCCTATACTTGTGTTTCTCCTTCAGTTTATATCTATGACCACATGAGGAAATTCATTTTGAACAGCTGATATAGAAAGAAAAAGTCCTAGCTTCAGACATCTGGTTATCCATTTTGTATGGTAAGGAAAGTGGTCCAAGATAGAATGCAAACAGACTAATGAGCTATTGCAGATGACTGGCTGAATATCTATGGGCCCAGAAGAAGAAAGTTGGAAGACTGAGGACAAAGTGACCTAGGAAAAAAGCATATGGATGCACCAATGAAAGTGGTCACAATGTTTGAAGACTTCATGTTGTATATCAATGCAAACCAGTGAACACACTCAGTGGTATAAGTACTGAATTACCAAGAAGTCAGAGCGACTCAGCATTTTGGTATTGGTCAGTCCTTATTATTCACCATCATCAACCATCCCATTTCTAATGCAATGAGCTCATGAATGGAATAGCCCTTGAGTCAGAGGTGAAAGTATTCCAGCTTACTACGAATGACATAGCAACTATTTCTGCTAAACGTGAGCTGTCAATGACATAAATCAACCCTATACCCTACTAAGATATTATCCACCCAGAAGACTTTTTGATGGCATGTTTATTACAGTGGATCCCTCCTACCTTAAAGGATAACCAGTCATCTTGACTTGAATTAGCGTGTATTCTGAGTAGTGATTTTTCTTTTTTGCACACACTGCCTGAGCTAGCACACCATCTAAAGATATAGTGAATATCTGATGCAGCAACACAGAATCCTACATAACAGGACCAAAAGATAAACTTCACATCAAAGGAGATACGTTAGTGCCATACTACATATGATACTATACCAAAGTTGCTTCCTGGTCCAACTGGGGTACTAGCTTGGAGATGGAAACATGTGACATCTTCAGTAAGTAGAAAAACAAGTCAGGAGCTACAGGGATAAGAATAGAAGTAAACTTTATTATCACTTGCAATAACCCTTGTTGAAAATTTGTACATTTATTCCCTATTGCCTTAGATTCTGTGGCTCTATAGCTTCTAGTTCCCAAAGAGGTAAAGATGTAGTTACCTAACTACATCTCCAGCAAGAGATGTAGTTAGAATCCCATTCAACTTTATTTTCAGACTTCTAACTATTCATTTCAGGTTCTTTGTGGCAAGAGACCAGAGGCAACAAAAAGGAGTCAACATTCTGTTGGGGTAATTTGCCTTATCAGGAGGTGGCAGGACTTCTGGGACAGGGATAAATAAGTTTGAAACATAGGTGATTTTTTGGGGAGTCATTTGGTACTTCATTACTCATTTTGGTAGTAAGTGGACAGGTATACCAGCTATTCATGAAAAGACTTCTGTTACAAAAATAAGATTCACCCCATCAATTATGCTACATAGAGCAGCAGGGGTGATAGCCAAGCATAATGAGAATTCACAATGAATTTTAAAAGAAAAAGGAAAGAATACGATGAACATAATGTGTGGCTTTAAGGTCTATCAAATAATCTTCACCTTCTAAGTTACCCAAGGTAAAGAGACTACCTGGAATTATGAAGTTGACCATCATTAAAAGAGGTGAACTTACTATATAAAGTAAGTGAATCTGGGTGACAAATTGTAGGGACCATAGTATATGTCATGCTGTACTACCCAAATCTCCCCTTTCATAACTAGGACACTCATTGCCATGGCTTCTGGAATCATTTCCTGCTAATTGCTCACAGGTAAGTACCTCTCTAGATATTATTATCTGCTAAAGGAAATCACCTTGCTCAAGTATACATCCTTAAATTTGCTTGTAAACTGGTGCTCCAAAAGCAAAGTCATGAAATAAATATACCCATGACAACTGATTTCAAGTTTTTGACAGTTTAATGACCAGTTTTCAAAATTCTTGGGACAAATATGAAGGTCAAGTCTAGTTCCAGAGTGCTTCTGTTACAGTGATTCACCATTTAACCTCTCCTTCTACCCAATCTTGTTTCCCTCCCCTTTATAGTCACCATTATGGGAAAATCTCTGATAAACTTTTCAAATATAAATCTACATTTCAGAGCCTGTTTTCAAGGAACTTAGATATAGGTTTTGCAGAAACAGGAAAAAAAATTATTCTCTTCCTTCATTAAATATTTTTTTCCTAAAATGAACTTTATAATCAAAAGGTGAATTATTATATGTTTTCCACATGATTAAACTACCAATAGAAATAGAAGTTAATGAACTAAAAAAGCAACAGACAAAAAGGTAATAAGAAATAATTTAAAGATCCATGTTAACAGTTCAAATGCACCATGTTCATGTGGTAGACACACTCTCTATTTAAGACTCACAATGATACCCTGACAAGTTTACATTTCCATTTCTATAGGTTTATATAAGAAGGTATTTAAAGATGCTCTGAGCCTTCATTTTTGAAAATATTAGCACCATCACCTAAAAAAAAATCTGTGATCAGGCCATAATGTTTATTTCACAATATAATAAATAGTTTTGTGGAAACTTCATTTTGAATTTCTACGGGAATCAAACAAAAATAAATAATTTTCCTGTATTCTGCTCCCAACAATGAGAATCTAATTTTGGTAAAATATTGTGAAATGCAAGATAGTTAAGTCTTTTTGGAGCATTTGACTGGCAGAAAAGGATGGAAATTGTCAGATGCCTGATGGCTAATCTCAGATTTCAGCTGTATAGTATTTCTAAATGTGATATTAAATAAATTCTGAGGAAAATAGATTTTCTAACCCATCTACTTTGAATAGTTACTTTCTAACTTCTCATAGCTGAAACAAATTCCCAGGATGTTATACCTAGAAAAAAAATACTATTTATAACAGAAAGACACAATATTAATAAATATAAATAAGACTAAAAGCAAAATCTAAATCATTCTGTAGTAAGTATATGCCTCCTCTCTGGTAATATTTCTTGTATGTAATTATAAAAATATTGATGCTCATTTTGATAAGATTCTTTGACTAACCTTAGAAAATGAATTTTGGAATGTACTAATTGCAAGGGATAAGAAGATACTTACAAAGAGCATAATCAACCAAATTTGAAAATAATTCTGAAAATTTTATTCACTTCACAATGCTCATCTGAACGTCTGAAATCCTGTCCTGTTTATGAGAATGAATACCTAAAACTATGATAAGTAGTGTATAAAGAAGAGAGAATATAATACCATTTGAAACTCTATAGTATTATAGACATTGTATATACCTTACAAGTGTTACTTCATTGATCTTCTCCCATATCACTGCAAAGTTGTTCTGTCTCCTTCTGATGGATTGAAAAATAAATTCCAGTAATTTGTCAAAGTTACATAGCTGTATCTTCTCTCTTTATATCTGACACTTAAACACCAACAGGTCTTGGACATCAGTTCCCTGACAACATGACATCTCTACCTATCTTCACTTTCTAAAAGCTTTCTCTAGGCCAATGGCTCTAAATACCATTTTATTAGTTATCAATTGCTCCTTATCAAATTATCCCAAAATTAGCAGCTTAAAACAACAAATATTCATTATCACACATGGTTTATGGGCAACAATACTTCTCCAGTGGCTTAGGTGGATGGTTTTGATTCCAAGTCTCATGAAGTTGCAGTCTAGCTGTCAGCTAATGTAGACATTATCTGAAGCTGTCACTAATCGGAAAATCTGCGTCCAATATGGCTTTCTCATGTGGTTACTGGAAATAGGCCTCAATTCCTCTTGACAAGGGCCTCTTCATTGTGCTGCCCAGAGTGTCCTCACAACATGATATTTGGATTTCCCCAGAGCAAGTATTCTAAGAGACTAGACAGAAACCATGATGTCATATACATAACCATAGAAGTGACATATTATCACTTTCCCCATTTTCTATTGTTCACACAGATCAACCTCAAGACAAGGTGTGAGATGTCAACAAAAGGGTGTGAATACCAAGAGGCAAAGATCAAGCCCTGGTAAAAATAAAGCTTTTTAAATTTAACTCCTTAAGTACATCTTCTCAAATTCAATTCCTCTCTAAATCTGAAGACCTGTGAGTCTAAAGAGATAAGTCATCTCCCCTATATATTAAACAAAAGACATACTTACACACAGCTCTGAAATAAGCCCCACTCTACCTTGGGTTTATGCTGAGCCAGCTGAGGAGCAAAGCTCTTAAGCTTCTTAAGCCTTACTATTTTTTGAAGAATACTTGTGAGCTCCACACTTATTATCTTTAGTTTACCTGATATCTAACAAAATGATATTCTGATGCACCATCTTTGATTTTTCTGAGGTCTGAGGATAGGATTTTACTGTCATACCCTAGGCTTTATCTTTAGTACATGTTTTCCTAGCAGTTCCCTAGGTTTGATAATTTTTTAGAAGGCATTTATTAATTTAAGCATTGTTTTACCACTGGAGAACCTGAGAATATTCAACACTATTAAGTTCCAATCCCTTTCATGTTTAACAGTTCTTTTAATCTCTCTCTCTTTCATTTCACACTTTACTATGAGCAGCAAGAAAAAAACAAGTGGTACCTCTCACACTCAGGCTGAAAATATCCTTTGCCAAATAACCCAATACATTAGGTATATTTTTTACTTTTCTCATTAATGTACGAAAAATGTGTTGCTAAACATGCTGCCACTACATGAAAGTATCTCTTTTGCTTCAGTTTCCAAGAGGGTTTTCCTCACTTTTACCACCACAGCCTCATCAAGAGCCATGCTCCTTCTACAAAATTTTTGTAAGGCTTTTTAAGCTTTTACTAATACCCTCATCAAAGTTCTTCTTGCTCCCATTCACAGATTTGTTCCAAAACCACTCCTACATTTTAAATTATTTGTTAATACTTAAACATTTCTGGCACCAAAATCTGTATTAATTAATCAACTGCTGCATAACAAATTACTTAAAAATTTTGCAGCTTGAAAACATTTATTAAATTACACATTTCTGAGGGTTAGAAATCCAGAAACAGCTTATCTGGGTGGTTTTCGTCAGGCTCTCTCAGGAGGTTGTAGTCAAGCTCTTGACTACAGTTTAGACCATCTGAGGGTATGGCTAGTGCAAAAGGACTTGCTCTCAAGATAGCTCAATTACGTGGCAGAAGGCTCTGTTCCTCACCACATGCACTTCTCACAGGGTTGCTGAGTATCCTCATAACATGGCAGTTGGCTTCCTCAAAAGAAAGTGACCCAAAAGAGGGCAAGGAAGAAGCCATATTTTTATTTATTTATTTATTTATTTTATAATTGTGATGGTTAACTTTATGTGTTAACTTGGCTGGGCTACAGAGTCCAGATAGTTAGTAAATCATTATTTCAGATTTTTTTTGTGTGTGTGTGGGAGTGTTTTTATATAAGATTAACATCTAAATTAGTGAACTTTGGGTAAACAGATTTCTCTCTCTCTCTCTCTCTCTCTCTCTCTCTCTCTCTCTCTCTCTCTCTCTCTTTCTCATTCTCTCTCTCCCCTCTGCCTCCCTCCATCTCCTCTCCTCTGATAAACTGTTGTATGCCTCTGGAGAACAGTGACCAATAACCTAACCTCAGAAATGACTTACCATTCTTTCACATGTTTTATTAGTTGCATAGACCAACCCTGATAAAATGAGGTAGAAAACCAAAGAGGTTATGAATATCAGGGACCAGGAATTATTTGGGTCCATTTTGGAGGCTGGCTACTACAACTACTTATAGTTTGATGAGACCTAAAATTATATTTTCAGTGACAACTTCCGCTTTGAATTATGAATTTTTAAATCCAACTGCATATTTAACATTTATAGTTAAGTGTAAATAAGCAATAAAAGTTTAAGAGAACTTCTGACTCACTGCCCATCACTATCACCTAACTTATTGACTGGTATCTTCAATTACAATGAATAGCACTATAGATAGTCTTGCTTCTCAGGCCAAACTTTGATTTCCACTTTGTTTCTTCTATCTGTCTCATGTTTCACATCTGATTCATGATTCTGTCAACTCTATTTTCAAAACATCCTGATAACAATGATTTTTCACTTTTTACAACCTTTAATACTATCACTCTTATCCAAACTACTATCATTACATGCAAATGAAATCATAGAAAAAGAAATACTTCTCTTTTCTGTTACTATCAACAAAGACAGTACAGTTTGAAATACGATATTTTTAATATTTTAAAAATTTTCTCTATGGCTGCATATACAGAGTACATAATGCCTAACATTCAGTTTGTGGAGAGACTGATTTTGGTGCCTTAATAGAGTTTCTGAATATGGCCCCAGCATGTTCTGATGGAGGAGTCAAAAATTTTTATACAGACATTTTCTTGTTACTTTGTTTCAATCCCTCTTGAACTATTTGTCAACTACAACTTGGCATTTTGAATGGGAAGGTGTCACCATTCATTAAATTAAAATGCACACACAAATGAATTTTAATGTGCAATGTACACTAAAAATTCTTCTTCAGAAATTACATAACCCAGTTTTACAATGTAATTTTTGCATTAAGGTATTTTATTATGATAGAATTACCAACTCTAATTTGCTTATTTTTCTTCCTCCCTATCACATCAATTTTCTCCAGACTAGCAAGTACTTTTTTTCTTTATTAATGGCATAAAGGGAAAATAATAACTAACATGAGCATGGTTTGGGCCTTTGAGTTTTTAATAATGAGAGTAAATGGAGTAGAAAATGCTTCTGGGTACCCATATAAAACTCTGTATGGGTCATGGATAAAGACCTTCCTAGGGGGTCTTTATGTAGGTGCAGCCTGATAAGGGCCTCTTCTAAGAAATAAATGTTCATACTTTATAATAAAGACTAAACTAATTAATGATGTAAAAAAAAATGATGTTACAAAGAACGTTGCCTTCTTTAAACTGTTACATATTTACTTTTCCAGATAACTCAAGTCAGTGTATTAGTTATCTAGAGGTGTGTAAAAATTACTCCAAATCTTAGAATTTTAAAATAACATTGATTATCTTGCTTTTCTGTGGATCAAGAGTTCAGGAAAAGTTTAGAAGAATAGCTCTGACTCAGGGGCTCTCATGGGGTCATAGTTGGGTTGTTGGCCAGGCCTACAGTCATGTGGAGCTGGAGGACCTGCTTTGAAGCTCACTCAGTTTTTCATAAGCAGCCCTCAGTTCTTCACTGGCTATTGGCTGAATATCTAAATTCCTTGCCATATAAGTCTCTCCACAGGGCTACTCACAACATGGCAATTTGTTTCCACCAAAGCAAGTGATCCAAGAGAGATCTCCAGACATAAGCCATAGTCTTTTTATAAATAAATCTAAGTCACATGCCATTATTTGTGTTACACACCAGGTCCTCAAATAATGTCATTATATTCAATGTCATTTGGTTATAACGTTGACGAAAAAAATAAATTGATTTGGAGCTGGGCCACTGTCTGTGTAGAGTTTGCATGTTCTCCCCATATCTGTGTGAGTCTTCTTGGAGGACTCTGGTTATCTTCCATGTCTCAAAGATGTATATGTGAGGCAACTTGGAATGTCTACTTTGTCCAAATCTGAGTGAGTATGGGTGTGGATGTGAGTGTACCCTGTATATGCAAGGGCATCCTGTCCTAGACTGCATCCCACCTGGCACCCTGAACTGCCAGGAAAGGCTCCAGCCACCATGACCCTAAACCAAGCAGCTTGCAAAAGAATGATCTTACTTATTTTGATTAATCTTTTAAAAATGTAGATATAGCTCATATTTATTTTGATGTTTAATATTAGACCTGTTTGAAGTCTTTCTTTAAAGTTTGGTGATGTTTTTCTGCCAGAAATATGTCACAGGAATTCTAGCTTTCATCAATTTGCCTATAACAAAATTGGTTTCATTATATGCTGTTTTGCTTAAAGTCACAGTTTCCAAGAACCTATCAATGGTGTCAAGTGAAGATTTAATTTACTGTACTCTATTCATTAGAAGTGAAGTCACCAAGTCTAGCCCACACTCAAGCTGAGTACACTAAAAGTCTACATCTTAGGAAAAGACAATTTAATAATTTGGGGTAACATGCTTAAAGATGATGCAGCACAGGATGGATCCACCTGAGTGGGGACTCAATTCCTGCACCGAGAGAGAGAGGGCCCTTGACTGTGTACAGAAAGGAATTCAAGCACACCAGAGTTAGAGACAAAAAGAAAGTTTGTTAGAGAAGAAATAACACTCCATAGACAGAAACATGGTTTCTTTTCAAAGACAGAAAATGAAAAAGACCCTGAGTGATCAAGGAATTCAGTTTAAATCCATTTTTCTTTCCACGTACTATTAATGTAGGGAGGAGGCAAAAGAATTAGAATGTTAAATCAAACTACATTCAGAGACTGCAATATACTGATCATCCCTGTAACCAGGCCAAAAAATTTTTCAGAACAAAGGAAAATTTCTGCTGGGATTGGTAACAACCCATTCTCAACACTGTGAATGGAAAACAAAGGTTAAAAAGAGTCTTTAAGTGGCTTCCCTACACAAAATAAAATCTTTCATTTTTTATGGCCAAAACCTTGGGGAACCCATGAATTAAAGGCCTGGAATTGCCAGTGAGCCTTCCTGTTACATTTTCTTTACCTTTTCACTCTAAATACTCTTCCCCTTACTCATTGTATGTCCATATCAAAGAAAATGGGTTAACAAAGTCTTAAACTATAACTAAAGAGTTAAAGAATGATATACAAACTGAATTCTGGGAACACCCATGGTCTCTCTCTGCCTCTGAGAGGAGACCCCACTCTGTCTGTTGAGTGTTACTAACCTCTTTTCTAATAAACTTTTCTTTTGACTCTAACTTTGGTGTGTGTGTTAAATTCTTTTTATACCCTCCATCAAAAAACCTACTTTTTTATCTGTGCAGGGCTTGGTCTCCCCACAGCTCAGAGAAATTTGCCTTGTCCTGCATCTTAGTATACAGTTAAAAAGGCACGAGAAAGTACTTGTTAGTAATCTCAGCAGGAATCTTCCTGTAGGTTCCCATTATCTAACTGCATGCTATTCAGCCAGTTTTCTGTGTCTAGCAGAACTTAGTAGGCTCTGAATACAACTTGGTTTAATATTTAGTTCTCATGCCTCTTCCATATAACAAAACCACCACAGTCAGATAATCACCCACTTTAGTTTATCCCTGGCCCAGATGAGGTAACAGTTCTGAAATGCTAGCCAAGCGCTCAAACAAGGATTGGGACAGACTCTGAAAGAAGACAACTTTTCTCTGGCTGTTATGTTTGTGCAAAACTTCTTGCACAGCCTCATTTTGAAACAACCAAAAACTCACAGGAGGAAAATGAAACTCCAGACTTTATCTTGTAGCCATTTTCTAGTGGTTTTGAGAGTAAACCCTAGAGCCAGACTCTTCAGTTCAAATACTGGCTCTCCCACTTAATTGCTGTGAAACTTGGAAAAATTATTTAAATTGCGTATTTCTTAAATCTCTTGTCTGCAAAATGCAGATAATAAGAACATCAACCCAGGAGATCTGCTGAGATGTTTAAGTGATTATAAATAAAGTGCTTAGACTATTGTCTTATAGATAGTAAATCTTTATTATAAATATCATTATTTTTATTATCATTATTATTTTAACTAGTTCCAATCATGGTCTATGAAGCGGATATTCATTCCACAAGCATGAGAACTTGGTAATGAGCCAGATTCTGTTTTAAGCATTGGACATTCAGTAGTGATCAAAGCAATCAAAAATCCTGCCTTTGGGGCATTTCTATTTTTATACATTTTCTTCACTTCACTCGGTCTCCACCATAGCTTTACTAAGATAAAATGGGGATTGTAGTAACTTAGAGGGCTGGAGGGTCAAACTGAAAATACAGAGAATGTGTTACTTGAAGGAATATGTCTAAATGATAAAAAATAATCTATTGCTCTGCTCTGCATGTTTCTAAAAACAAAGTAAAACAAGTCTTGCTTTGCCAGTAATGTTACAGGAAGCAACACTCGATGGAGGAAATTGGATGCTCAGACAACTTTGTTAGAGGAAGGAGAATTTATTGCAGTGGAGTGCAATGTGTTAACAGCACCAAAGCAGGAGTTCCTCTTGGTTAGATTTCTTAAAGTTTACATCCTCTGCAGTGTCCATACAAGGGTCACATAATTCCTTTTTCTGAAGTTCTACTTGTACCTTGTGACTCAAGATGGGGAGAGGGGAGTTCTGGGTGAGGGCTGCAAGGGGGAAGGAATTCCTAAACCATTGGTCCTATCTATTTACAGATCCTTTGTCTTATAGGTGTGGCAAGAGTTTCCAGAAGGCCATTTAAAGATCTACAGAGTGTGGTTAATCTATAACTGGCTGAGTCAGTAATTTCTGCAAGCCCCTTCTTTTGTATTTTTCAGATGGCTCCTCTCCCCTCTTATTTCCCCCTTTGAGACTCTAGACATTCTATTTTTATGCAGATATCTCACATTCTTTGTCTAAATCATCCTGAAGGATCTCCTGATAGCGGCCGGTAAAGTATATTTGGGCTTTGCTTGCTGCTGTACTCTGGCTCCCACCATGCCTTTTAAGCTTTGTATTATCAGGGGCAGCAGACACGGCCCTATCAGGCAGATTCCTGAGTAGTAAAACTGCTCCTATTAAAGTTTTAAACCTATGAAAGGCTGAAAACTATCCCCTCAAAAGGCTACTGGGATTCCATTTGTGCCATGCTTGCATGGGCACATGTGCCAGTTTTGTCATCTTCTTGAGAAGATTCTCAACATCCTGACCTTGGTCATCTATCTGTAGGCAACAGTTGATGAGACTGAATTTTCCACACACACCTCCTTCTGCTGCTAAGAGATAATCTAGTGCCAACCTGTTTTGGTAGATTACATTTCTCATATGAGTTTGTTGATGTGCAAGTAGGGTCACGGCTCTCATCTTCTTATTGGTAATGATTTCTAAGACTGCCTATAGTCAGATAATCCAGTTTAATATGTAAATGGAGGTATGGTCTCCCCAAGATCTATCCTTTGACCAAGTTGCAGGCTCATAGTATTGGATTATCTGATCTGGAGGCCATTTATCATCCTTCCAGTTTCCTATTTGGAGGTCTCTTTTTATTTATTATAAGGGTTGCGGGGCCAGGTAATTAAACGGTTTCCCTGTTTTCAGAGGAAAGAGGAAGAAGAATGGCTTTATCATGACATTTATATAGTTCACTTCTTAATTTCTGGGGAGATGGATGTAGGCCTTGTTTCCACAAATCTGCTAAAGCCCACATGGGGTGATCCAGTCTCAGAACATTTCTAGGATAAGATGATCTCAGTATCTTTTCAGGAAGACCTGAAAACCCCCTAATTTTTCTGCCTAACTCTTTTCTAAGAGCTATGAACCCCCCTATTATTAGATGTTGAGGGATGGGAGTTTTCTTCTTCCATTTGTGCTTCCTGCTGAGAAGGGTTGTATTCCATGTCTCCTGGGGTTTCATGGAACTCTTTCTCTTTCTGCCTTAATCAGGGTGAGGTCTTGGGTTTCCTGCTGAAGTGCCACTTCAGTCCTTTGACAAAAAAAAAAAAAAAAAAAGAAAAAAGAAAGAAAGAAAATTTAACTGATTATTTAAACTATATATCTATTAATTTCTATTATTGATTTGCCTATTAAGTGAGTAAAGGGAAACTGGTGTGGTTAATATATTTCTTAAAGTGTAAAAAGACCTTTGGCCTAAAGACTCTTCCCCTCTCAGACTCTATGGGCCCTGTCTGACCTAACATCATTTCTGCTAACAATGGGCCAATGACCCTTATCAATAGCCAGAGATCTGAGTCACCAGTTTCCGGCAATTATCAGGATTTGAGGGAGAGGGCCTTTTTATCCAAAGAAAGGAGGAAAGGAAACTCAACTAGGTTTACTAAAAAACTAATAACTCTGTGAGAGATGTCTCTTATAATTTTCTTCCTCTTTTGATTGGTCTCATATTTATGGGATCAGCTTAAGAAACTGATAGCTTTGTTGCTATAAGAAAATTCTTCCCTTTGGTTTCGGTTTTGTCTTAGGTATCCAACTAGCAACAGACTTACAGGTGGGAGCGCATTGAATGCAGCAACAAGCGATAGTTCCTACAAAGATAAACAAAATAAAAATATGAAATGCTTCCTTTAGCCCAGCGAGACTGGGCAGTGAGGAAGTGAGGGGGGAGAGATCAAGACCAAAAATTTCTGTTTTCTGTTCAGTATTGGACACAATATCAAGAATTTGTTTCACTTTTTCTTCAATTAATTGTGAGTCGTCAGAGAGGTTAAAACAACATAGTACTTTAAATTCTTTACATCCATGGTTATGTCCAAGTAATAAGTAGTGTCACGGCTTGCAGATCACGTGGGCTATGCCAAGGGTCAGCAATATTGCTGATTGAGAAGGGAGGGTTCAATGGTGAGACGCCCAGTTGAAAGAATGCACAAGAGGCAGACATGAGCGTGAAATGGCAGGCACCAACTTTATTGTGTGGAGCGCAATTCTGTTGGGAAGTGCAGTCCATTGCAGGGGGTGCGCTGTACTCCATGCACTTCTTCTGCTCCCCTTTCTTGTGCTCCCCTTCTGCTCTCTAAGGGACCTCATGGCTCCTCACATAGCAGAGTACAATAATGACATTCAGCCACTCATATGTGATACAATAAGCTTAAGTATATTTACATACTTTCTAAATCTTGGGTCTTATTCCTAGCCATTGGCCTGGATCACAGCCAGACCTTGGACTAACCAGACCTTGGGCCAGTCAGGCCTTAGATCAACCAGACCTTGGATAACAGCCAGACCTTGGGCCAGCCAGGCCTGGTGCCCACAAGTAGTCTATAGTGGCCCTATTCTTAAGAATAGCTTCTCTGACCTGTCCTAATTCTTCTTCCATGGCTTGGACAGCCTGAGAAGTTGCATTTAATGCTTTTGCCATGGAACAGATTATTCCGTTGACTTTTATATTTAGGGCAATAGTCATAGCTGGTATGATAAAAGCAAATCAGTATATTCAGCTGGACTATATATATGTAAGTCACTATTACAGCTGGAGTCAATGGTGAGTTCCCTGCAGTGCCTAGCTGAAGACTTTTGAGGCATAAATCTTAGTCTTCCCAGGGAACAAGGTCCCCCAGTACTGTTAGCAGAAACATAAAAATAAATAGTTTTTCTATTAATAAGAAACCATCCAGGTAATTTAACATATGCATTTGCATAGCTCATAGAAGTAGTGGAACTGCAGTTCAAGGTCATATTATCTGAGATGTTAAAACATTAGTACACATAGTAAATGTTATGCATTTTTCTGCTGGTGTTATAGTAGAAGTTTTTTTTAAAAAGCATAGCCTTATCCTTCCTGAGTTTTGGGTGGGGGCCTTTCTATTTGCGGTGAGGGCTGGTACGACAGATTTCAGGGAGGTAGTTGCTCTGTTAGTAGGAAACCCTGACATAGAAGCGGGTTGTCTAACAAATGGTTTAGCCTTAGGTTGCTCTACAAACATGCTTTGTGTGGTTGGACAAGGGGGTCGCCCTGCTTTTTGGCTGTGTTTCATTTTTCAAGATGAGTCACTCTCCTCATTGGACCCTGGTCCTGATGTGTGGCAGAACTTCATTGCTAGTCCTGGTCTCACAATGGAAAAAGTAAATCAGGCTATTTATTCCTGTCACTGTGCAGTTAGCATTGGAGAGAGGCCCATGAGATGGGTCAGGACAGAGTAGGTAGCTCTAGTGTCTAATAAAAATTCAGTTTTTCCTTCTTGCCATGTTGAGGGTAACCTGAAGTTCCACTGTTGTGATTGTGGTGGATTTTTCTAGAACTGGAGCTTGCAAGGGCTTGGGTCTCCATTGTTGGAGGAGAGAGCAGCCTCTTCATGAGAAACTTGCTATGTGGGGTGAGGGCTTATGAAGTCTACCCCTTCCCAGCTTCCCAGGGCTGGTTAAACCCTTGCTTTTCCAGTGCTCTTCCTTCTGCAGTTTGCACATTGATTACGCCTCAGTCCTGACAATGCCACTTGTGGCCAATCAAGATCGAGGCCTTCTAGGCCTACAAGATGTTTATTGCCTAGGGTCACACTGAAATGGTCCAACTAAAAGGGCAGCTGAACTTTGAGCCCCTTTTGTGCACTGCTTCTTTCTCAGCCCAGCCCCATGTATTGGACACCGTAAAGACCTCTGGAACCAAAGCAGCCTGCAGGTTTGGGGTCTAGGTCCTAAAAATTGGGCACAGGCAGAATTATGAAATGTATAGCCAGGAGTGTCTGAAACTCAGACTTTGGGCTAATGTTAGTATATTCTCTGAAAGCCTCAGAAAACTGGTTAAGGCAATATAAAACACAGAAATTATTCTGATGAAGAACTGCATCCTTGTTTTCTACTCAGAAAACTTTTCTATAACATAGTAACAGACCAATAGTCTAAGAAACATTTAAATACAACTCTAATTTTGCATTAGCTTACTTTAGACATTTAAATTTCCAAACTTATTTAGCTTAATCACATAAAATTTCTTCTCAGGATTTTTCTTTGTAAACCTTCTATCACTTTCCTCATTTTTTCAGTTTGTCTTTACTTATTCAGAAATAACTAACTTTAAAACAAACACCTTTAATTTACTTTAAAATTAATCTCTATACTATATACCTCCAGTTTCCAAAAACATGCACTTTCCTTTTCATCATAATTAGAATCCTTTATTCAACCACTATATGACATATAACACCAACAAATACAGATCAGAGGTCATGCACATACTCATATTTCCCCATCATCAGCACTTGTAACTTCCCTGGGGGTGCTTATCTAGTTTCCTCAGGGAGCAATGAAATTGAAACCAAGAGAACTTGGTACCCCTCAGAGTCTGAGGGTGAAGGAGGAGGAGAAAACTCCTGACTATTTTGAGATCTTCAGGAGGTGCTCCTATCATTAGAACAGCTAATGAGTCTAGGTCTTGGTAAAGAAGCATAGAACCTTATACATAGGGGACTTCTTTCTATTTTTCAGTTTCTTGCAAAAAAGATCTAACTGGAGGATAGCATTGTAGCTTAATTTACAGGCCAGACTTCTTGATTTCCTTTCTATCGTTAGTTTGGAAAAAGGAGGGTCTCCAACGGTCCTCACTGCAAGGAATGCTGCCGCTATATTTCACTGACACCTGGTCCATGGAGCTGCAGTTCCTGCCTTCCCTGTGGGGTAAACTGGAAAGTTCTGTTACCATGGGTGAGAAAGTAGGAAAAAACATTCTTCACTAACCGAGTTGAACCTGGGCCATGGCGGTGAGAGCACTGAATCCTGACCACTAGACCACAATCTTAGCCATATCTGAATCTAAGTGTATTACTTACCCCAAGAGGATTGCATTGTGTGTCCTGTGGTGTAGTGCTGGTGTCACCCAGAAAGCCAGAAAGGGAACAGCAGATGGCAGCACCGGTCTGGAGTTTCTCTGTAGGGACGTTAGTGAGTATTTGATTTTCTCAAAGGCCTTCTGTTCTGTAGATTCTCAGAGTAGGGGCTTCCATTCTCCTCTTTTCATAGAGGGGTTTGGCCACATGTATCAAAAGTAATTTGAGCCTGTAGTTTTCCTAGGGTTAACTTGATACTGTAATCCCCTGAGAAGACTTTATTAAATTTCTTGGCCATCATGGCCAGGAGAATAGGCTTTCCCTGTGTGCCCCCCATGCCTCCCATGACAGACAGCAATCATGCCACAAGGAAGATTAGGGGATAAGGTCAGAGAAACTTTATAGGGGATGTCACTCCCTTCTCCCATCTCCGGTCACTCCCCTTGTAGAGATCTTTCAGGCGCCTCTTAGCAATTGGTGGGTCAGTATAAACCCCCAACCCAGATCACTAGAGTAGACTCATGGAGATACGGCAGTACCACCTTAAGCCTATGAGGTTAGCCACAGAACCATGGATAGAGGCTCAACTCTCACTTTGTGGCAAGGCCACATCTCAGTCACTCAGCACTCACTGTCTTTCATACAATCTTCCACAATTCTTTAAACTGTTCTGTCCTGTAGAGAGTAAGCGGTCACTCCTCTTGTGGAGGAGGCTCTGTTATTCACGGAGGGGGATCGGGCTTTTTGCCCTCTACCCTATGTACTTGTGAGGTCACAGTTTCCCTAAGAAATGTAGAGATCTCAGGTGACCTTGGGAGATGATCAGATCCCTTTCTACCCTGTATGGGGCAGGACTTCAGCTAGCTACCCTTTGCCCAGTTTTTCCTTACAATGGTCCTGAAGTGTCCTAGTTTTTTGAAGTGTCCTGGTCCCAGCAGATGGGATTTCCCCTTCCATCCTGTGAGGCATCCCACATGGGGTAATCCCCAGTGCACACTCAATGGGCATATTTATAGGGCAGGTCATGGTCTCCCTAGTGGGGTACTCGAAGTCAGCTAACTGCAGGCGCCATTCCTCCATGCTTCCTGGACAATGCACCAGAAATTTGCTGCAAAAAGTGACACCCAATGGAGGAAATTGGACGCTCACATGACTTTGTTAGATGAAGGAGAATTTATTGCCCGTGGAGTGCTTGGTGTTAATAGTACCAAAGTATGAGCTCCTCTTCATTAGATTTCTTACAGTTTAGCCATGCAAGTGGTGCGTGATTTCTTTGTCTGAGGTTGTACTTGTACCTTGTAACTCAGGATGGTGAGGATTTCAAGGAGGAAAGAATTCCTAGACCACTGGTCCTATCTATTTACAGATTTTTTGTCTTGTAGGTGTAGCAAGAGTTTCCAGAGGGCCATATAAAAATCTACAGGGTATGGCTGAGTCAGTCATTTCTGCAAGCCCTTTCCTTTGCATTTTTTCCGATTCCTCCTCTCCTCTCAGTAACATGTAGTGTTGATTTGAGCAAGTCTTTCTTCTTTCTCTAGGTGTTTAGTATTTGCAAAATAAGGGTGGGGGATTGTAGTCTAAGCCTTGACCCTTTTTCTTTTTCTTTTTTTTTTTTTTTAACATGACTGAAGCTTTGATTCACTAGGTATCTAAGTCAATGAGGCATCCTCTTGAAAGACTATCTCTGCAGAAACACATTGCCAGACACAAGACTAAAATGTAGAGCCTGGTTTCCTCTTGAAAGTGAGATGCCATTGTTTTGGAGCTCTTGGTTTATTTCAATAACTGAACTTTTGGCTTGGTTTTCTTTTCCAAAGCTTTAAATTTTTGCTCTTCTGTTTTAAATTAACCATTACTGTGAACCCAGGAATCCTTAGGCTAACACTCTTGACCCCAATAAAAGTAGAATTCAGGCTCATAAGCACAGTTTCTCTCTGTCACTCACTACCTAGGACTTCACTGTGTGACCTCAAATGTAGTGTGTAATCATTATGTTAAGTAATAATGTAAAGATACATTATGTTATTACTTAATGTGTAATAACACATTAATAACAATGTACTTAATTAATTAATAACAAGTAATAACATAATGTATCTTTATTCTGTATCTTTTTAAATTTTCCAGATGGTTATTGCTGAGGAGCATTTGCATCCATCATAAGAACCTCAAGGGCTGGCCCTGCCACAAGACTGGTCACCTATAGGCTGAGACCAGTGCAAAGCATTAGGGTTATACTATATTCATGTTGTAAATTTAAAAAAAAAAAATGTCTTCCAAAAAAATTAAAATTCCTTGGAGATGCTTCCAAAATTCTGCAAATATTTTATTGGAATTTTACTTAATTTACTTACCAATATTTTATTTATTTTAAATATCTTCAGTAAAATCCTCATGCATTCAAATGAACTCTACAAAATATTAGTAGATTAGCTTATGTGGATTGAAATTTATCTCTAGTATTTTATTTATTAATAAAAATATAAATCTAAACTTAAAAAATAAATCATTAATGTTTTACTTTATTGTGTTCTACACATTGCAATTGTGCATAACACTAAAATAACTTTTTGAATTTCATTTGTCTACATAATTATGACTAAAATTTTGAGCCATTATTTGCCAGAATCTGTCTTAAGTTTTCCACAAGTAATATTTTATTTCAATTTATTTATTTATATTTATTTATTTAGTTAGTTAGTTAATAATTTTTTATTTTTAAATATATTATGGTGACATGGTTAACGAGATCCAATGTTTCAAGTGCACATTCAACAGTAAGTCATATATATATGTATATATATGTGTATATATATGTGTGTGTATATATATATATATACACACACATATATAACTATGGGTGGTGAATATATATATATGTATATATATGTGTATATATATGTGTGTGTATACACATATATATACATATATATATATTCACCACCCATAGTTATATTTCTTTCTGGCATGTATATTGTTTCTGAATTTAAGGGGTTTATTTTGCCTGTATGCATCAAAGCCAAGAGACATAATAGGAGTTTGCAGCAAAGAAAATAGAGAATTATTTAAAGATATGGTGCCAAGTTAGCATTTGAAGACCTGGCTCCCTGATGGGCTCTACGGGGGAATAAGTTATATAGGGGAAAATTTATTAGTAGCTAAAAGAGTTGGGGTCATGCGCTCTACTGATTGTTTTGTTGTAGCTGCCAGCCCCTAATAGACACAAGGACCACTAGAAATCACTGGGTTATAGGAAACACACTCTTTATTCATCCAGCTGGGTGTGCCAAGGGATAATCAGACCCCAAATTAAGCAGCCCCAAAATGTAGAGGTACGGGGTTTTTAAGCTAAACCCCATTGTTAATTCTGTCTGAACACAAAAGTCTATTTTTTTTCTATTTACTAACAGTCAACCCACAAGTCAGTTGTGCAAGTGGGGGTACAGAAGCAGAAAGCTTATTGTTAGAATGTTATGTTCCTATGGGTGATAGCCTATGTTCCCATGCATGATAACCAAACAGTAATTTTCCAGCCAGCACGGTTTGGGGTTAGGGTAAGAAGCAGTTGATTGTTGTATCAGGTCCTGATGTCAGTCCTGCATCCTTTTGTTCAGTTTTGAGGGTTTGTTCTGCAGCTGCAAGATATTTTCTTTAGTTTTAAGAAACTCTGTTTCTGTGGTCAACAGTCTTGAGGCTTTGTTATTAAGACAGTTTGATGCTGACCTAAGGGTTTAATGATTAAGGAAGTGGTCCTCCAGTATGCAGAAGGATAAAGAAACAAAAGAAGCAAGTGAGCCTAAGCCAAGTTTGAATCAAGAAGAAAGAGAAGAGAAAAGGTCATTTTTTAAAAGTGAAGATTTGCACAGTTACAATATATTCCTTTCAGAAAGTGAAGAAACTAAGACTAGAAAGATTAAATAATTTTTTTAAGGTCATATGACTCAGAGTGGTACAGCCAGCATTTTAATTGAGGTCTAGAAATGTATGATTTTAACTACTAGTGCTACACTCTAATTATTTTTAGAATCTCTTTTTAAGGTAATCAACACATTTATCTACCTTTCTACTGTATTACATAGAAAAACAACTCTTATTAGTATTGGAAGGTGAGTGTTAATTGACAAGATTGATGGTAAAAATTTCAACATAAATATCTGCCCAAGAAACACGTTAAATGTATTGCTTTGATTTTGAGCAATTTATTCATTTGTTTCTGTTTTAGGCTAGCAATGAGTTGCAAAAAGATATTGCCTCTATGTTCATGATTATCTCTTTCTGCTTTCCAGCTATATGATTAAAATTTAAGTCCCATACCCACTGCAGTGGATACTCTTCTGCTCCTTTTGTATCTAGTCTCATCCCATATATTTCTAGATTCTTCTTTGTCTATGGAACACTAATTTACATTAAACTATAGTTATCTGTGATGATATCTCTCTTTCTGGAGCAGGTTTTCTATCTAAATTCTTTCAAGCAGGTAAAGAGGAAATGTCAAAGGTTTTTTTCTGAGTCTTTTGTTCCTTAATACCCAGCTTAAAATTCATATCCAAAAAGGTGTATTTTGTGCTTCCCTTCACTGACATTGTACCCAGAGGGCAACTGAGTCTGGGCCTTATGCTGCCTGCACCATTCAGCCAATAGACCAGAACAGGAGTTGGGCTATTTAGAATAAGCATTTATTGTCAGAGCACTGGTGATCTGAGAAAGCAGTAGCAGGTTAACACCGTCAAAAACTGCCTTACTTTCTCAGTCCAGTTTAGGGTATTTAAGAGGAAATCTGGGTGTTATTCCAGGGACCACTTAATGGTTGAGGGGGAGGTCTGTTGTGTTTTATGGTGTCATCCCTCTGGCAACGTGGTAGCCTTAGCAACCTAGGAATGAAGGTGGGGGTAATCTGGAAAGAATGCTAAATCATAAAGATTGTAATCAGTAAGCATAAGAGCATTAATTATAAGTTTCAGGGCAACTTAATATGGCAGAGGATGTTCCAAGCTCTGGGTCAAGCTGCAGAGGACAATCTATTTTTAAGTTGTAGAATAAGAAGAGGTGAGGTGGGGACATTGTGAGGCCTCTGCTATAAGCAACCCGACCAAGCAGTTTTTCAATTCTAGACCCTTCTTCAAAATAGCATAAGTACCAATAAATGCTGGTTGAACAAAACTGGCTATGATTATGTCCAGTCACTGTTGAAAATTGAATACCAATTCTTATTTTAATTTTTAATATATTAAACTAGAATGGGAAAACACATTGTTATAATGATGTAGTAAATCTTAAGTCAGTTTTAATTCATTAACATACAATAAGTAAACAATCAATAGATCTAGAGACATAAAGGTATTTGGTGAATATGCCAAACTGTGAATTAATGACTAGAAATCTGAGGGAAGTGGTTTTCTGAATAATAAATGCCACATTCCTTGTTGTCTTTAGCTTGATCAGTTTATGGTTGAGCAGCACAATTAATAGCTACTATTTTTGTAAATTATGTGAAAAGCAGTATTTTGTCTAGCTCTGTAGGTGGCATTAAGCAGCAAAACACTTTACTTGGCATTATCCTGACACCAGTCAATGAAGCCATCAGGCAAATGAAACTGCTTTTGTGGTAAGCAGCACAGTAATTGAAAATTGTCATTTTTTCCCCCCAAGAAAAACCCCAAAGTTTTATTCCAACATTTTTCATGTCATCAGGAAGAAATGAATATTTATAAAACAAGAAAAAGAACACATTCAGGGTGACATTTTTCTCAGTGAATAATGCACAATGAAGAAAGACAGTAAAACAATAATTCAAATTTAAACCTGAGTTCCTGTGGTAGCATTAGTTGCATAAGGATTTATTCAGTTCTATAAGCAAATGTGTATGCAATGATATCAGAGAGAAACGCCTCCTGGTGCATTTGGTGTGGGGAGTTACTAAACAGGTAGGTGTTCTGTTTTCATTAGAATCCAGCAGTTAATGTGCTGGAGTTAATGACTTCTGAGTGATACAGGCCTGTGGACTGGAACAATGGGCTGCAATTATCAATCAGTTGAGGATAACCTTCAGCTATAAAATAGTATCAATTTTACCTTCAAAAGCTATGAATTCTAGATCAAGATGGTAAACTGAGCTTACAAATTCAACTTTGTTTTCTCTCCAGATTACACTGGACCACAAAAAAGTTATTGGAAAAGTAGTAAATTCACAATTGTGTCAAAAATAAATGATGGTATTACTGACTAAAAAAAGTTTTGAAGAATTTCTAGATGATAAATCAGATAATATCTGATCAATGAAAAAAATCAATCAAGGATGATGAATTGATATTTAAGAAAAACACAAATGAAAGAAAAAAATAATGAACTAACATAAGGAATTCTATTAAGAACAAAAAGAATTTTAAATAATTCTGAGTTGTATCATCAGAGAAATTACAGAGAATATTAAATTCACAAAATGTAATATGTTGTTTAAAAAAGGAAAAATACAAAGCAAAATTTAGAGTGTGAAATTTTAAAAATTATTTTCAAAATTGTGAAATCAATAACATATATAATAATAGATTAAAAATGAATTCAGAACAATTTAGTAATCTGATATGTAAAGTCAAAAAAATTTTCAAATGTGGATAGAAAATATATGAGAAAATATTAAAGAAATGGAAGGAAGACCCAGAATAGTGTATTCATAGGCAAAACTACAATCTTGTATCTAACCTATTTATTTCTTCTCTGCAATAAGCAACATGCTTTAGATTAAATTGATTACCTCTGGTTTTAAATTTCAAAATTTATTTTTAGGTTGGTAAAGTTGTTTTTTTGGATTTATTTACTTTTTGTTTTTTTTTACTACAGTCAGATGATATCCAATGGATATTTATAACGTATATTCCACTTTGCAGATATGAAGTTTACTTGTAGGTAGAAAGATAATAAAACTTGTGCTGTTTTATTCAAATAATTTTCCAATTCTGAAAGTGAGGAGTGTCTTAGCATAAGCTAAGCTACACTGAGGAACAGTATCTCAACATTCTATTTCTTATTCATGCCACATGTCTAATATGAACTATGTATGGTAAGGAGTGTGTCTCAGCTCCTCATACAATTGTTTGGAGAACAAAATAAGTTAATATAAACACAATATTTAGGATGAACCCTAACATTTAGTAAGCACTCAATTAATATTATTTGTTAGCATAATTATAACCATTTTGTATCTATGGCAGTTTTGGCTTTCTATGTTGTTATGTTGATAATTACATAAAATTTTATGACTATCATGTTCTTGGTGTCGATGATCAAAATAGAAAACTTAAATACATTTCTTATTTTTCATTTGAATTGAGAGGGGAATGGCAAATAAGTGTTCATTTCAATAAAAAACTGAGGAGTCTCCTGAGAAATAACTTTACCTAAGAGAGGGCCAGGCATGATGAACCTGACACATAAATAAGCCCTAGAGGGGAGAGGAAAATCCTGAATGCAACCTGACAGTGAAAGGGACTTAGTTTATTTCCGGACTTGGCTTTAAAGGTAAAAATGCCTTCAGCTGCTGTGACCCCTTGCTGAACGGTAAAAATGCCTTCACAACCAATCAGGTAGGGACAAGTCTGGAATTTCTGTGCCTGCTCTGTATAAATACCTGCTTCCCCAGAGTTCGGGGCTCTCGTTCCAACACTGCTGCATCAGTGTCGGTCGAGAGTCCGGACTCGAGTCTGAATAAAAACCCTCATGTGATTGCATTGGTGTTGGCTCCTTGGTGGTCTTCTGGGATTCGCAACTTTGGGCAAAACAACAGTTAACATTAGCATTGCCTCTGATTAATCCCCCCCCTCCCCCAATTTGTGGACCTACCTTAGGGATAGGGGTTTTTTAACTTGAATATTAAAGCACTTGTTTTCTAGTCATTCAATATTTTATAGTATCAAACTAACTTATATTTTCAAATACAACACACGCAGAGTAGAGTTGAATTGAAGCACTGGCTCAATGGAAGAGGCATAAGAACTAAATGTTAAATCATGCTATATTCAGAGACTGAAATGTGCTGATCAGCCCTAAGGCCAGACCTCTAGGAAACCTACAGAAGAAAGGAAGATTCTTGCTGGAATTACTTAATGGCCATTTATCTACACTGTGAACTGAAAACAGAATCTTTAAGTCATACCCTACATTCACTCCCTGTGACCAAATACCAAGGGGAACCTATAGATCAAAGGCTGGAGCTTTCCTGAAGGGTTTCTTCCTACATACCCTTATCTTTCACACTGTTTATCCATACCAAAGGAAAATAAGTAAACAAAGTCTTTCAACTATAATTCATAAAAACTAAAAATAATACATAAACTAAATTCTCTGAACACTCATGGCCTTCTCATTGTCTTTTCTCTTTGCCTCTCTGTCCCTCTCTGCTCTCCTCACTCTTTGTCTCTGAGAAGAGACCACACTCTTTCAATGGAGCAGTATCTTTTTTCTAATAAACTTTTCTTTTGACTCTAACTCTGGCATGCACTCAAATTCTTTTCTGTGCCCAGTCAAGAACACTCTCTCTCTCAGTGCAGGACTTAACTCTCCACTTAGGGGTCTTTGCCCTGCATCAAGTCCACAGAACAATATAAGCTAGTTCTGGACCCTTGAGGGCTCCCAAGCTCCAGAGAAGCTGTTTCCAATGAGACACTAAGGAGCACTTAGGGAAGCTTGGTGGCCTTTGGAGGGTCTTGTGTGTTTATTTCTCTTTGCTAAATTGGTTCTTTTACTATTTTTTCTTTGGCTACGATTTTCACCTGAAAACAATGACTAATGTTTAGTTTCTATTAGGTGCCTGGCACCTGGCTTGACACATTGTATATATTGAATTATTGTATTGTACCCTATAAGATAATTATTATTTCTATTTTAAGGATGAGAACACAGAGACTTGATTTTATCTTACCATAATATTTTATAACATGATTTGAAGTGAGATCTGACACCAGTGTTTGTATCTTTCCTACTAGGTCACTTTGCCCCAGGTATACTCAAATAGTATATATAGTCAAAAATAAAATGCAATGTATGAATAAAGTATTTCAATGTTTTGAACTCTGCTTGTGGAATGCATTCTTTAATTTTAATTTTTTTAAGGGTTCATTTAGAGTTCCAGGCCTTTAAAATTTTTATTTTTCTATTATCTGTAAGAAAACAAACAAAACTCTACTTGGATTATTTTTGTAAATTTAGAGAATATTCCCCTTGGAGCCATATTTATATCTGACCTATCTAGGTTTCCTCAAATATCAATTACAGTCTTCTCTAGTTTCCTTATTCTTGGGTAATTTTTTTTGAGATAATCTTTCACCTTTGAAGGCAAGAAGCCCAATATTCCAACATTATCATATTGTTTATTAAGCTTTGTTTGCTAATGCACTATCACTGCTAAGACTTCACAACTTTGATTATGAATATAACATCTGGTTTAATTTTAATAACATTTCATGCTACAAATGCTAATATAATTTTTTTTTTGTACTTCAACAAAAAATCTCAGATTGTCATTTTAATGAAGGCTGATTTCCATGTTTCCTAAATACTGTGGTTTTGCCCTATTTTTTCCTTTTCTTTTTCTTTAAACTTGAAAAAAAGCATGAACATATGTTGTAAGCATATCTCATACCTCTATTTCCATTTTGTCATAATTTTAACTAATCCATAGTTTGCTATGTCTTGTATTTTGTCAGATTTGGGGGACTATGGGTAACAAGTAAAATATCTCTTTCTCTACCCTTCCTGATCTTATACATTAAGACTATTTTGTAACAGATAATGACATACAATTCATCTCTCATCCAGAAAATCAAAATAACATGTTCTGATAAAAGGTATACTGAAAAAACTCTCGATCATTCATGTATGCTAAAAGTTTTCAACAAGCAGAGGTAGAAAATGAAATTTGTAGTGATATTTATTTGAGCAAAGATTGAGGGCAGACTTGGAGTCCACATATGCAATTTATAGGACAGATACTTCCATGTACAGGCAATGATCCCTAGATCCATTGAAATATTCTTCACATAGAGCTACACATTTAAAACAGTAAGGTTATATTTAAAATAATATTCTCAAAAAACTTTTTGATTCTGCTGTAGACTTAGCCATATGAGATGTATAAGCACAAATTTTCTTTTCCTGTTGAAGTTTCATTTAGCTGGGAAAAAGTAAACAGATGTATAAAGAAGAAAAAATATATTAATATGGATTCATAGATATGTAGTTTATACATTGGGTCATTCATATATCCAATACTGCTTTTTAGTTTTGTTGCTCAAATTGTTCTAGCTTTTCCAATGGGAAAATTTGACTCCTGTGTCCATTTGAAAAATTCCCATCAGTAGTTTTCTTTTTTTTTTTTAACATTCCCTTGCTTTATGACACTACAAAATAATACTCCAAGCTTATTTTGTATATTTCCTGATCCAGTGCTAGAATCAGTCAATGAAACTTGTTGGCAATGGCATTCAAACCCAAAATCTGGACAATAGATACTTTTGTTGCTACCGGGGTATCACTGCAATTAGACCCTCTAGCTGACAGAGCAAAGAAATATATGAGTGTATACTAACTTGCGTATATACTCATATCTCTAAAATTTTATATGTGACTATTTGTATCAATATTAAGCTAGACATAAGTGCACACTGATGTTTATAACTTTAATCTATTACCAAATGAGTCATTCTAGCCTCTTCCCTATGCTTATCTGTAAGCTACTATTCTAACAGTGAGAAACCTAGCTAACTACCTTACTTAATTTCTCAATTTCAGTATACATGCATAGTAATACGGGATTGTTAATCTATACCCCTGAGGGAAGAACTTTATTAACTACACTACAGTGTTTATGTGCAGTCACATTTTCTCTTTATTTTATGACTCCACTTGTTTCCAAAGTTATTTAGATCAAAGTTATTTACTTACTCTCCCCTCCTCCCACCCACATTCTATCAGGTTCACAATTACAATGTCACAGAGTAGTTTCACCTACCAAATCTGCTGTGCTTCACTTATCAACTATTCTACTACCAAACATCTAGATATTTTTACTATCTCCATAGCTTTGTGTTTTCCAACAAGATGATTTGAACACACATAGTATGTAATTATTTCAGACTGGCTTCTTTCAGTAAACAATATACATAAAAAACTGATTCATTTTTTTTTTGCTCCAATATCTCATTTCTTTTTTATTGCTGAATAGTATTCCATTATATGAAGATAATCTTTGTTGTTTCTAGTTTTTGGCAATTATTAATAAAGCTGTTATAAACATTTATGAGTATGTTTTATATATAGTTTTTTCAAATCAGCCATGTATACCTAGTTGGATAGAAGTGTAACTGGTGGATCATATGTTAATATTGTGTTTTGTTGTTCAAAGTTGCTGTATCATTTTGCACTTACACCAGCAATGAATGAGAGTTCTGTTGCTCTTCATCCTTGTCAGCAACTGGTATTGTTAGTTTTTGGATATTAATCATTTTAATGGGTATGTAGTCATATTGCATTGTTCTAATTTGCAGTTCCTAATGACAAATTTTATTAATTTCTTTATATGGTTATTTGCCATCTGTATATCTTCTTTGATAAGGTGTCTGCTCATATCTTTTTCTCAGTTTTTAAAATATATGGTTATTTGCTTACTTACTGTTGAGTTTTGAAAGGGCTTTATATATTTTGAACATAAGTTCTTTATCAGATATGTGTTTTGCAAATATTTTCTTCCTACCTGCAACTGGTTGCTTCATTTTCTTCGTGGTGACTTTCTCTGAGTAGAAGTATTGAATTTTAATAAAGTCTAATATATAAATCTTTAAACTTTTATGTATCATACTTTTGGTGTTTCATCTGAAAATTTATTGCCAAACCCAATGTCACTTAGATTTTTCTCTCATGTTTTCTTCTAGAAGTTTTATATTTTGTGCTTTGCATTTAGGTCTGTAATCTATTTTGAGTTAGTTATTGTGGGAGATATAAGGTTTGTGTCAAGGTTAATGTTTGCTTGCTTTTTTCATATGGACATTCAACTACACCAGCAATAGTTGTTAAAAATGCTATTCTTTCTTCATTGAATTGCTTTTACTCCTTTTCAAATATTAGTTGGCTATATTTGTCTTTTTTTTTGTTTTTGCTGTGTATATTTAATTCCATTCATCTATGTACTTATCTTTTTCTCAATATCACATCATCTCAATTACTGTAACTTTAGAGTAAGTCTTGATATCAGGTGGTATTATTCCTCCAATTTTTTTTTGTTTTCTTCAGTATTGTGTTCAAAATTCGAGATAGTTTACCTTTTCAAATAAATGTTAGAATCCATTTGCCAATACCTAATAAATATCTTAGTGGAATATTGATTGAGATTACTTTGTAGAACAAGTTGGATAAAACTGACATGTTAACAATACTGAGTCTTCCAATCCATGAATACAGACTATCTCTTCATTTATTTTGATTTTCTTTAATTTTTTTGTGTTTTATAGTTTTCTGAATATAGATTATATACTTGTTTTGTAAGATTCATATATTTATATTTTATTCCATTTGTAATTTTTTAAATGGTAATGATTTTTTAAATTAATTTCTAATCCCAGTTTTTTATTGCAGGTATATGGAAAACAATAAACTTTTGCATGTTAATGATAAGTCTCATAACTTTGTTGTAGTCACTTTTTAGTTTCAAGTATTCTTTTCCTGAAATTGGAACTTTTTCATAGACAGTCATGCTATCTGTAAACAAAGACATTTTGATTACTTTATATATATTTACATATATATAAAGAAGTCATTCTTGTTTTGTTCCTTGATCTTAGGAAGAAAGCATCTACTTTCCCATCATTAAGTATACTTTAGCTAGATCATTTAGGAGTGATGTCAGAAGCATAGAGGAGTGAGAGGTGTCCTCAGATCTCACCCTTGGAAATAATAATAAACTGAACATCTAAAACTCAACAAATAACAGCTAATCGGCACACAAGCACATCTGAGTAAGTGAGTAAAAGCTTCCAGGAGTCAGAACCACAAAAGTCTGGGGGATAAATTTGGAGAAACATAGAAACTGTAACTTGCAACCAGAGTTCCCTGCAGGAAGGCAGGGGAGGGGAGAAATAGTGGCCATTTTGATGGAAAGCCCAGCCTGAGGGATAAGCCAGTTCCACACAACAGGACTCAGGGATCAGGGCAGAGTGGAGCAGGAACTAAGTGCCGAGAGGCAACAGCTGGGTCTAAGCCGCTGGTGGTTGCAAAGTGCAAGGCTGAGACACTGAGACTAGCAGCAACCCCATTCACCAACCCAGAGCATGTCCTCCTCCCTCCACCTTATATCCTCCCAGACCTAGCACTGCGGAGCCATCGGGAATTTGAGCAAAGATTACCTAAACAATAATCTACTCTCCATACCACCCTAGGATTGGGCCAAAGGGTAGTGATCATAATCTGAATATTTATCAGGAAAAAAAAATGCATTATCAGTCTCAAAGCAGAGATCCCAGAATTCTGGATGCCACCTACTGGGGAAAAAAAAAAAAAAATCTTATCAACAGGCCAAAGAGAAACCTATATATAATGTCTCATTTCTAAAAACAAACAAACAAACAAACAAACAAACAAACAAACAAACAAAAGAATACACTCCCATTAATGACCAGGCAGAGAGAGAAAGAAAGAGGCCATCAAACACCATGAACAACCAGGGTAACAAGGCAGATCAGAAAGAAAAAGAAAAATCTCCAAAAACTAAGCTTAAAGACATAGAAATATGTGACTGAAATGACAGATAATTCAGGATTAAACTTCTGTAAAAACAATAAGATACAAAAATAATCAGACCAACAATTCCAAAATCTGAGAAAAAATACACGAGGAGAATAAATTTTTTAGTAATAAAATTGAAGTCCTAAAAGAGAACCAAACAGAACTTCCAGAGATGAAAAACACACCAAAAGAGATGAAGAATGTAATAACAAGCTTAAGAAATAGAGTGGACCAAGTGGAGAAAAGAATCAGTGATACTGAAGACAGAAATCTAGAAATAAGTCAGAAGGAAGAAGAGAGAAACCGAAGAATAAAAAATAATGAAAGAGAAATACAAGAACTAGCTGACACAATCAGAAGTCAACAGAAGAATAATTGGTATTCCAGAAGAAGAAAAAAGAAGAAATAAGAGAGCATATTCGACCAACAACTGAGAATTTTCTAAATCTAAGGAAAGAACTGGAGCTTTGAATTTCAGAAGCTAGCAGAACACCCAATTATCTCAACCCAAAAAGACCATCTCCAAGACACATTAAAATGATCAAAAAATAATGACATAGAAAAAATTCTCAAGTTAGCCAGGGAAAAGAAGCCAGTGACATATGAATAAAAAACCCATTAGACTATCTTCGAACCTTTCACATAAAACTTACAAACAAAAAAAAAGTGGGACCAAATATTTAAAATATTAAATGAAAGGCATTAACAACCAACAATAATGTATTCAGCAAAGTTCTCCTTTAGATATGAAGGGCAAATAAAGACCTTTCCAGTCATACAAAAATTGAGGGCGTTCTCCACTATGAGGCCTGCATTATAGAAAATACTGAAAGGGGTCAGCTCACCTAAAACAAATGACAAAATGAAAAATACATAAATAGGAGTAAAGTGACTAGCTGGCAGATAGAAGCAGAGGAGTGGAATCTTTACTAAGAACGAACATCATAAGTTTAACAATGAGAAGAGATTTGCTATAGAAAGAGAGTAATGAATGTTTAGTATACATAGGGACAAACTGAGACAACAATGACTGAAAAGGGGAGGATTCAAAGATTCAAATTCCCAGAGGGGAATAGAGATAACGCATGTGCAGAAGAAAATGGACAGCTGTGTGTACACAAACACACACACACACACACACACACACACACACACACACACACAAACTATCCTTTCATATTCATAATGGTAACAACATGCCAAAAATTCAGAACTGAAGTATATAACATAAAACAAGAAGAACCAGAGGTAAACCTCACAAAACCAAAATAAAGAAAATAGAAACACAAAGACAAGGAAGCAATGGAAACACCGAGCTACCAGAAAGCAAAACATAAAATGGCTATTTAAGAAGACCTCATATTTCAATAACAACCATAAATGTAAATAGACTGAACTCACCAATAAAAAGGCACAGAGTTACAGATTGGATGAAAAAAACAAAACGTAACCAAATGCTGCCTCTAGGAGACACATCTCAGTTCCAAAGACAAATACAGACTCAAAGTGAAACTGTGGAAAATGATATTTCAAGCAAATGGCACTTGGAGAAAAATGAGAGTAGTGGTACTAATATCAGACAATAAACTTCAAAACAAAAAAGATAAAGAAAGATACTGAGAGACACTTCATAATGATAAAGGGAATCATGCACCAAGAAACGTAACACTTATTAATTTCTATGCTCACAATCAAGGAGTCCTGAATTATGTAAAGCAATTACTAACAGAACTAAAGAGAGAAACAGACCAAACACTATTGTAGTAGGGGAACAAAATACTACACTGTTGAAGATGGACAGTTTGTCCAAACAGAAAATCAATAAAGAAATAACATCCTTATATGACACATTAGACCAACTGAACATAATTGACATTTACAGAGCCTTTCATCCCAAAACAGCTGCTTATACATTCTTCTCTAGTGTACATGGAACATTCTCAAGAATCAACCACATGATATCATGTATATGTAGGATATAAATCCAAAGCAACAAAGAAATATGACAAATAAACAGAGACTTATGGACATGGACAATAGACTAGTGGCTAGCAGAAGGAGAGGTGGAGCAGGGAAGTGAGTGAGGTTAGATAAATGGTCATATATGTGGTGACAGAAAGAAATGTAACTATGGGCTCTGTACACAAAATGCAATACCTACATACCTTACTGTTGAATTGTACACCTGAAACTTAGTAGATTTCATTAACCAATGTCACCGTACTAAATATTTTTTTAAAAAATAAAAATAAATCATCAACAAGGCAAAGAGGCAACCATCTGAATGGGAAAATATATTTGAAAGCAATTCCTCTGATGAAGGCATAATATCCAAAAATATACAACAAACTCATACAGCTCAATAGTAATTAAAAAAATTAAAAATGGGCAGAGGACCTGAACAGACACGTCTCCAAGAAGAAATACAAATGGCCAACAAGCAAATGAAAGGGTGCTCAACTTCACTAGCTATTAGGGAAATGCAAATCTAAACCATAATGAGATACCATCTCACACATGTTAAAATAGCTTTTATCAACAGGACAAGTAATAACAAGTGTTGGAGAGGATGTGGAGAAAAAGGAGCTCTCATACACTGCTGGTAAAACTGCAAATTTGTACAGCCACTATGGAAAACAGTATGGAGTTTCCTCAAAAAGTTAAAAATTGATCTACCATATATTCCAGCAATCCCTCTACCAGGTATTTTTCTCCAAAGATTTGAAAATGTCTGAAAAAATATATGCACACAGATGTTCATAGCATCATATTTCAGGGTGGCCAGGACATGAAAAAATCCAAAATGCCCATTGATAGAAAACTGGATAAAGATGTGGTACATATATACAATGGAATATTACTTAGCTGTAAGAAGAGATAAAATACTGCCACTTGTGAAAACATGGATGGATCTTGAGACAATCTTGCTAAGCATAATAAGTTAGACAGAAATGCTTAAAACTACATGATATCACTTATTTATGAAATATAAATCTAAAATCAATAAATAAATATGATAAACAAATATGACTCCTGTATATGGACAGTGGAACAGTGGTTACCAGAGGGAAGAGGTGAAAGGTAGATGGGGTAAAATGGGTCTAATATGTGGTGACAAAAAAAAATCTAACTATGGGCAGTGAACCTACAATGGAATATATATACATATATACATATATATATATATATGTATATATATATATATACACACACACACATATATATATATATTTTACTGTTGGAGTGTACTCTTGAAACTTATTAGATTTTGTTAATCATGTCACTGTAATAAAGAAAATTAAAAAAAATTTTTTAAGTATATGTTAGCTATAGGTGTTTTATAACTGTTCGTTATCAAATTAAGGAAGTTACCCTTCATTTCTTTTTTACTAAGAGTTTTCATTATGAATGGACGTGATCCTTTTTTTTGGTATTTTCTTAAATCTCATGATTTTCACCTTTGATACAGTGGGTTATATCAACTTATTTTTTTAAATATTGATCCAATCCTGAATGCCTGGAATAAATTTCACTTGGTCATGGTACATAATTATTTTAAATATTGTTGGATTCCATTTAATAATATTTTGTTGAATATTTTTTTATCAATTTTTGTGAAAAATAATGTTTTCTAATATCTTTATAACATTTTAATATCTTAAAATATAATATATTTATAATATCTTTATCTGGTTTTGGAAATTGGATAATGCTTATCTCATTAAATAAGTTAGAAGGTTTTGCCTTTGTTTCTATTATCTGCACAACATTGTAATTAAATTGCATTTTCTTTTACCTAAGAGTTTGAAAGACATCATCAGTGAAACATCTGAGCCTGGTGATTTGTATTTTGGAATATTATTATTAATTGATTCAATTTACTTGAGACCTACTCAGATATTTATCTTTATGTGAGTCTTGATAGTTTGTGTCTTTCAAGGAATTGGTTCATTTAATTATCAAATTTGTGGGTAGAGTATTGTTCATACTACTTCTCTATTAGCCTTTTGATGTTCTCAGGATCTATTATAATCACCATGTTTAAATTTCTGATATAGTATTTATGTTTTCTCCCTTTGTTTTTAGGTTAGTTTGGCAAAAAGTTATTAATTTTATTGATATTTTCAAAGGATCAGATTTTGGTTTTATTGTATTTTTCTATTGCTTTCTTGTTTTCAATTTTTCCAATTTTTCTTCTAATATTTATTTTTTTCATCTGTTTGCTTTATGCTTAAATTGTTTTTTCTCTATTTCTCTAAAATGAAATCTCAAGATATTGATTTTAGATCTTTTTTCCTGATATATGAATTTAATGCATCTAGTTTCTAAATACTGCTTTTGCTACATTCCACAAATTTTGATAACTTGCATTGTCATTTACATTTGCTCAAAATATTTTTATATTTTTGATATTTTTTTATCTCATTTTATTTATAAGTTTCTCTTTTATTTGATGATTTCACAGTTATCTTTCTGTTATTGGGTTTTAGTTTAATTTCCTTGTGGTGTGTGAGAATACTTTGGAGATTTTTTTTTTTCTAATGAAATTTTTAAAAAATTTATTAAGGTGTATTTCATGACCTACAATGTGGTCCATCTTGGTAAATGGTTTATCTCTGCACACCTGAAAAAAAATGTGTATTCTTTAATTGTTGTCTATTGTATTCTATAAATGTCAGTTAGATCATGTTGATTGATTGTGCTGTTCAGATCAACCATATTCTTAGTGACTGCTGTTTGAACTCTCAGTTACTAAGAGCGATGTTGAAGTCTCCAATTAATCTGTTTAGGAGTTGGTCTGTGATTAGTGTTTTCTAATGTGGAGAAACTATAGTCTACAAAATTCTTTAGTGTCTTTGTTTTTTCTCCCTTGTTATCTCTAGGCTTCCATGAGAACTCTATAAATAAGTTTGCACCTCGCAACCCTAGCTACAATCCAATTTATTATTCTGGATCTTTGCCACGGTGGTGGTGATGTGTGTGGGGAGTAAATGTTCTATAATTTTATGATTTAAACTCCATATTTTAATGGGCTGGTATTCCTGAGCTGTGATCTTCACAAGTGTGCCTTTCCCCACTTCCCTCTTAGGTGCCTAGGATGGCTAGAGGAAGACTAGAACAGAGTAAATGTTCTTCATCCAGGTGGGATAATATTCTGTGAAGTATTTTGCCTTGCAGAGTGGACCTTTGTTATGGATATAGGTCTGGGCTTACTTCACAACGAAGACTCTTCCCCTCTCACTATCAGATCCAGGAGGGGATTGTCTTCAGATCTCCACTGAGAACATGGTAGTGTTCCTAGTCCCTGGAAGTAAAGCCAAGCCTTTTCTAAGCCTACAGTCTTAAAGAATTTCTCACTCTCACATTAGTTCATGCTCAGAATTTAGCAATTTATTAAAAAGAACATTTAAGTAATTAAATTTAAGCAGTTTATGGTGCCAGTATCTTCAACTTTAGATAAGCAGATCTCAGCTGTGTCTCTGGATGAGACTCACTACGGATTTCAGAGTAGTGGTTGCCTCTGCAACCCAAGTTCTCTAATGCGTATCAGAAACAGTCATTGTTTTTCGGTTTGCTTAGCTTTTTTTTCTTATAAGAATGAGATTATGACTTCTAAGCTTCTTACAAATCATACCTAAAGCTGGAAGCCTTCAGTCAAAAATATTTATAATGATTCTTTCTTTCAGACTTAGTGTAGAAGTCAGAAACATAACTGTGTTAAATAATCAAAATAATGCTCCTGGAATTCAGCTGAGGTGCTGCAAAGATAGGAGCATACAGAAAGAACATTTTCCAAGAGCTAGTAGAGTTTGACTATCATCATTTGAGACATTCTCATAGTTGTCAGTTCCACCTGCCATGTATGCCATCTATATAAATCCCATCTTCAGGCTATTTTCTGGCTCGGCATCTAGTTTTATTGGATGCGTTTCACAGTGATTGAAAATTATTACCTGATGTCAAGTACCTGAGTGTTACAGGAGAGTGGGGTTCCCCTTCTTGCGCATTGTCCATGTTCTTGATGTCTCAAACAAAGAATTGAGCAAGACGCAGCAATATAGCAGGAAAAAAAAAAAAACAGTTATATTAGAATGGAAAGTAAAGCAAGAGAACAAACACTTCTAGATGTGGAAGTGGGCCCCAGCAACAGAAGAGTGGCTCAAAAGACTCAAGGGTTCAAGGGCACAGTAACAAAGCCTTTGAAGTTTTTATCCCTATTTGCTGTGGGTGGTTACTTCTCTTAGAGGATTGGGTTTTCTTGATTGACAACTATGATTGACAAGACTCAGTAACTCATCATGTGCATTCTTCGTATGTTTGTCCCCACAATTCAGTCTGTTATAAAGATATTAATGAACTTCCAGGCATATGCATCATATTATAATGATGGTATAATGAGGGTCAGGTGAATCAAAGTTGTTGGGGTTTATATTGCACAGGTTTGAGTGACTGGCTGAAATTAGCTCCCATTTCTCTGTTCACTTGTTTCCTTGTTTCCAAAAATGCCTTCGGCTTGCTTAATTGTGGGCAGCCTAGGGCAGACTCTTTCTAGAATAGAATGACCTCAGTATCTTTGCAGGCTGATGGAAACTGCTATCTAACTTTTCTACCTACTCTTTTTTTCTGAGATCCATTAGCCCTTTCTTATTAGTATGGATGTTGAGAGACTGGAGGTCTCTTCTTCTGTATCTGCTTCCTGTTGAGGAGGGTCATAGTCCCAGCCTATTGGGGTTTCATAGAGTTCTTTTCATCTCTTTCTTAGTCAGGATGGGTTTTGGGTTTCCTGCCAGAGTGCTGCCTCAGTCCCTAGACAAGGAAAAAGATACCAACTTATTATTTGAATCATATATCTAATTATATTTCTATTATTGATTTGCCCATTGAGTAAGTAAAAGAAATCAGTCTTTTTCTTGTAAAAGAAGAAAAAAAAATCTTGGGTAAAAGTTCTCCCTTCTTGGACTCCAAAGGCATTGTTTTGGCCTGAAGCCATCTCTACTTTATAGTGAGCCAAAGAGAATGCTGAGTTTCAATGATCCTTATCAGTAGCCAGGGGACCTGAGTTACCAGTTTCAAAGTAATTATCGAATTTTGAAGGACAGAGTCTTTCTCCAAAGAAAGGCGGAAAGAAAAGTCTTAACTAAGTTTACTAAAAAGATTAAGAATGTTGCAAGGGATGGCCCGTATCTTATGTATGATTTGAGTAGTGACTATCCCTTTTTCTGAGACTAGTATGCATTTTCATATATGCTTTAAATTGCAATGCTTTGACTGACAGTTTGGCATTCTATTATATAACATAGCAAAAAGCCCAACTTCACATTAGAGAAAAAAAGAGTACGATATTTTGGATGGACTATGAGTCACTTTGAGTTCTGTGTAAAAGTGAGTTACATGCTAATTACTTGCCCATCATCCAGAAAAACAGACCTTTATGAGAAAGCCCAGAACTCATCTGGTGCAGGCTCTTGATATAAGATTGTAAAATGAAGCTTTGGTTCAATTACTCTTTTGTTTTATTGGATTAGGCATATCATTATCATAAATGTTTTTTTTTTCTTATAATTGTCACCTAGACACTACATTCTCACTCTCAGGAAAGGAACTCTCTTCTGCTCCCTTCTCTGCATGCTCCCATTACCTACAAGAACACAAGAAAGTATCTCCTACCACATGCATCTCTCCTCTTCAATTTCAAGTCCTTGAACAACTTTGAGCTGAGAGATTATTCTCTGAAGCACTTCTAAGTGTCAGGTGTAGGGAGGGAGCCCTGATGATAATATGTCTAGATTTAAGGATTCATCTTCTCCACTTTAGGCCCCTTATTTCAAGAGCAGGGTATTTGTTCATGGATAAAAAACTCAATCACTCAATTGATATTGGTGAAATAATTTATGATAAAGAGTAAGCTGATATCAGAGATCATGGCACTCTGGTCATCCTAGTATAGATTCCTGCCAGACTGTTAACCCTGATTGTGTCAGTCAAAGCATATGCTATATATTGAACTGTTTGCCCCTTCATTTCTTTCTCACCTAGAATTATGTTGCCAGGAACAATTTCTTCCCAGGAATAAATTTATATGATGAAACAGATTACACTTGAGGGCACCATTCATAAAGCTTCTCCTCCTGTCTGACTCTCTGAACCATGTACTTACCTGCAAGTATTGGGGAGTATGCATTTAATTATAACTCACCTGGTATGTATTACTAATTAAGAACCAGAATGAATCCTCATTTGCTCACAAAAGCCCAAGCTGGAGATGCTATAAAATAAAATAAATTTCACTAAGAAAGAGACCTCCTCTTAATTTTAATGGCAAAATAAAATAAACAAATATATAAAAGGGAAGAAAAACATGAAAAAATCTAATGTTTACTTCATACAACCTGAGTTCTAGATTTTTTAAGATCTTTTAATTTAAATTAACTTTATATATCACAATAATAGTTTAAAATCTGTATTATTATTTCAATTTTATGGATATAAAGAATAATGAATGAGACAAAAGAAAGTAGTAAATATGTAAATAAGAAATAATCAGAAAGCTTGCTGTAATAGATGCGTGTAGCATATTGTGGAGAAAATACCTAGAGGATACATTCTTTTTTTAAGCACATGTAAGACATTTACAAATATTATGCTGTAGGGAAGAAAATAATTTGCATATATATCTCTCTCATCTTCACTCCCAGCAGATGCATTGCTCCCTATTTCATAAGAACAGCCATAAGAAGTTTCACAAGTCTTAACCTCTACTTCTACACAACCATAGGGATCTGTGCTCTTGTACTTGGCTTTCCTTCCTGTCACTACCAATGACTTTTGCAGATTCTTAGCAAAGATCAACCTCTCCATTTATACACTGGGTGCCACACCTTGAAGATTTTATCCTTTCTTCTACACCACTATTCATTTCTTTTCTACTCTTGATTTCCCATCAGCATAGATGCATGCTTGTTTTCTCATATTTTTTAAAAAAAGCAAAACCCTTTTGTGTGCTATCTCTTTAGCTATTGCCCTACTTTGTCTCCTGTCCTTTAGAGTAAAACTCCTGTAAAACGTTGTCTGTCTGTATTTTCTTAAATTCTTCTCTTCCCTTCTTTTCTGAAATCTACTCTGCTTAGGTTTTCAGATACACCCCTCTTCTGAAACTGTTTTGATCCAAGCAATAAGTGATTTCCACTCTGTTATACTATAACCAGTTTCCTCAGTCCTCATTTTAGTTGACTTAGAAGCAACATTTGATAGAGTTCATGACTTCCTCTGCTTTCAAATACTTTATTTGGGTTCTAGTCCTTCACCTCCCTTCCCAAACTTCCCTGGTTTGCCTTCTGCCTAACTGGCTACTCTTTTCCAGTCTCCTTTGTTGCTTTCTTCTCTCCTCTCTGCTTGTAAGTGTTGATAGGTTCCAGGGTTTCAATTTGAGACTTTTTTTAAATAGTCTTTCTGAGGTAATTAATCTACTATCATGCCTTTAAATACAATTTTTATGGTGATGACTCCCAAGTTTATGTCACCATCTTAGAGCATTAGCCTGAACTTGAAATTCTTTTATTTAAAACATTTAACATACCTACTCAGATTTCCAATAGACATCTCAAATTAAATAGATGTAAAACTGAAATTCTGATCTCTCAAAACTTGCTCTCTTTTATCCATCACTATCTCACATACTGATCATGGGGTTAATATTTCAGAGAAAAACTGAAAAATTTGAAAATATTTAGAATTTAATAAAATTGGAATAACCCTAAATCTTGATTTTTCTTATATAGGTACATTTTATATATTAAACTTAATAGCTATACAGTCCTTTGTAAATGACAATTAATGGTATACATTTTTTAACAGTCTATAGTCAACAGTCTGGCCTCCCTAAAGTTTTGCTGCCTAGAGTTAGGCCTGGTTAGTTATAGATATACTTTATATCAAATTTACATAAATCATAAGACACACTACTATTTTGTCTCCTAAAAATTTTTTTAAAGTACTGACAATCTATAATAGTATCTTTGATAATCCTTCGATATTCCTCTTAGGTTGAAAATTTCATTCAATAGTATGAGGAAATTGACAATTTCTCAGGCTTTAGTTGCATGCTTATTTGTAAGAGTGAGTATTTTTGCAGGGATCTCATTAACAAAAAGTAATACAATGGTGTTTTAAAAAGTCTTAATAATAAGTAATAATAAGTAATAGAGTTCTTTCTACTCATGAGTAACTTATTTTCTTATGTCCTGTAAAGCTTTTGCTTACTGCCTTAAAATAGGAAGATATGAGATTGTCAATCTTCTAATAACCAATATTTGCTTTGACAATATTCAATTTGTAATATAATGCTATATTTCTACATGTTTTTGTGTATACAACTTTTCATTTTGACTGCAAATTATATTAGTTCTTCTATGATACATTTTAAACAATTTTTGCTCCATACATATAGCATCAACCAGTGCACATAAGTAAAATAATGATATTATGAATAACTACATTGGGGATGCACATAATCAAGCAGTGACAACTACATCATAGCTGTTTCCTGGCTAAAAATAATTATGAAACATTTAAATTTTAGAAATTTTGACATGTGAAAACATTTTAATCTTAGACTCCATGCAATATAGTACTTTTCTTCACTTTTTCTTTCTTTTTTTATAAACAGCAATTGCTTTTACCTCTGTTTGATCACCATTAATTCTAAATCTTTTCTAGCACTCATAATTCTTCTATTGTTACTGGAGTCATTTATCTAATAATGCTTTTAATTTTAGTCTATGTGACAAATTTATGTGTTATTTTGTGCATAAAGAATATGTTTATTGTTTCTCCTTATTTAGAATGATAGATTTTTAAAATATATATATAATTTTAGATGTTTAATTTCACTGCAATTTATCTAAGTTTGGATTTTTTAAATTTATAGTGTTTGCCATTCTGAGTAGAATGATCCTATAAATTATTATATTCTTTAAGTAGACATTTCCACAGATTTTTAAAGAATTTATAACCATGTATAAAGGAATTATGTACAAAAAATAGTTTAATAGCATTTTAAGAACTTTAGATTGATTTTACAAAGTTGATTTTTAAAGGCTCAAATGATTTTAACATCCTGTGATAATGGGCACCAAAGATAGAATTTACGTCCTGCTGTGTTAATGTATGTTTGTGTGTTTATCATTTGCATCATTCTGAAAATGTTACAGTTACTCTAAATGTGTGCATATAAAATATATCTAAATTTCAACAATTATAACCTCATTTGGAATGGCGTAAGATTCAGAATTATTTGGATGCAAGTATAAATTATATGTATACCATAACAAATTTTAAAAATGCTTTTGCTTCAAAGGTTTCTTGCTTAGGTATGAGCTTTTCCTGCCCTGTAATATTGTGCTCTACCAATATTGCTGCTTATATCATTAACACAAAAAACAGTCATCTTATGATTAATGCAGAACTTTTAAACCTTTATTTGCAATAGCATAAACAATAATGTAAGATGTTTCTTATTTAACAGAATGAAATTCAAAACTTTTCTTTGATAGATATACTGAATGAAAAATAAAACGATCATTAGAATTAACTAATTCTCTATTTAAAGCAACTGCTGACAGTGCTGTGAAATTGGCACCATCCAGCTAAGAGATCAATCAGTTGATACACCGTTCTGTTATGAGATCCAGCTTCCAGGAATACCCCTGTTTGTTAGCATCTTAGAAAGTTTCTTTACACTTTTTAATCAGAGCAGGAGGTAATCTGTTTAAATTGTGGTCCCTTTGCCCTTCGGGTGTGGGTAGGAGAGGCAAGAGGAGAGGGTGCTCAGCCATCTATCAGTTTGCTCAGTTCTTTCCTGATGATGATAGACAACATTCCTCTCTTATGTTGATTCTAATAGTGACATGTTTTACCATTAAATAGGTTATTGACTACTAGCACAAATTTTGTATTTTTCATCATTTTAAAGAAATACTTCTCTTTCTGGGTCACCAAGCATTTTTTCTCTTCAAAAGGACATTGAATTTTGTCAAAAATTTATCATAGCACATGGATTTAATACAGTATTTTTTTTGGCTTTTGAGATAAAAGGCCTTGCAAAAAATGGCTATAATTATTATCTTCCCTGAATGGACCCCTCTTTCAACGTGACTTTGTAGAGCACAGGATGAGAGATCTGAAGCAGTCTAGAGCCAGGCAATCCCCAAATGAAATTTCACCAAGTTCATCAGAGTTGCCTACACCACGACCTTGGATCCATTGATCCCCTGAGCAACAATAAATGTGTATTACTTTAAACAACTAAGTTTTTGAGTGTTATTGTTTTATTTTGTTTTGTTTTGTTTACACAGCAAAAGCTAAATAATTACAGAATAATTAACTATATATTATTATGGGTAGGTTTATATAGCACAGAAAATTATCTAAAAATATACACAGCAAATTGATGTCAGCAATTACCCCATATAACATATGGATTTTTTAAATTTGTATATAGTGAAGTCTATTAGTATCTTCAGCTGTGATTTATTTTTTTAATGAAATGCTTATTTCTTTCTGACAACAGGGTTAATAAATAATTTCAGTGTCTTTAATCCTTAACTATGATGAATTATATTAACAGAATGACCAATGTGAAATCTTATGTACATTTTGTGAATGAACCATATTTGTTATTATTCTTTTAATATAATATTGGGTAATATTTGATATCTTATTTAAGATGTAGGGTCTTGCCATTAAATAGTACTGGTCTTATGTATTCTTATTTTATGCTACCTTTATCCCATTTGGATTTTAGGGTTTCTAGAAAGGAAATAAAAAATGCTACATTTTTATATCATTTCTGTTTATTCATTCCTCCTTAGGGCATCTGTAGTTCTTCATTGTTGTTTATTAGTTCTAAAATAATTGCCACAGATCTATTTCATTCAATTTTGTAAACAAGTAGTGCTTATATATAACTCTTATTGTGTTTTTCTTTTATGATATTCCACACTAAAATGTATAATTTTCTCCCTTCCACTTTTGTTAAGCTAGTCCTACTTCTCTCAGACTTATGAGGACATGTTTCAATTTTGAGTTCAGAGAGAATGTATGAGTAGAAAAGCCTGACATTTGGGGCAGAATAAATACCTTAAAATTTTCATGAAAATATGAAGGTAGGTAACTGAGGGATGAGGTATCAGATATCTTATAATCTAAGCAGATGGTGTTATGTAGGAGTCATATTTTGGTGTGGTTATTAACACCAAAAGCAGCCAAACCTGTGTATAAAATGATCAACATATACTCATTAAACAAATATATTTCAAGGAGCTAATATGTTCAGTCTTTGTGTCAGTACCAAAGATAAAATTCCAAGGTAAATGAAAAATGTTCCCATTTTTTAAAATATATATATATATATATATATATATATATATATATATATATATATTTCAGTGAGGAAACTTAAAATTACATTGTCACAAATTTTCCTGTGAATTTGTATTCTACTTATATACAGATGCAATCTAGCATGAAACCACATTCTAATAGGAGTTGATATCTGCATAAGCTGAAGTCCTAGCAGTCTGTCTCTGTTTGAATAACGAAAACTTAACATCTGATACTGATATTTGGAAATGCTGTATGAACTTTCAATCTCTAATAGTATACTATTTAGAGATTGATGGTATTAGTAGTAAGCATACAAGATTTGTGTCTACAACTTCTTTTGGAATCCTCTCAGCAAAGGAAGGTTTTCCTATGCTTTTAAAGAGTAAAGGTGAGGAAGAAAGACATAAGGCTTCAAATCAGCAAAGTCTGTGCCTGGAGCATCAGAATAAAGGTGGTGTCAGATTCTCTGAGCATGTATAGAAAGTGATTCATAACCAAGGACATGCTGTGATTTGTAGCCTGGGTTTTACCACATCCTCAGTGAGGAATCAAATTTGGTCCAGGTCTTGACCCCCCCAGGCCTGGCTGAGGCTCCATCTGGGTTCCATCCATGTATCAAATGAGTCACCACATTTGTGTCTGCAGCTCCTCATGCCAACTTCCTACCAGCAGAAGCTGCATTGCCAGCATCTTAATGTGAAATGTGACTACATATCTCCACAGAGAATCAGCTGAACTTAAACCTGGTAATACAAAAATCAGAAGTTCCCAGCTCTGCCTAAGCAGTAAACAGAAGCTAGAGGAACTATTAAGTAAGCTAAGACTAGGGCTCCCAGGAAAAATAGCTAGCATTTATTGCTCCAAGTTCTGTACATGTTTTATATGTATTATTTCATAAACTACATAGCAGCCTGCTTTTTACAGATGGATAAACTGCACCTCAGAGAGACCAAGTCACATGTCAGCTAGTTGCTGACAGAACAGTCATTTGAATTAAAGTCTGCCTACCTTCTAACCTTCTTGATACCTTATCTTACCCTGCCAGCAATCGCAGAGATTGCTTAATCAAGAAATTGTTTTCAAAATGAACTGGCATGGTTCAGCCAGTCTCCAAGGACCTGGAGACATGAATGATAGGAAAAATTTTTGTGAACTTTTTGCAAATTTTCCAAATGGCTCCCTAAACTCTAAAGAGGTCATCACTCAAACTTCTCCCTGAGCAAATGGTTTTGTGTCCAGTGACAGATTTTTAAAGATTTGAACCTAAAATAAAATTAGTTTATTACCACTTTTCAAAGAAAAAGGAAAATGAATTACTGGTTTATTTAATAGTCTATGAATTTCAATGTACCTTGTACCTCCAGTCTCCTTTTAAGCAGAGTTTCTCAGGGTGATCTTTATGATGAAGGATAGGGCACATTCCCCTGAGTTGAGGGAGAACATGCCCTGCACTATGAGAGGAGAGGGTTCTTGGTGAAGACTGTAGAAATAATTCAAACATAAGGTAAGTTAGAGTCAAAGGAAAGTTTATTAAAGAAGGAGGAAAACAAAAACAAACAAAAAAAAGAACCAAGACAAGGGAAAAAAACCTGAGTGTGGGATCTAGTTTGTAGATCACTCTTTAATTCCTACAAGTTACAATTTAAAGACCTTGTTTGCCTATTTCCTTTGACATAGACATACATTGAGGAAGGGGAAAAGTATGTAGCCTGAAAGGCCTGCTGGCAGTTCCCAGCCTTTAATTCATAGGTTCTCCCCATGGTTTTAGCCAGCGGGAATGAATAATTTTATTATGTGTAGGGTAGCCACTTAAAGATTTTTTTTTTCCTGTTTTCCCTTCACAGTGTGGGGAATAGGTTAGGACTCCTAGCAGAAATCTTCTTTTGTTCTGCAAGTGTCCTCATGGCCTGGCTGCAGAGCTAATCAGCATATTGCAGTCTCTGAATGGAGCTTGATTTAACATTTTAGTTTTCTTACCTCCTCCCTACATTACTTATGCATAACTCCCTATATTTTCTGTTATGTGACCTTGTTAACGGGACTAGGATGAATTGTATCAGGAGTCTATACTCAGGTCAAAGAGAAATTGTGATGATGAAGTTTTAAGAGGCAGTTTGGGGAGTAGTTTGGCACAAGAATGTCCAGTGAGTGATCTCCTACAACAAATTATAAATAATATGCATCATCAAATTTTTTGTATGGAGGACTTTGGGTTGTAAATAAGAGAGAGAAGGGAAAGAGGAAGAAAACCATTAGAAACTAAGGCAGAGTCAGAGAAAAATAGAGTTACGAAAATGGTAAAATTATTGGAGAAACAGAGGCACATTCTTCTAATAGTATGCCAAAATGAATGTCTAGGTCAATAACACTAGTGTTAAATTCCTAGAATTTCTGTTGTTAGCACTATAATGGCAGCCATTGTTTGCTGAGTTTTCTGTGTGTCAGGCACAGTGTTATGAGTTAGCATACATTCTCAAATTCTGTCCCAGTCACTAGTTTTGTTGAGTGTCCTTGGAGCTGCTCTGATATCTGAAAGATGATGAACATCATTTCCACTGATGTAAGGCCTGACCTTGACATTATCGAGACAGAATTTTATGAATTCTTAGGGCATCCTTATAAGTTGCTGACATTGGAAACCAAGAATCATATTTCTATTTTTAAAACTTAAAATCTCTTAACATATCAGAAATTGACGACCTTAAAAAAAAACAAGCCAAAGCATATGATGCTGAATTGGTCGTTATCACTGTTCCCTACATGAGTAATGAACTGGTTAAATCCTTCACTGTCTCAAGAAATCACCATCTGTTCTTTAGTCTTTAATTGATGTAAGAGATGTTTCAATGGGAAACAATTCTGGTGTTCACAAAAACTGGCTGGCAGATTAGTAGGTCAGCCAGGCATATGGTACTGGGACAACTGGGCATCGTGGGCAGCTGCAGTCCTGCCTGAGCAAGGTGGCCATTCCCCCTACCACACAAATCACAAAATTGCCAACACTACTCAAGCTCCCAATGCCTTTGCATAAAACACAGAGATGATTCTGAAGATAGGATTTTGGAGCCAAGAAATAAAGACAGCAGAATGAACAACATATCTCTCAACTTTAGCACTACACAGAAGGTAGAGACAAGGATGAAACAAGATTTTTGGTAAAACAAAATAAAATTTCATTAACTAGCCAAGAATTCCAGATGGTAAGTTTATACCTCCTTTTAGGTATTCAGATAATATTGCAAGATCAAGGACTTGTAAGAACATTTTATTTTTGTAGAAAATTTTAATTCTTAAATGGAAGACCTATGTCATATTTCCTTAATCTCTTTTCTTGGCTCCATGGAATAAGTAAAGGCAATTTCCTGATTTTCTAATGATTATTACTCAGAAATTTCAGAATATCTATGCTGAAAGCATTGTGATATCTTCAGCAATTTTTGGAATACTTTTGACTTCAGGCAAAATTGTGAAGCAAGTAAAACTGGGTTTAAAGCAGTTTAGTTTCTGTTCTGCTGCCTCATGACTAACATGTATATGATGGCATTATCTGGACATTATGATGGACATCATGATGTCAGGATGGCATTACTGTGAGCCCTCCTGCCCTCCCTTCGTGAACATTTGTGAGCACCTACTGCATATCAGGCATTGTTCTAAGTTCTGGGGAAAAGGGTGGAACAAAAACCAGACACTGTCCCTCTTCTTAGAAAGCTCGCATTCAATCTAGCATGAGGACATATGTTAAGTAATTGATCTCATAATAAATGAATCATTTCTAACTGAAAAGAATCCTCTGAAAGAAAGAAGTACAATTTAGAGAAATTATAGAGCATCAGGAACTGTCCTTTCACAAAAGGGAGAGAAATGAGGGATGGGAAAGCAGAGCATCAGGGAAATTTTACCTGAAGAAATGCGAGAGTTACACTTGAGCTGAAATAAAGCAAGATAAAAAAAGGGGGGGGGGACTGGGAAAAACTTTGCAGAAAACATCTTTTAAAGGAAAGTGAATGACATTTACAGAGTTACCCTGAGAAAAGAGTGATGTAAGAAGGTCCAAGTACTCAGCTGTAGAAAGTCACAGAGCTATGAACTTCTTTCCTGCTTTATTCAAGTTAACTGAAATCTACTACATTTACTTCATCTCATTACTTTTGACTCAGAAATTAAATAAGTGATGCCTGGTTTATCATTTTAGAGTTTCCAGGTAAAAGAATGTCTTCTGGTATTGCTAAGGAAAGAAAACTGGAACATCTGCAACTTTGGCCATTAAAGCAAAAATTATTTTGCCAAATTGGAAACACAGCTAAGGGATTTCCTTTATGCAATGTGCCCATACACAGTGTGTCTATCTCTGGTGTGTCTTTTGCTAATCTCCCTTGCTTCCCTGCTTGTTCAGTGAGGCTTAGGTGGAACGACTTATTTGGTTCATGCTTAATATCCAGATAATGTGTGATAATTGTGTCATGAGGAGACATTTAGGATCCTAAATTATCTTTAATGGCAGAAATTTTTAAAAGTAAAATTTATACTCAGATGACAAAAGCTCACTGAATGTTTAGGAGATTATGATGAAGGGAAAAACCAGATAAATATCGTGACCCAAAACAATTATGTGGCTAATATCTTACCTTTTGGGAGAAAAAATTGTTTTCTTTTGCCAATGCTGGCAATTCTATAATTTAACTTCTACCTGATAGCAACAGTCCTAAAACCACTAGAGACTAACTTTTAGGAAATGTACTGATAAAAACCTAGGAGATGTACAGATATCCCCACAGCAGCAGAGGTGTCATTCAGAGACAACCAAATGAGAGACTATCTAAAAGTTTTGAAGAAGACAAGAGCTGTATTTAGAGTGCTTTGTCCCTACTAAAGAGTGTCTGATTTAAATGAAAAAAAAAATAATTTTTAACCTGAAAATGAGTTCTACAAGAAATCACACACACACACACACACACACACACACACACACACACACACACACACACACACACACTATACGTGCAGGGTAGGATCCAAACAAATTTGATAACAGAGGATGCTACCTCACACACCATGGTTTAACATCTATCAGGGTAGTATATTTCACAATTTACAAAGCATATTTAAAATGTTGTCTATTTCCATTTACTTCCAAAGTGAATTTAGCAGAAGAGAAACAAATTTGAGATCAGAATCTGCAGCTTTGCTCCTAAGGTGCCCTTCCCACTGTTAAAAGCTAATGTTAATTGAACACTTGTTAGGTGGTTAGGCAGTTTCTTTGCATTACACCTGACTTTAGTAACTTAATCTCTCTCATAGTCTCATAGTTAGACACTGCTATACTCTTCATTTCAGAGGTGAGGACACTTATCTTTAGAGAGGATGTGTCACTTTCCCAAGGTCACACTGCTGGTAAATAATGGAAATGGAGTGGTTGCTCATCATTTCTGGACCTCAGCTCCTTTATCTATGAAATTTAGATAAGAATAATAGAAATAATAATAATGGACACTGTTTCAAAACTGTTTAAATATTTCAATTTCCTCCCATAGAATTAACTTTTGATTTCAAAACCCATTTGAGAGGTAGATATCGTTCCATTATTCAGAAGAAACTGAAATTATGTCTCTAGGTCACAAGGTAAATGATGAAGCAAGACACTTAAACACAGAGATATACATGGAACTCAGACAAAAAAAAAAAAACTGCTCAGAGACACCAGTGCAGTACCACCTTTCACACTAAACAGGGTTCCTATGAGGTTCGAAAAGAAATCAAAAGGAAACGCCAAGGGAAATTACAAACTTGCCTTCATCACCTTCCTTCTGTTTCATTCCACTAGTACCTTATATAATAGAATATTTTTAAAACATATGGGACATTACCAGTATGCTTCATCATATTTGGTGCCTATGTAGATTTTCTCTTGATTCTATATATTATAATTACCTTAGTACGTGCAATTTTGATTATTTTTTGGAATTAGGGTCTGTAAATCCATCAGATAAAGAGCATCAGAAACACACTTGCAGTCAAACAGAGTCGGGTTTATTAAGATGCTGTAACAGGGAGCATGGACAAGAGGAACCATGGAAAATCTCCCAAGGAAGGAGTAGGAAAAAGATTTTTATGGGGTTTTAGCTTCTGCTAGATGATTCTGAAAAAAGGGAAGTGAAAATCAGCACTGAAATGAGAACATTCACAAAATAATTTTGCAGCCTTGAAAAACATATTGTTTTATGTTGGCTTTGCCTGTGACCTTGTCTATATCTGTTACAATCTGATTATAAACAGGGATGATTTTTTCTTTCTCAATTCTGGATATTTTTAATTTTTCATGTAAGAAAATCATTACTCTGGTTACCACATTGTTCATGAATTTACATTTTTATACATATTTCACTGTCTAATTATATATACTAATTTTATATTATGACATTAAAAAATCTCAATTAATATAATTAATTATACAGAATTTTTAATATTCAATGATTAAACTGTAGTAAAATTAAGGATCAGCATAATAACTTAAATAAATTTGATTACTGTAATATTTTTAGCAGATTTCTCATAAGTAAAATATTGAGAAAAAGAATCAAAACAAAAATTACAATATTATTTTAGAAAACAAAGACAATGAAAACACTATATGTCAAAATGTAAGATATGTAGGCCAATTTTTTTTCAGTTAGATAATCCAAATCTATAAATAATGTATAATTAAACAAGAAAATAAATTTTTTTTAATTTAAATTTTTTAAAAAATAAAAATAAATAATTTAATGAAAACCAGAAGAGAAAGGGATCATTAATATAATGGCAGAAATAATAAGTTAGATATAGATATTGAGTAAAAAATAAAAATATCTAAGAGAAAATTCTTTGGAAAAACTAATATAATTTTTAAAAATTGCTTGTAAGACTAACTAAAAGATTATAAAAACTTTAACATTAAAAAATGCAATTAGTTAATAATAAAAGAATATGTTCTTCATAGCATGGAGAATATACTTATAATATTATTATATGGAGGGACAATTTAGATCCTCAGATCTGCTTTGTATTTCAGATATTATTCTGGAAAGTTTGTTTAAATCTTGTAGTTCAAGCCTATTTTTAGAAATTGACATGTTTATTATTTATGTATTTTTATTTTATATATACACATATACATGATTTATAATGTTTAATATATATTTATATATGTATTGTTTTAAGAAGGAATTCAATCGTATGCTTTATAACCTGCTCATATTATGAACATGAAAAGATGTGCATTGGGTATATAAAGTATATAATTTAATTCTTTTTTAAAAATATACATATGCATATTTATAAATGTCTGTTAATATACGTAATGACAAGAAGATAATAATGGGCACTTGGGTAGAATTATATATATTTTTTACAAAGTACGTAAAGTAGAGACCTCTGAAGATGATTGTATCAATATTCTTAGACGGTTTCATGACGTGATTTTCTCAATGACAAAAGCAAAAAGTGGATTGGATGGAGGATGAGGTAGATTTTAACATACACACAATTTGTTTCAGTGGCAAACCATTTTTTCTTGAAATGTGCAGTTAATATTTTCTCATTTTTAAAAAATATATATGACTTCAAATGAGCCCCTCACCCCACCTTTAACCAGGTTACAGCTTCTCCTATATAGAGATTCTACCTCTGAATTTGGCTTATTTTTATTGTTTATTTCATTTTGGTGTACTACACTCATGATCAACCCATTGCCCTCCATTAGGTTCCAATGTAAAACATGTATGTAATTAGATTATGAGCAAATTAAATACTGATGATTTTCTTCTGTTAGTGATGTCTTTTTTTCCCCCTCTGTCTCCACTATATTCATTTTGCAGAGAGTATTTCCACGTTTTTTCTATATCCATAGCCAAATCTGCAACTGTAGTTGTATAATCTGCAACTGTAGTTGTATAATCCAACCACTTTAGCTAAAATTAACTGGTCCAGGCCTAGATATCTGACTCAAGCTACACCAATCAAACATAGCTGATAATTTGTAGCCTGTAAATAGAGGCTAGTTCATCTCTCCTAGGTAGTTAAAAAGAGAAGATATTTTGTCATAGCTAAGCCTCAGTTTATTTAAAGTATAAAGAGAAAAGGACAGAATTGGGAGCTTAGAGAAGCTGAGAGTTCATTCAACCCCAGAGAAAAAAATACTAAAGGAAAGACGTTGTTCCTTTTTGCATAAATTACATCTTTATATTTTTGTTTCAATCTCTTCTGAATCCTAGCTGCATTTCTTGTTTTTGGTTCATGAAGGCTACTCTTCTTCTAAATCAATACATTTCCATTGAGAGTTGCTAGACTGAACTAAGTTTCATCTGTTGCCTTTGCCAATAACAGGTCATAGCCCTTTCATATCTATCTTTCTCTAAGAAGGTGCTCTTTTCTTGTTGAATATCTGCTGTGCCATTTGTGAGGTTAGAACTTTTAAATACATTAACTTCTTTAATCACTACAATAACCCTGTTAGGTACTGTTGACATTTTAACTTGTTATGTTAAATGAGGGCTTGTAGCTATGAATCAGTAAATAATTTGCCTAAATCACATTTCTACGCAGAGGTGGAGACAAGAATTTAGCTGTTTGACTCCAAAGCCTCTCCTTAATGAAGTCATTCTCTTATTTTCTAGTCCAGTAACAATAATTATAAAAGGTTCACTACCCACATTCACATAATCACCTCCCTAGCTATTCTAATCTGTGGATTTGCCTGAGGTCTAAGAAATTTAGAAAACTGTAGGACTTGCTAAGGTTGCCTGGACTTCTCAGAACATATTTTGACCTACAAGGGTTAGAATCTAAATAAAGTCTAAGATCATTTACAGCCACCATTCATATCCTTTGTGAACTTAGGTTACACTGGACACATTTTTATTAATATAGACCAAATATATGCTACTTTTATGAGCCCGGTATCAAATAGGACTAGTTCTCTCTTCCCTGATACATCACCTTTCATTCATTTTTATTGCTAGCACTGGGAGATTGAATTTGTTTTCTTCAACATAACCAACCTCCTGAATAAGAAGAGTATGACTTTGGATAGGGTTGAGTTTTGAAGAACCTTGGGAGAGACCTCCCACTAGTCCTTAACAATTGAGACATAAAGGTATAAAAGTAGACCTTAGACAATGTGGGATGGGAAGACAGTGGTATCTGGCAAACTAATCTGCACATAGGACTAATTCCCATGATACCCTCTTGAGATATATGGGTGGTCTAATAATGACAGTGATAGTCACCCAAGAGTTGGCTCAAGCAAGCGCCAATTACTGAAAAGATACTCTTGAGTACCAAAGTGAGACTTGGTCTCACACTGTCAAAAGATCAAACAAGCTGAAGAACCTGTTAGGTGTTGAAGTGGCCTATTAAAACAATCACAAGCCAAAATGAAAGTAAAAATGAAACCTTAATCACTGCTACCTTATTGGAAGCCATTGGCTAGACCTGAAGAAAGCATCAACTTCCTCCTTTTTATTTTCCTCCAGTGATAGGCTCATAGGTGGAGGGTCAGTGCAGTGTCATTTATCTGTTGATAGAGCTTCAAGCAAAGTTCTTGAAGTTTTCTGAACCAGAAGATAGGGGAAGGAAAAAGAGATAGAATTAAGAGTAGAAAAGAACCGAGTCAAATGGGTAAAAGTGTCTTCAATTTTCTCCTCCCCGCTTTATCCTTCATAAGATCTTGGCAGAGGTGCCTGAAGAGAACCTCTGACTAAGGTCTCAGATAAAGAGACCTAGGAATGAAAGTGCCAGGGTTAGGAAAGTAAATATGTGAAGATCATGACTAGCCAGAAAGGTCTGAGTGCTTAACTGCACCTCTCTTCAAGGACTGCAAAGCATTGGCATGCACCAGGCAAAGATAGGCAGCTTTCCCCCATGAAGCCTACCATGTAAAGCCTTTGTATTGTCTGTGGTCAGGCCTGAAATTTTACACATAAGTTTTTAACAGGAGCCAGACTTCTCAAACATAGAGCTTCAGGTGGCTGGGGCTAAACAATGGAGGTTGGCACAAAAAAAATGAAACCAATCTAACCTCCTGTCTCAAGGAAAATTCATATTTGAGGGAAGTCAAGTTCTTCACAGTCTCATATATTGTGTCATTTTATATCAACATTAATGTGTGCTCTTGTCAAATACTTCCTTCTTCATAGGCATTTCTAGCATGGTTTTAAGTTTATTTAATTATTAAGCACTTTATAAAATTTCTTTTTAAATTAGTCTTTGTAGCTTATGTCCCTGATGATTCTAGTTATTGAACTTTGATGACTGGCATAAGGAAATAAACTGTGTATGAGGCTGTGGTATAATTAGGCTTTTTGTTTTAATTCATAATGATTGAGTTTTCAAAAGGTTCAATTGGATTGCATCTGCATGTGATGCAATGTTCCCACATGAGTGGATTGTAGAAACTGCCTGCACAGTGATATAAAATTATCTCCAAATAATATAGTAAATGAATTACATATTTTTTTATCTGTTTGCAGTCTCCTACCATTAGAATTTAAGTTCTCTAGCAATAAAGTTTTTGTTTTGTTTGTTGTTCTGTTTTGTTTTGTTTTTATCACTTGGTATAACACCAAGAATAGTGTTTGGCACACTGTAGGTGTTCCAGTCATGTTTGGTGAATGAATAAATGAACTAAGTTGACATAGGGAACAGATAGAGTAACTCTCAGTGAATACCTAAAATGCCCTTTTAAATAGACATCACAGATGAAATGACAAATAACATGCTTCACATTAACATTATATAGTGATGTTTGAATGCAAGAGAAAAAAATTCAAATGTTTTCATATTGTAGCTAAACTCCTTGTGATTTTAGAGTCCCTAGTATTTTTGACAGAATTAAGTAATTTAATACTTAATTAGGCAATTGTTCACATGTTAACTGCTCTTTTTGCTCAACTACTTTTGTTCTCACAAATGTAGTCATGTTACTGATGAAATATCTCTTTGTCAAGCAGGAGATAATTTCAGGTTCACAAGGAGAATTTATAAATTTGTTTTGCAGAAGGTAAGACTGTCTCCAAGGTAGCTGCAACCAGCTGCTGCCGCCCAGAAGTCATCCTCTGAATTCCCTGAAACTCTTCCTTCCCCACTCCCTAGCTTCCTAAAAACACCATACTTTTGCTTTTTTGGAAGGCAGATTCGAGAGATCTTGCTCTCCTGTCCTCTCACTTTGGCCAAATCAAATAAATCTTTCTTCATCTCCAGATACTGGTATCTCAGTGTTTTGGCTTATTAGGACATTGGGCACACCAACCAGAATTTTGAGAGATGATTCTGCAACAATATGGCAAAACATGTATTAAGATCCATGGCAATGAAAGTCTCAGACAATCAACTATAGTGATATAGTAGCCTCTTGACAAAGAATTAGCCTGGGAAGCCTCATTACATGTTTCATTTCTTACTGCAACTCTACTCTCATGTAACCGTGTGGGAGGAAGAAACAGCTTTTCTCACTTTCAAGGGATACTCCAGCTTCTCAAATCATTAATTTTATTATAAGAACGCATACTCAAAGACAGCAATATTTGAAGGTGTTAAAAAGAAACTGTATAATGTTATTCTTGGACTGGCCTGAATCTTTAATGCCTCACCTTAATTTGACCATATATTCCTATTTCATTTTATATTTTAAATTCAAGGATGCTGTAGCTAAAGGAACAGAAATAACAATACTTCATTCTGCTTTTGTCTCAGTACCCTGGTGGGGACTCTGGGCACTGTGTTTATGTCAACAGACTCCACAGTGGATGGCCTTGAAACTCTCAACATTCAGTCCCACAATATTTTCCTATAAAACTTATGTATCCCTTATATCCTTTATACTGCCAGGGCCTCTTGGAGGCTAATTTTAGAGTATTGGGTACTTCAAAGGGGTTTCCCAATGGATTCTCTAGGTTATTGTTCTTCAGACAGTGACATACTCATTTCTGAGTATACGTAATGACTTTCAGAGGGCAGTGTAATTTCTGCATCACAGAAACATAATTATTGACATTACTTGATAACAACAAACAGAATTAAATATTTCTAACAATAGCAGATTTTAATAACATCACAAAAAGCTTTTAAAATTATTTTCTAAAGGCTTGTTGTTTATATAGATATATAATTCATTTTGATATACATTTCCATATATAAATCATGTTAAATTTATGATTTTATAATAATTTTTATGTAGATTATTTCAGATTTTCTGTGTAATTTTTAGCTATATAGTATACAAATGGGAGTTTTATTTTTTCCTTTTTAGTACTTAAAAATTTTTTTTCTTGCATTATTATACCATCTATGTTTTCCAAGAGAATGTTGATTAAAAGTGACAAAATCTGTATTCCACCTTATTTTAGAATTCATAAAGAAAGTATTCAACATTTTAAAATTAAGGATAATGTTTTTCTTATAGATCCTTTTGTTATATTAGGAAAGTTTTCTTCTATGCCTAGTCTACTAGTTTTCTAAGATTTCAAATTATGAATGAACATTGAATTTTATCAAATGCCAAATTTCATTGTCAACATAATGAGATCATGCTAATTTTTCTCTATTCTGTTAATGCAGTAAATTTTGTTGATTTGTTTCAAACATGTTTAATTAAGCTTGTTCTATTGGAATCAATCCAATTTTGTTGTCATATATTATACTTTTGATATAATTTGTATCTGGTATAATAATGTTTATCTGATATTAATAGATATTCCAGAAAATTCATTCAACTTTTCTTAGTTGCAGTGGTGAAAGGTTTTGTTATCAAGATTAGCCTGATTTTATAAATTAGTTAAAGAACCTTCTTTTTATTCTCTTATTTAAAGAGGTCATGTGAGATTAACATTATTTCTTCCTTAAAATTTATAAAACAAATATTTCTTAGGATAAAATTATATATTCCATATATACTGATATATTCAGATTTTATATTTATTTTGAGAGTGCTTGAGTACATAGGAGCACTATGAAAGAATTTTGAGGGATGATGGATATTTTCTGTATCCTAACTTTGGTGGTGATTATGCTAATCCATGAATGTGCTAAAATTTATAGAATTGTAGAGCAAACTACTTCAGTTTAAAAAGATTTGTCAAAGAGGGCCTTAGATTTTCTCTGAGAGATGTTCATTTTTGAAACACCCAGCACATCTCTGAATCTCTCACCTTTTTAATGGATTTGATTTTCCTGGGTTCTCAGCTTTGAAAGTTGCTCATGAGATTCCTAGGATAGATCTCATTTTAATTAAAAGTCTCATGAAATATATTTGATTCTAGGAATAAACACTTTTCTTTCCCTTCATTATTTTCTACTTGACTCCATCATAGACCAAATGATTCAGCATTTAGTATCCAGTAGCTCAGTCTGAACAATGGTTCCTCGTACTGCTTCAAGTTGGTCCCTTTCTTCTGTTTGGTCATCCTCCCCACCTGCCATTGTTGACATAAGAAACAGCCAAACCAGTAGATAATTTTTTATGAGTTTATTTAAGCCAAAGTGATGACAATTGCTGGGAAACAAAATCTTAATGAATTGAAAAAATGCTCCAGAAAATGGCAGTTTTGCAGCTTATTTTATACAAAGAAGGACACGTAAAAAGGGTTACATGACATTCATTGATATAGATTAAGTGGGGCAGGAAAAAGCAAAGTGGGGAAATCTCTGAGACTGAATAAAGGTAAAATGAAGAGACACATACTTCTTTAACATTGGTGGGTACAGGAGAGTTAAAAATAAACATTTACAGTACATAGAGATTTTATTCAGGCAACATGATAACGATGAGGAGTTCTGTGGTCTGGTGCTCTGGTGGGAAGATGTGCCCTGTGGGGAGTCTGTAAAAAGACAACAGATAGACTTACATAAAGTAAAGATTGACATTTGTCAAGGAAGTTACAGGCCCAGGATGTGACCACCATCCATGACCCACTCTTAGTTAGCAATCTTTATGTTTATACCATCCTATATGGTTACTTTCAGTCTCTGAGTTAGTAAGGCCCACCATGCAGGCCTTCCCTGACTGTATCAGGTTTAATGAGTGGCCCCTTTTTTGTCTTCACCATGCATGTAGGTTTATCATGAGCTACTTTTCTTTCACAGGACAGGAGAATCATATCTTATCTTCCTTTCACAGCACAGGAGAATCTTATCTTTATTAAGCCTCCTTCAAATCACAAGTATCAAATATCTCAGAAGAAGACAGTTTTTTAAAGAGTTTAAGAAATTTTTACATAAAGTATACTTCATATTAGATAAAGTACAAAAGCAAATATTGATATAGGCCATATTAAAAATGATAGATAATTTTAATTTAAATCTAGAATCTATGAACTTATACAGTAAGAATTTAAGGTTATTATGTACTCCATTATTTTAAAATATGAGACTCACATGATGAAAACATTCATAAAAATGATGAGATAACAATTAAAAAATTAATGACCCTAAGATTTCTTTACTTTTTTTAGAAAAATGTTCTTACTATTAATCTCAAACATTATTCTAGAAGAAATAATTTAATCAATTTCTAGTGGAAAAAAAATAATTTAATTTGGTAAACTTAAGAGTCTACAAAGAAGTAAAAGAAAAATTCTGTGTTCAATTTAGTACAGAAACAAAAAGAAAAGTACAGAGATTTATCTAGGATAGCATGTAGATTATAGCACATATATTTCCTTGATTCACTGGTTCTGTTTTTTAATTTTTCACTTAGGGAACATTGCCCAGACATAGAAGTGTAATAAAAAAAAGTTTTCTTTTAGTAATTCCCTTTAGTAATATGGGTGTGTATATATAGCATACACACACACACACACACACACACACACACACACACACACACACACACACATATATATATATATATATATATATATATATATATATATATATATATAACATGAACATATATATGGGTGTATATTTATATATATATATGTATATGTATGTATATTAACATGGACACATAAAGACCTTTTTTAGGATGAGAGCACATATCCTTATCCTCAAACTTAAATCTGAATGCATCTGCCTACCCCATAGAATCTCAGATTTCTTTTGATTAGCTATCAAAATTGATACTTCCTATACTTTAACTACCTTTTCAAACATTGTTTAACAATCTTGACAATAAATAAACAGTTAATCTAAAAATGTTTGATTCAGATAGGTGGTGTGATAAAAAAAAAATATTTGGTCTTTTTTCTAGGTGTCTAAAACTCTCAGGATTTTCTGAGTGAAATGAATATCCTTTGTTATTCATAATGAGTCCCTTTCAACCATTTCTGAGTTTATGCTAATGAAATGATTATTGGAAGGCTGTAGATAGCTCAAGATGGGGGCTGGTCCTCAGAGGAACCAGCGATGTGATTAGAAGGGCTGGAATTTTCTGATCTACTCCTAACTTCCAGAGAGAAGAGATTGGAGGTTGGGTTTAATCACCAATGTCAATGATTGAATCAAGACTGTCTATGTAATGAAGCCTCTACAATAAAAACACCTTCAGGTTGGTGTTTAGAGATCTTCTGGGCTCGTGAACACATCCAGGTGCTGGAAGGGTTTTGCACACAGAAAGGGCATGGAAGCTTTTCACCTCTTCTCATTTGTACCTCTTCTACCTGTCTGTTATATCTTTTATAATAAATCAAGTTGTATCTTTTATAATAAATAATGATAGTAAGTATATGCTTCCATTAGTTCTGTGAGTTGTTCTAGTAAATTATCAAACCCAAGGGGATACAGCTGTGGGAACCCCTGAATTTGTAGTTGGGGAGGCAGAAATATAAGTAGCTTGGACACTGCATTTGCAGCTGGTGCCTGAATTAGGGGCAATCTTGTGGAACTGAGCCCTTAATCCATGGGGGCTGTCCTAACTCCAGATAGTTAGGGTCACAATTGAATTGTTAGACACTCAGGCTGGTGTTAGAGAATCAGAGAATTTGTTGGTATAGGAAAAATAAAAAACCCTCAAGTCAATAACAGTTAAATATTTCCTAAAGGGGAGGGGGAAGGTAGAAAGGATAAAGGGGGTCAAATATATGGTGACATTAAAGAATTAAAAATAAATAAATTAATTTAAAAAATATTTCCTGAACACATGGTTGAATAACAATAATGTTCTCTACTCTTTCCAATGGGAACTATTTCTATTATTTAATTGAATGTCAATCATTTGGCTTACTATGTCTCTGCTAAAATTTTATATAATTTTTTGCCATAGCAAAGGTCAAGTAATGTAAAACATTTATTCTCAGTGGAAATTTGTAAAATATCCTAAATGAACATACAGCATTTATGTTATGTCCGACCATATTGATTTATAATACTGTGACTTATTAACTCTCTGTTCTTTTGTCTTTTCTCACCATGTAATGCATATATATATTTCTTGAGGTCAGGAACAGATTATACTAGAAAGGCAGTACATATTTACTGACCTAATATAAAATTTATACATTGACAAATTTTGTCTTCTATTACTGTCTTGATAGTTCCAGTCTTAAATTGAGTTTAGGATTTCATCTCGATCTCCTCAGGTCTAGTTAGATTTAGAACATTTTGCTGATGCTGAGTTGAAAAGAAAGGGAACACTGAGAGTCTAAAAGACCTCAATTAAGTTACTTAATGTCCTGTACACTCCATTGTCACATATGGCATGACTTAGTAGTGTCAAATTCATGAGTTTTACTTAGGGCACATTGAAAATTCAAATATAAATTTTCTGAAACATTTGATTGATACTAAATATACTGACTGTTCTTTCCCCCTTGGGAAAATAAATCATTTTTTTTATTGGTGAGGAGGTGTGATGATGACCAGCAAAATACAATTTAAGCAATAAATTCCCAAACATTTTCTATATCTGTCCAATCTCTCTCTCTCTCTCTCTCTCTCTCTCTCTCTATATATATATATATATATATATATATATATATATATATATATATATATATACACATACACATACATACATGTATACACTTACATATGTATATATGTATATATATACATATATACTGTAATATACATATATTACATAGTCATTGCTTTATAAATAGGTGTATTCACACATGTTTAACAGCTTTAGAAATAAAAGATTTCATTTGTGAATTCTCCATGGGAACATAAAAAAACAAAGTTTATCTGACCATCAATATTTGTTTTTTTCTCTTTTATGATTAAAACATTGTAGAAGACACATAAAAACAGATTGCAATGATGCAAGTAAGGAAGTTTTAAGAACTGTTAAATTTGGGCAGACAAAGCATTTTGGATGAAAGATGGTAGAAAAATAACTTCCAAAGGAGTAACTGTAGTGGTTGACATTCTAAAAACTTATCTTGAGTTTCTGAAATCAAATGCATTTTATATAACATATTAGACACCAAGGGACAATAGCTGTTTATTTAGAATTACTCTGAGTCTTCAATATATGTTTTGTGAAGATTTTCTTATAAATAGTTCCCATTTTAAACCATAGGGATCTGTCTAAGAACAAAGCCTATAAAACAATGGTAATAACTAAGTATGTTGAATGCTCCATCCAAGGACCCAACTTCCCTAATGGATTATTGTGTGTCCTTACTCTAGATCAGATAAAAGCGCTAAAAATTTTTTTCTTTTCTTTCTTCTCTTTTCTTTTCTTTTCTTTTCTTTTCTTTTCTTTTCTTTTCTTTCCTTTTTTCTTTTCCTTCTCTTCTCTTTTCTTCTCTTCTCTTCTCTTTTCTTTTTTTTCTTTTGTTTTAACATGTTAGCTAAATGGAAGAATAACAGAAGAATTTGTAATAGAGACTGGCTTACAAAGACTGAAATATTTACTATCTTGTCCTTTATAGAATGTCCTATTCCAGAACATTGTATGCATCAAATTTTTTTCAAAGACCTTATACATTTGTGATATAAATTTTTCTGTCTTTATATTTTGTAGATGATGCTATGAATTTATCATAGTTCCAAATAAAGTGAGGAAACCATAGATTCTTATTTTTATGTCATCCTTAGGTAGAAATGTTCCAACACTCAAAAATAGTCTGGCAACACTGGCATTGGACTAGCTAAACTGATTGAACCTCTACCCCTAGAATATGTTTTGAGATTTGTTCTCCATGAGATGCATTATACTCTAAGTCATATAAACTTACCACATTGCATGTATATTTTTAAAATTATTAAAAAGAAATGGCTAGTGCTGTGCATGGCTTGTAAAATATGTGTGTTTCCAATATTAAGATGATCACTAAATTGTTTTCCAATGTGAAATAGTCCAACGGTCTCAAAATTAAGTGTAAAGTTTATTGTAGATTTTTGGTATTCATTAGAATGCCAAGGGAATTCTGTTCTATTCCTGCTTACAGTAAAAATTTAATTTTTTTCAAATGCTTTTTCTATGCATGTTGAGACAGTTATATACTTTTTAATTTTTAATTTAAAACTCTTAATTATTAAGATAAATTATATTAATTCATTTCTAATGTTAAATAATCCTTTCATATTTTGAAAAAATTAAACTTGGTCATGAAACCTCAATACAAACAAGGCTGTAATTCTTATTACTTTATCTTACTGGTCAAAAAATTTTTTATATGGGCTATGGGTCTCATATACTAACCATAATGTTTATATGTTTTTGTATTGTGTTAATAACAGAAGCATAATTGCTACTTGCAATCATATATGAATTTGTGTCTGATTACGTCTTGAGAACACAGTTTTTATTTCATAGGACCTATCTGTCATTACACATATCTATATTTTATTTGCTATCTTCATCTCTATTTTAGATTGATCAATGTATTTCAGTATGTTTTCCAAAGTTAAGTTAGATGTATATTTCACATAATGATGTTAGCTATTGGTCATGGGTTCTGGATTGAAATGTAAATACAATGAATGTTTTATAGATATAAAATAAGTATATTTTGTATTGTGAATGAGGACAATTAATCATTGCAACAATCCTTTAGATTAGACTACATTATCATTCTCCTTTGTATTGATATGAAACCTGAAGCCTCAATAATCTATGACTTCAGTAAGCATTATTATAGCTCTGGGTCTGTTTTAATGACCAGTCACAGTCATCAGGGTTGTAAACAAACAGACCTGAAAGAAGCAGTGGCTCAGTGGTACGAGAGGGCTGTTTCATGAACAACCAGAACCAGTGTCCCCTACACTGCAGTTGGGGCTATTTGTAAGTGAGAAGTTGAGGGAATCTTGATACCCTAGACTCACAGGATCTAGGCTGTTGTTTAGGTTGTGACCAGTCTTCTTCATGTGATAGTTTGACCTCTATCTACAACCGATGAGGCATCCTGGGTGGCTGGGAAGAAGAGCAGATATTTTATGCCAGACATATTTAAGCTTATCTGCCTGTTGATTTAAATGATTTAGTAGTAGGGCAGAAGGTGTACATATTGTATATAGATTGTATAATAGCAGAAGCAATGGATTTGAGCATGTAAGAAGAGCTGGCCTTAGATGTGAGCAGTTGCAGAGAGCAGGATTGAGATTCTACCAGCTGAGTAAGTATTCCTCAGACAACTTTATATTGAGAGTCTTATTAAAAAGTACAATATCCTATATTAAAAGAAAAAAAAGATTATTAAGTTGATAGCATTAAATTTTTGACTTTTGACAACATTGAAATATTTTTGATTTGGTAAACTTGAAAATAAAAAGTAGTTACCAGAGTGAGGCATACCTAAATTCTAGATTCTAGAAAGAATAACAAGCTTCAGGAAATAACCATGGGGAAGGAGGCTAAAGAGTGATGTAGATAAAATACAGATGATTGTAGCTGAAAAGTTCAAGGATTTACAAAGCTTGATTTCAGATTGTTTCTTCTCTCTGTTAAGACTACTCCATCACTCCAATTGCTCAGGTCAAAACCATTGGTGTCATCATTTTCTCTGCTTTATTGTACACTACATGTCATCCCGCCAATAAATCATGTCTTGTCTGTATTTAAAAAATATCTTGATTTCCACTACTTCTCTCCATCTCGGTCAAAACCATCATTATTTTGTGATTGGATTCTTTCATAAGCAAAGTAGTTAATTTCTCTATTTTTGCCTTTTATCTATTTCCATCTATTATTGGTATTGTAATAAGAGTGGACCTGCTAAAACAAGATTATTTAGATCATGTCATTTTATTTCAAACTCCCAAATGGCTTTTCATCAAGTTTAGGGAAAAAAAAAAACAAAATTTTACTGTGTATATCAATTAACTAATCTATTAGCTGTTGTCATAATAATGCTATGTATAAATGATGCCAAATCTAAATGGCTTAAAACTGTAATACTTTATCTATGTTCATGGCTGTGGGATAGTTGGTGGTGGTTTCATGGTAGCAATCTAGGTTCAGGTGCACTTAGTTCATGCTACAGACTGGATTAAGTTCTGTTTCATGTACACCTTGTCTTTGGTCAATGCATGCTAAAATATAGGTGCAGGAAATACAATATGAAAAAATTCAAGTGTATCTGTTCAGATCCCTTAAAAAATAGATGCTATAAAGGGATTACATATACAAGAGATTCAGTGGAGGAAGGCCAGTAAAGGACAAGAGAGAAGGGGAGTAGTAGGCAGAAAGAACTTCCAGTGCAGAGTTACAGTGCAGGTGTAACAATTGTATAAGGTGAAAGAGAAAGAGGAATAAACAGGTATGGAGAATCTCAGATCAGTTCTAAGAAATTTCAGCTAGACCAACGTGGAATCCTTTAGACAAAGTTTCTATGCAAGCATTCTACAAAAACCCATGAGTACTAATGCCCATGCAATGTTCAGCCATTGGCTAAGGACAGCCTACTAGAAGGAAACGTGGTGATAAATCAGAGACAGCACTGGAAGTTCTAGGTCCAAAAACACTGCACAAAGCAGGCTTTTTTGAAGGAGACCTGAACAGCATATTTACTTGGTCACAATGCCAGTTGCATTGCCAAGTCAAAAAATAATTGGGGAAAGGATGTATACTCTCTATGGAAGTAGGAAAGAGAGCATTTTTGAAACGTAATTTAACAGTAAGTTTGACATATCTATATAAATCAGGCTTTTCTTTACCTCTCTGATCTCACTTACTATCACTTTCATCTCATTAATTCTCCTTTAGCTATACCACTTCATTTTTGTCACAGCACACCATTCATGCTCCTAACAGAGGAATTTTTCCTGGAATGCTTTTTGTTCAGATGTCTGCATGACTCTCTTCTTCATTTCTTATTGATATTTATTCCAATGTCAATTTATCAGTTAGGTTTTCTCGGATCACAATCTCAAATCCCTTCAACATAAAGCACACTTTATGAATTGTTTTCAGAATTGATCTTATTCCCATTTCCAAATACAGGCTATATTAGCCAAATAAAAATGTGCATAAAACATTATAAATTCATTATAAATATATATTTTGGCACTATAATCTCCTAACTGATGTAGGCAGCAGGTAATCTAATTATTCTTAGAAAGTAGTACTATGAATAATTTAACAAGTATTTGCCTTCAAGAAAATATTGAATTCCAGACATTTTGTAAATAATTCAATAAACAAGAACAAATGCTACAATAGTTACATTTAGGGAAAATATGCAGACACGAAAAGCTGTGCTGTTCCCTGCCCCCATTGAAGCTAGTCTAAAGCTAATACTAACAGGCTGGATCTTTGATTATCCAATATGATAAAATGATTAAGACAAGTTTCCTACTGCTGCAGTGTGTAGCAAATAGATATTGTGGTGGACAGTCTTACATGTCAACTTGGCTAGGCAATTGTACCCAGTTATTTAATCAAACACTAATCTAGGTGTTGCTATGAAGATATTTTGTAAGTATGGTTAACACATCCAATCAGTTGACTTTAAGTGAAGATTATTCTCAATAGCTTCGGCGGATCTTATCTAATTAAAAGATCTTAAGGTGACAAGTGAGGTACTCTGTGAAAGAAGAAATTCTGCCTGTGGACTGAAGATATATTTCATATATCATATATGTGTGTGTGTGTGTTATATAGCACCAATATATATGAATGACACCTATAATACATACATGCATTATATTATAATTTAAAATCTTATAATATTTTTGTATAATTTATACAATATAAATATCTCCATCCTACTAGTTCTGTTTCTCTCATTTCTCTAATACAACCCTGAGTTGGACATGCACCAAATAAAGCCTTTATGTTAAAAAATATATATATATGCACACACATATATTTATATAGGTATAGGTATGCATATGTATATGTGTATATATGTGTATGTGTGTGTGTCTATTTCAGTAAAAAATAAAATAAAAAAATCTTCTTAAATATGCCAGACTTTATACTAAATACTTTAAACATGTTATTTATATTTAATTCTTTCAAAAAATACATACTCTTATTTCACAGAGAAGTTAGTGGAGGATTATGACGTAAACAGAAAAGAATGCAATATGTAGAAGCCATGATTAAGAGTCATGCAGATATGATGAGTACATATCCCACCAGCTTCCCATTTATAGTATATATATATATATGTGTGTGTGTGTGTGTTAGACATATTCAGTTCTCTGAGACTCTGTTTACTCATCTCTGAATTGGAAATGACAAGAGCTCTCTTTCCTGGTGGTGATTGTGTAAATTAAATTAGCATATATGAATGCTTAGCCATGTGTCAAACTGGATGTGTATTCCATGGGTACTCAATAAATGTCTGCACCCTTAATATCTAGAAATCAAGATATTGTACCTGAACTGCTATTTAGCATCTTGCTTAGTCTTACAGCCTTTTCCAAGATGCTGCAGAAGGCTTAGAAATAGCCCTGCGGCTGCATTTTACCATCAGAATAAGTGAATACTCCATCTTTAATGACCAAAAGTATTTGTAAGGAGTTCTGTCCACATTATTTTTAGAACTTGCTCAATCTCTGCCTTTCTGAAAAGTTTGTAAAGAACCAATTTAATTCTTTTGCAATTTTTTTCCAAGTCATGATAAGGAAAAAATTAAAAGATCCCCAAGAACACTTGCAGTGGATTTATAATGAAACATTAAAATAACTAAAGTTGAAACAAAGGAAACCAATCTATCACTGTTATTTGATAATGGATTATATTTTCCTTATTCACTATTCCCCAAATGTAGTCAGATTTTACTTTTGAAGTAGTTGGTATTTCTTTTCTTTCCTTTTTTTTCATTTTGCTTTCATTTCTCCAAAGTTTCAACAATAGCCAGATTTTCACTTGTACTTTTGTATCTCTCTATATGAATCAGTTGGTTTGCTGGTAAAAGAAGAATACTTGTGAATTGCAATAAACATGCCTTCATCATCTCTGAACAATAAAAGCAATAAAAAATGCAATAAATTCTGTCTTTAGAGAAAAAATCAGACTGACATCTGGCAATATCGACCTCAGATAAATATTCCACAGAGCTAAAGTGGCCACTCCTGTTTATAGCTCCAGGCATCTTAAGGTGGTTAGGTACCTGCTGTTCCTCTAAGATTTAGAGGTTCTCATAAGAATCGACATATTCAGCCTTTCCCCATCCCCATGTCCCCTTTCCCATATCTGTAGAAGGAATACAGTATAGAGAGTGCCCTTAGTGGAGAGAGGCATCTTAGCATTAGTGGAGCAGTTAGCTTTGTGTTGTGTTGAGACAAGTTTTAAGCCAGGCTTTCATGGGTGCTAGCTGATTGCCTATGTTGTATGGACAAGCAACTTAACTTCTCTGAGCTTATACTTCCTCATTTATAAAAGAAAGACAATACATAGACCTGGTAAGTTGTAAGAATTAATATATGTGAGGTATTATACAAAAGGCATGTCATATTGTATCACGTTAGCTATTTGTATTGTTAAGATCACTATTATTTTTGTGGTTGTTAATATAATGTTTGGGGACTTGAGATGTAGCATCAAACAGACCCTATTTCAAGTCTCAGCTGTAGTTCTGTGACCTTGAGCAAATTCTGTAATCTCTTCATATTTTAATTTTCCTGTTATATGATTATGATGACAGCACTTCTCTCATAACATTGCTGTGAAAATTAAGATATAAATATAGAGAGTTTAATATAGTTATGGCTATTACATAAGTTAAACCTTGAAGATATACTAATGTGTATTAATTATTACTAATATATCTTTGAAAAATTGAAACTTGTAACACTAAAAAAAAAACTATCCACAGCCACTCACTTGTAGAACTTGAATTTTATTCTCTCTCCCATCCAAACCTGAGTAGTTTCACAATAGAGCTCAAGTCAATGGTCTATAGAGCAAAACTAAGTCTACTTGATCTTTTTCTCTTTTCTCATATCATTCTCGATGCATCAGCAAATTTCTCAGTTCAGCCTTCGAAATAAGTTCTGAGTCTGACCACCTCCATTCACTTCCCTAAGCCAAGCCATTTTCATCTCTCACTTGAACAATGTAAAAGGCCCTGAGTTGTTTTCTCTGCTCCAAAGTTTGCCTGCAAATCATACTCATTACAGAAGCCAGACTGATTCATTGAAAATGAGAATGAGGTAGTGCAATAACCTTTAATAGGTTTCAGAATAAACTGCAAAGTCCTTACCATGACTTAAGGCTCCTAATAACCTGTCCCTAATTTTCCATCTGACCTTCTCTTCTGCATCTCTGGTTCTTCATCATTCTGTTTCAGCCTCACCCAACAAGTTTTCTTGTTCTCCAAACATACCAAGGACTCTGCTGCCTCTGGGTCTTTTCCCTTTGTGTTGCCACAGCTTTTTAAAATTTTCCTCCAGTTATCAACTTGATGGATTTCTTCTTTTCCTAAGTACTGTTCAAATGTCACTGTACCCAAACTACTGTATGGGTACAACACTTTCTTCTTCCCTCTCTGTCTTACTCTCTTAATTTTCTTTCATAGCACTTAGTACCACTTGACCTCTCTTTATCAGCTAAAGCCCAGAAACAGTTATTGTTTTTTTAATTTCTCATTCCTAGAGCCTGTGTTAGTGCTTGACACATACGAGGCACCTAAAAATATTTGTTAAATGAATAAATGAATGAATGAGAGGATCATCTGATGCTCTGTCTGATTACATAACCAGGAGAAAGAATTGACATAATAAATTTTTTCTGACTCCCTCAAAAAACCACTGGAAAGAGATTTAGGGAATAAAAATGTAAACATCTCAAGGGGATATAACCCCACAGAATTCTATTCTCCTTCCAAGTAATTCAGATATTTAATGAATGTAACTTCTTCCTTCCTAGATAATCCCCAGAGGCATAGAAACAATGCAGGCCTATCTCTACTTAACACCTAGCAGGTACTGACAGTCTAATTCCCAGTTACAGTTAAAAGAGCTGCAAAGAATGATTAATTGATCAATTTAGTGTTATTCATTCTTGGCTATAAAGAGATAAATGAAGTAGATGATGACTGGATGCAGTAATTTTGGTGAAGTCAAGCAAAAATAAATACCAAAGTGAGTTATATATTAGAGTTTATTATACAAGAACTTTATAAGTAATGACATAGAAAAAAAATATGTGCACCAGGTATCAATTCAAGTACATTAGATAGCAATGTTTTATCCACCAATCACAGCTTCCCTACGATTTGCTAATCTTCAGAGTTGGATGCCAAAAGCTGCATTTACCCAGACTGTCAACTCAGGCTGCCACCGTAGGAATATAAGATGATAAGTATTCCATGATTCCTTAATAAGAGGAATTAAGAAATACCTTGTAAGTGGGCTTGTGGTTTTTATAATCGCAGTTCATAAGCAGTATAGTATAACCAAAGTAATTTGTTTTAAATAACACAAGAAAGAATCATGAGGGTTTTAAAACAGGAAATAGCTATTTTATCAAATAATTATCTTTTTTTTCCAAAGAATTTCTTTTATCAGAAGACTCAGAAAACAGCCAAATGAGAGCCATGTCTATCTCATTCTATTTGACAGATAACTATGCTTGTTCTGGGACTGAATTCAGCTCTGGAAACTAGAGGGACCTCAGTATTGTGTCTTCATGTGAGAAAGAAATATTGATTTTTAAAAGTTCCCTGATTTTATCAGCACGCACAGGTTGATATTTGTCACACATCATATAAATGAACTTACAAGTTTAGGATTTGGGTATGAGGCAGGATAGTTAGCCTAGGCAAGTCCCCCCCCCCCCCATCCAATATGTTGCTCTGGAATTTCTCCCTTTTTCCTTACTCAGCCCTCTCCCTGTTTTGATTTCAAGTGTGAGATCCCAACATGAGAAACAAGCCAAGGCCAGGAGACAAGATAAATGGCCTTGGGTCACCTCTTCCCCTCCAGGTGGAATGGGAAAACAAGCAAAGACTAGGAGGCAGGCTGGATAGCCGTGGGATACCCTCCATCCCAAAGAAAACAAAAGCCAGTGATTCAGACAGCTCAGGGCAGACTCTCTCTGAGCTGCCAGCACTCTCCTAAGTGGGTACTTTCACTTTAATAAAACTTACTCTTTTCCCTGCTTACTGATAGTTATATTCTTGAATTCTTTTTTGTGGCATATGACAAGAACCTGGTCACTAGAGCTTGAGATTTGGGGACCCTTTTTGAACTCCTGTCCTGTCAAACGCTCCGGCATCAGGTTGGTAAGTCAGTCAAATAAGCAGGGAAAAGAAAATAAGTGAAGCAGGGGTGAGGGTTGGGTGTGTGTGTGTGTGTGTGTGTGTGTGTGTGTGTGTGTGTGTGTGTGCTGGGAGAATCTGGTAGAAAGAAAGAAAAGGGGAAGGGAAACTAAACCTCCTTGTGCACTGAGTGGCTTGGAAAGGTGCTCAAGAATCATCCAAAGTAGTGGTTTTAATCTTGGCTTCCATTAGAATACTCCGGGTGATATTTTAAAAATTAGTGAAAATTAGTTATTTTCACTAATATCTCATGAATTATAACATGCAGAATAAACACTGTTGATTGTTTTATCTTTCTGTATAGTCCTCTGCCTCTTCTTAACCTTCTTGTCTTCTCCATAGTGAGTGAGGGAATCTATTCATAAAGCCATTAATGCAAACGTTCTAGTTTCATTATTTGTACAGGAGAACAGGTTCCAAGCATGGGTTATGCTTGCTGAGAACTCAAGAAACAACATGATACCATGAAGAAACAGAGTTGCAAAGAATTCATTGCCACAAAGATCACAGATGTGAGTTTTAATTCCTCTTCCACACCACACACATATACCATTTAGAGCTATGTGAATTTACATTATTAATCTCTTGCTGTATTGGTGCCATTCCTGAAAATATCAGATGATTCATCTAATACAGTATAAGGAGATTTAAATGGAATAATGTATATAAAGCGATTATCACAGAGGAAGCATATAATGTTGACAATAACTATTTAGTGTGTGTTTATTATATGTCAAATAGCATCTTACATGTTTTCACTCTCTATTTCATTAAACCTTAGCTGCTGAAGGCAGTATGTTTTACCACTGTGCTGAGCTGTCTCCAACTGCTATCAAAATGTAGCTCTAGAGTCTGACAGATTAATATTTGTATCATCGCTTTGCCTCTTAGAAGCACTGTGAAAAAAAGTAGACTCTTGTTTATACGTAGAGATGTAGAGATGAAGGGTGGGGAGGGAGTTCTAATCCTCACTGACATTTGTATAATGTAATTATTTATACCTCCAAGATCTTTTCTGGATTTACTGCCTATAATAGGGCAAGTACACAATAAGTATTTAATGTGTTTCATTAAATCTATATATCATCAATAGTAAGAGATGTCATTATTTCATGTTCACTGGGGAAAAAATGCCAATTAAAATATAGTACAATACTTCCTTACAACATTGATCATAAGACACATTATTACTTCAGAGATGTTAGAATGTAAAAAAGAAGTATGCATCTTAGAATCAATGAAATGCAGTAAAAATCAGTAGTTTTCTTTCTAGAAAATAAAAACTATTCCTATTCCCCACAAAAGATTTGTTCACATTCTTTGAAATAATTTTTTGATTTATTATACACTGATAAATTAGATCAAATTATCCATCTCTATTCTTCACTCTCTGTGGCAGTATTGTACATCTACACCCTTTTCTTAAGCTCCTGGTGGGCCTTTCCTTAATCTCTTAACAATGGGCTCCTCCAGGCTCCAGGGAACTCGATTAGGTTAATGCTGTGTTCCTCAGAATCAGCACTAGAGATGATTGTGGGCTAGACAATATTTCACTGTGGGGGAGAGATGTTTAGCAGTATCTATAGACTCTACCCATTAGATGCCAATATCTCTAGTACCTCCCTCCAAGTTGCGACAATCAAAAAGGTCTCCAGATTTTGTAAAATGTCCCATAGACAGGAGATAAAATCGACCCTATTGATAACAGGATCTCAGTGCACCCACCTTGAACAGAGGATTTTAATTTGTTTCATAATGGGGTTTTTCCTCTCGCACTATGAAGACTTTCTCCTGGTTTTCCCTGTAACCTGCTCTCCTTCCACCCTAAACTTTTGTTTTTCCTTTTTTTGGCAAGAACAGATCCTATGGTAATGTTTTGAGAAAGAACATATTCATATTTTTATCATCAGCTTTAATTTTAAAAACTCTAATTATAGGTTGGAAATTATTTTCATCTCAAATTTTGAAGATATTACATATACACAATCATCTTCTCACCTTCAGCATTCCAGGAAATCCATGCAGCTTTGAAGTATTCTGAGAAGTCTGTTGCCTTTTTTTCCCTACCGTAGGACGTTTTAAGGACTTCTCTTTATAGTCCGGGGGCTGAAATATGATAATATGACTCCAGGTGCGTTTTTCACATTTATTGAGCTGAAAATTTGTATTTTCACAACAATCTTAAATTTCTTATTCATGAGAAATTTTCCAGTGTTATTATTTATTTAATTCCCTACTATTTTTCTTCTTTCTGTGAAACTCCTGTTAGTTTAGTTGTGAGACACATTTTGTGATTTTTGTTCTACTTTCTATGGAATTTTTTCATATCTCAATCTTTCTACTGTATTTTAAAATTTTTTATATATATATATATATATATACACTTTGCAATAGCTTTCTTAATTTTCATTAATTTCTTATTTTATGAATTCTATATATTTTATTCTCTCTAGTGATAATATGAATAAGTATATTACAATTAGAAATAGATATACTTAAATTGCTATTGTTATACTTGTATTCGCTGGCTTTTTGTGTTGCTATTATTTTATGCCATGCTTTAAAATATTAACCCTAAATTTATGTTTTTCTCAATCATATTCTGCAACTCTCTCAGCCTATTTTATCAATGACTGCCTTGGTTGAATGGTTGCTTTGGTATGAAGTGGTTAAATAGCTAAATCCCTGGATTTTGCAGCATGAAGATAATTAAAATTATGACATAAAAATGGCTCATGAATGCAATGACAACTGCTTGGTGGCATGTCAGTTAGAGTTACTTTCTACTGAAAGCTAGAGCAGTCCAAATGATCTTCCTGACAGCCACATAGCAGAAGAAAAGCAAAGTTTATCCATCTAGTCTTGGCTGTCTCAGGAGATTATTCTTTTCATATTGAAATAGAATATACAGGTCTTACAGGCTGCTTCATCAGCATTTATTCCCTTCCTACAGTGAAAAGCCAATGTTAGAGCTATCGAAATACAGGCTGGTGTAACAAAAAAAAAATAAATAAAAATACCAGTCTTCCTTACACACACCACCAAGGCTCTGACATGCATAGAAATTTGGAGAGGCAAGCCTAGAATGAAGGAGTGTGGGAATAGTGGCATGAGAAAGAATGAAGTTAGATGGAAAAATCTTTGGATATCATTTGGAAGAATCGGGTTCTATCTGAAAGCCATTACAATGTATAGAACAGACAAATAGCAAGCATCATTCTGGCTTTTTCACTTCCCATGTTGCAGACTGTCAGGCCTTCACATAATCAATTTGAAAACGGTTACTTACGAGTCTCAGGAGCTCCCTTGGTTAATTCCTTGCCAAGTAATAATTATATTTGATTGATATATGGGACATTGCTTTTTGATTCTGGGATCACTACGAGTAAAAGCTCTGTCACAGCCTCAAAGTACAGAGAGATGGCAGGTGTTTTTATTGTAGTAACCTCAATATCTCTCTTTCATTAGCAATTTAGCAATGTTCTCAGGTCATTCAAATGTCGGAGGAAAACGGGACTTTGGTGAAAATAACATGAATGACTAATTAAGTGATTTAACTTCCCACTTCTTCCAACAAAAAGAAGCACTTTGACGCTTGTATTGTTTAGACTATTCTTCCAAAAAACAATATCAATGATTCTTCTGGGACTTTTCTTGGGTTGATTTAACTCTAAAATATGGTATTTGTAAAAATGCTTTGGATTTTATTTCACATGTGTTATCTCATTTCTACGGTAAACCAACTATTCGTTGTATGTTATTATTATTTCTGTTTAGGTGAAGACATAATACTCAGACGGATAAATTTCTTTTCATTAGAGAAATATAATTAGTTAACCAAAATTGGACTTGAACAAAGCTATTCACTGACTCCAGGGCCCATATTTCTTTCTAAAGTTTAGTGGGCAAAAAAACATAGTTTACATACCAGATGTTTATATTCAAAGAAATATTTTTAAAAAATGATGGACCATATATTGACAGGTATACATGTTCTCTGAGACACTAAACCCTTTCTGTTGTTTTTATTGGCTTAGTTTCTATTTTTTATCTGATGGAAATTTGGCAGTAGAGTGGCATAAAGACACTGAGGTATTCAAATATAGAAAATAAGCAGATGTTTTCTCAAGAACAAGTGCATTTCTGTATAGGAGGTAGTTTACAGGAGCCAAATGAAGTATTCCATGGCTTTGTCAGGCCCCTGGTATGTTTATCCAATTCTCTCTGCTATCTCTGAACTCGAAATGAAGATATAAATATATCACCCTCACCAAAGTAGAAGGTGAAGGCAAATGCACAAATTAAGTGATAAGAATTTAAAATATAAAATTTCACAGATATAATTTTATAGCAAGGAGCAATTTTAAGAAGAGAACAGGAAGATTTTTATTTATAATGTGGAATATTTTGAATGCAGAAGGACCTGTCACACATAGTATGTTATGATGTATACATAACAACAATAATTTTATTACCATTTTCCTCTGGAGTAGAATAACATACTAAACTAATCAATAGAAGGCTTTGGCTTCCTCAAGATATTTACAAAAATTATTGAAATTGAATAACATAAAATGTTCTTTTTTTTCCTGTTACATTGACTTCTGTTTCAAGACTCTGCCAGGGTTTACTAGTCCTGAACAGCAAGTTATGAGGAGCAGGCTGAGTCATGAAGAACAGTTTAATCACTTATAGATTTGCACATTACCGCAGGTATTAAGTAAAGGTATATAGTTGTTTGGGAAATGGGAATGAATGGATTTTCAGGCAAGGAAAATTATCAAAAAACTCGCTTTTGTGTTTTTCTTTTACAGTGTAAAGAACGCTTGGTTCAAGTGAATCTGTATTGAATCCCAAACTAGAACATAGATAGCAAATGTTAGGCACTTTGTCTGGTGTCTCTGGGATCTCATTTTGCTGCTCTTATAGCCAGTAGTTTGAGAAGAGTGGGGAGGTAAAGGCGAGAAGAAAGGTATTAATTTCTGAATGCTATTCTGTTCTGTAATTATATCCCAGACACTGAGGCAGGGATTTTCTCATCTTTTCTCTGATGTGCTGTTATTATTATTGTAATTTCACAGAAATGCCTATATGTAAATTCCCAGGGTCAAAGACAATTCTCAAACACAGATCTAATTACAACTTGAGTGTTATTATTACTCAGGACTCTTTGATTTGGAAGTGACAGAAACCAAACTCAAAACTATTTTAGACAGGAGGGAATTGACTGGCTACCCAAGAAATGGAAATCAGGATATAACTGGTAACTGAGCCTCTGAAACTCAAACATCCCCAGGACATTATCTGAGCTCATCCTTTCTTACTCTGTTAAACAACATCAAGTATCAACTGGATTCCTCCACACCGTATTCAGTAAGGCCATTGATAACTTCTTTGACTCATATTTCTAAGCTTCATCACTAGAGAGACTAGGATCAAGGGTCTGCCTCTCTGTAAACATTCTGGAAATGTTTCTGATCGGCTCCTTTTGATTCTCCATATACTAATGCCCATTGATGGTAAAAGGGCAGAGTCAGCAACATGAAATAATCTGGACCACACAGATGGCAGGAGATGGGAGTGGAATTCCATCTCTAACACTTTGAATGTATGTAGTCTGGCAAGGCTGCCATCTTTGGTAGCTTTTCTGACCTAAGAACAGACCATCCTCTTGGGGAGGATGCCATGACTATTTTTTATTAGCAAAGTACCATATCCCAAATTGATTCATCAAAGTCACTAATCACATTTTTATTAGAATGTAGGACAGCAGCCATGGCAATTTACTGCCACCTAGATCACCACTGAAGTAAACAAGAGAGAAACTTTTTGGTAGCTATGTACCAGATAGTTCAAAATATTGACTGGAAAATACAATAAGATTAAAATGAAGAAAGATCTGCTACTTTCCCTAAAGCCATGATGACAGTCTCTGCCAGCTTCTCTAAAGCTACCCCAGATAAAACCTTGAATTTGATAACATCTTGCTGTGTACAAGAGGACACACACAAAAAAGGACTCTAGTGCCCTTCTAATGGAATGGTTGCCTTAAGCTTTTTCGAAAGGGAAATTCTTGAACCACTTATGCCTTAAATATTAAGAATTAAGTGATTGTGAGCCTGGAGAAATCATCATACTCTGCAGTCTAAAAGAGACACTTGATAATAAGGAGATGGTAAGAGGGAGAGTCGACGTTAGAGTTGAAGACGGGAGATCTTTAAAGAAAAAAAAAACATTTGAAATCATTCGAGACTTGGCATCAATTCTATGGTACAGCAGTGGCAATAGAAAGATGCTGATTTTCTTGTGCTCCTCGTGGCTGCACGGAGCTAGTGGTGCAGGCGCATTCTCCTAGAAGACAATGACAATTAGAAGAGCACCTGACCAGACTTGCAAAGATATGGGAACATGCAACTTCCTCCTTTCAAATAAAGAGAAAGGACCTTTTAGAAGAGAAACAGAGCCCCCTATTGGGACTATGTTATGAATTTATATACTGTATTTTTTTTCTTTTTTACAATGTAAAAGGTTTAAACATGAACATATCATAGTTTAATAGAAATCACCTGATTCTATATGTGGTTTTCACCATTAGCTGCACATTAAAATCACCTGGGAAGCTTTCGAAATTCCCAGTGCCCAGGCCACATTGCAATCCAATTAAATCAGAATGGATGGAGGTGAGACCCAGTCCTTAGTGTTCTGTATAAATAACCCTAAATAACCCTAGACTCCATTGTGCAGTCATGGTTGAGAACCAAAGCCCTAAATAAACCCTAGGTAAACAAACTTCTCCTTCTGCAAGAACAAGCAGAGCAAGAACAATCACCAGAATTTTAAAAAGTTACTGCAACCCTAAACTATAGGTATACCTGCAGGAAACAGAAAAAAGCTAGCAAGGGGCTCTTGACTTAAAACACACACACACACACACACACACACACACACACACACACACACACACACACACACAACTTTATGTATGGCATAATTTAGAAAACTAAAGCATTGTTTACTCTGAAATATCTCTTTCAAGTCAAATATGGTTTTCATTCTTCGTCTGATGAATAAAGACATTAAAATATTTTAAGATGTAAATCGCCTTTTTACCAAATGTACATTGTAGCAGCAGTATTACTGTCTTTATATGAAGAATTGTGTTTTTCCAATTACTAGATCCTAATTCATTTGGATCTGATTATTTTTATTAAAAAACGTTGAAAGAGAAAAAAAGTTGAAAGGTGAAGGAGAATAAGAGGTTCAAATTTCCAGGTATAAAACAAATAAATCATGGGGATGTGGTGTACAGCATAGGAAATATAGTCAATAATATTGTGATAGTGTTGTATGGTGTCAGATGGTTACTAGACTTACCTTTGTGATATGTCTTCAGGTATATAAATGTTGTATAACTATGATGTACACCTGAAACAAATACAATATTGCATGTTAGCTATATTTTAATAAAAATCTTTTAAAAATTAAAAAATAAAGCTATCAGTTATAAGTACTACAAATATAATGCATAAACTAAAACTCAAACATAGAAACTAGAAAAAATAAGTGGGTCTTTACCCTCAATTAGTCTGTTAATAAATAGTCAACTGAGGAATTGTGAAGAAAAATATGTTTAAAATTTAGTGATAAAATATGTAAATGCACTTTCAAAATTTGTGACTAAAGGCTAATGTCATGAGAAATTTTAGGTAATATACTTAGCTCTTTGAGAATTTACAAAATTTGACTTTTTCAAATTATATACATTTAACTTGTACATATTTTCAGGAATGCATTATGTATAAAATTAAGGAACTGGGTAAAATTCAAGAAAGCAGAAAAAAACAGAAGATAGCATTCTAAAGAGTATTTTAGGCAATGACACATGAATTGAGTATAAATAGTTTATTTGGAAGGTAACAACAGGAAACAGAGAGAGTGAGGAAGTGAAACAGGGAACAAAAAGAAGGTACAAAGTACATAGTATCAAGCATGTTATTGCTGTGGTCAGCTGACACTTGCTAATGTCTGGGACTCTGCAAGCTAGTGTAGAATGCATGCCTCTGATCTCTTCCACCTGGGGAATGAGTAGGTGGATATTTATCCACTAGTGAAGACTGCTATGCCAGAGAGCGCTAATTCCTCAGCATTTACAACAACAGCCACTGGACAACATCTGAACAGAATCTCCCACTCTCTATGTCAGAGTCACCGTGCTGCAATTGGATAAGTACAGAGAGAACGTGACTGTGGCCATGAAAGCATCTGCTAAAAGTATGTTTTGAAATTAAAATAAGCAGTGTTCAGCAAACTTTTTTTGTAAAGTACCAGATGGCACATATTTTAAGCTTTGTGTACCACATATGGTCACCCTCACATACATATTTTTCACTTTTTTCCTAACAATTTAAAGAGACAAAGACATTCTAGCTTACATAAAAATAGGTGCTGGGTCATATTTGGTCCACAGGTTGTAAATTAGAGATTCCTAAAATAGAGAATAAAATTCAAATTTATCTGTTAATATGATCAATTAAAATGAGTAAAATCTTCCAAGATGAACACAACCTTTGCATGAAAAACATTTAGTTTATGTTGTTCAAATAACAACTTAAATAAAATTATTACTTTAGGAAAACAATAGTGCGGACATATTGGATGTCAAAAAACAGATATAAGGCAGGCAAGAACAAACAAAATAGACTTTAAGATATTAAAGAAGAGTTATTTTATATTAGTAAATGTAGTAAAATGTAAAATCTACAATAAAGACACTGTAGCCACAGTCTTTTGTTTGACATGTAAGATAATAAATAACAAAAGACAAAGCAAAATAAAAACCACAGTTACTGAAAATAGAGATGAAAAGAAATACCATTGAAGTGGTAGAATTTAGTTCATTAGTTCAAACTTTAACATATCAAGTATTAAAATCCAAAAAGATATGAAAGAACAGACTATTAAATTATTAAAAACTAGTGGTTATAAATTTCAGTGCATAGTTTCAAATTTTCAAGAAATACTAATTTATTTTTAATCAATTAACTAGCTGTGATTGCTATCCCTAGTCTGCATGGTAAAGGAAATATTAACCACTAACTTCTCTCGGGCTCCTAGCTTTTGGGATATGATATTCTGGGAATTTACCTACTCTCAATCAATTGGGAAGACTTCTCTGGTCCTCAGACATCCATCAACCAGGCAACCATTAGTTGTAAACTTTTCTCAGTTCTAACTTCATTCAAACCCATAGATTCTTTGCTTGAGAAAAGAGGATGTTTAGTGAAAGTTAGAAAACTCACAGCTATTCATTTTTTAGGTCTTTTTATCTTCAGTAGTAGCTAGTCAGCAGGATACATTCCCTCTTATTTGAGAAATTCTTGAGCCTCTATTTCTCCCTTCTCCCAGGATTTAATTATTTATTTTATTGTAGAGAATTTCTCTCTACATTTTCTTACAGACACTGTCCTGAATCACATTGGGATATTCAACATAATCTCCTAAGCAGGTTTAAAATTTTTAAACAAAAACAAATAAAAAAAAAAATCTTCCAGACAAATTTTGCCCTTTATCCAACATTGTTCTTGCTATGACACCAGTTCTTTCCTGTTATTCATACTCCATTAAATATACAAAGGTGATACTATATTGACTATTTAAGTACAAAGACTTTGAACTGGAAGTAAATTACAAAGTAAATAAAAATAAAATAAAAACTCTCAAGCTCTCACAATTTCTCTTGAGCTAAGAATCCAACTGTAATTATTATTTTCATAATAATGACTATGAGAAAACCACATATCAAAAGATAGAGGGTGTGTCCAATGAGGTACTCCACAAAAATTTAGAGACTTATTCTCGAGTTTTGACATAGGCATTCTTTTACATGTTTTTTTTATCTATTGTAGTGCTAGGGAAACACTTAAAGGAAGGCTTCCAAACAATATTTTAAGTAATCTAAAAACTAGAAAAAAATAGCAAAGTGAATACTGGGAATCTTAGAAATAAGAATCTTTTAATTAATAAAAAAATACTAATCTACCATAAAATACTATACAGAAAATATTGCTTAAAAACAGAAAAGCACAAAAATTCTTCAAAGATCTGAGAAACTGCTAAATTCAATATGCAAAATAAGAATTATAAGTTGGTAATAAATAATTTAAAATTTTCTCAAACTCATTTGCATGTATATCTAAGCAAATGCAAATATTAACATTTTATAATTTGTTCCATCTAATAAAAATATTTTTAAAAAATACTGAGAGTTTTTCATCAAGGGAGAATATTGACACTCTCATGTGTGAATAGTGATAATATAAAATGTTTGAATCATCAAATGGTAAACTAGATTAACATTTTCTCAATTATGCAAACTAATACTTATGACTATTATATTAAAACCAAAGGAAATAATCAATGTTTTAGATGAAGATATATAAATAATATTTTTTAAATTATCAAGGAGGAAATAAGTTAAAATTATGGGAATTGAGTATTAATAAAATAAATTTTAGGCAATGGAAGATCACATATAGAGAACCAAATAAGAATTGGAGATATTGTGAAAATTAATTTATATGTCAACTTGGGTAGGCTAAAGCATCCAATTGTTTGGTCAAACATCAGTCTAGATGTTACTTTGAAGGTATTAACATTTAAATCAGTAGACCTTGAATAATGCAGACTCTCTTCATTGTATGGATGGGTGGACCTCATTCAATAACTAAAAGGCATAAAAAGAAAAAAATGAGTTTTACTAAAGAAAAGAAATTTGGCCTCAAGACTGCAATATGAAAATCTTGCCTGAGTTTCCAGTCTGCCAACCCCATTTTTCAGATTTCTGACTGAAGAATGTAACATCAACTCTTATCTGAATTTCCATCCTTCAGAATAGTCCTACAGATTTCGGGCTTGTCAGCTTCCCCAATCATATGAGCCAATTTTGTCCCCCTTCCAGACCCCCACCTTTTCTATTGGTGCTGCTTCTTAAGAACCTTGACTAATGCAGATGCAATAATAATAATTATTATTATTATGGTGACATTGGTTAACAAATTCCAGTAAGTTTCAGGTGCACAATTCAACTGTAAAACATATGTATTACAGTGTTTCTTCACTGTCCATAGTTAGATTTCTTTGTCTGATCCCTTTTACTCCATCTATCTACCCTACCCTTTGGTAACCACTAATCTATTAACCATGTCAATGAGTCTCTGTTTGTTTGTCCTGTTTGTTTGTTGCTTTTAGGTTTATATTCCACATATAGGTAATTATCACGTGGTTTTCAATTTTTTCTGTCTGGCTTATTTCACTTGGCATGATTATCTTAAGGCCCATCCATGTTGTCTCAAGTGGCAGTATGTCATCTCTTTTATGGCTGAGTAATATTCCACCGCATATATGTACCACAACTTCTTTAGCCAATCATCTATTGTAGCACACTTTAGTTGCTTCCACATCCTGGCCACTGTGAATAATGCTGTTATGAACATTGGTGTGCAACTATCTTTTCAGATATGGGTTTTCAAGTCTTTGGGGTAAATACCCATTAGAGGAATTGCTGGATTATATGGTGGATCAATTCTTAGTTTTTTTAAGGAACATCCATACTGTTTTCCATAGTGGCTGTACCAATTTGTGGTCCCACCAGCAGTGTATGAGGGTTCCTTTTTCTTTGTCTCCTCCAACACTTTTTATTTGTCCTGTTGATTATAGCTTATCTAATATGTGTGAGATGGTATTTTATTATAGTTTTGATTTGTATTTCCCTAATAGCTAGCAATGTTGAGCATCTTTTCATATATTTTTTGTCCATTTGTATGTCCTCTAGGAAGAAATGTCTGTTTAGGTCCTCTGCCCATTTTTCAATTGAATTGTATTTTTTGTTGTTGTTGTTGTTACTGAGTTGTATGACTTCTTTGTATATTTTTGATATTAGGCCTTTATTGGAGGTGTTGCTGGCAAATATTTTTCTCATTTGTATGACTGTCTCTTTACCTTGTGATTTTTTTTTTTTTTTTTTTTTGCTGTGCAGAAGCTTTTTAGTTTTGATGTAGTCCCATTCATTTATTTTTGCTTTTACTTTCCTTTGAGGCCAAATTCATAAAATCCTCTTCAAGTCCCATGTCAATGAATTTAGTTCTTATGTTTTTTTTCTATGCAATTTATTGTTCCAGGTCCTGAATCCATTTTGAGTTAATTTTGATGTGTGGTGATGGACAACAGTCTAGTTTCATTCTTTTGCAGGTAGTATTCCAGTTTTCCCAGCACCATTTGTGAAGAGGCTTTTCTTTCTCCACTTTAAGTTTTTGGCACTTTTGTCTAAAATTATTTGCCCACATAAACATGGGTTTACTTCTAGACTCTCGGTCCTGTTCCACTGGTCTATGTGTCTGTTTTTCTGTCAATATCATGCTGTTTTGATTACTGTTGCTTTGTAGTATAATTTGAAGTTGGGCAGAATGATACCAAAGCCTTGTTCTTTATTGTCAGGATGGCTTTGGCAATTTGGGATCTTTCGTACTTCCATACAAATCTGATGATTTTTTTGTTCTATTTCTTTAAAAAATGCCAATGGGATTTTGATGAGGATTGCATTATACAGATCTCCTTCAATTTCTTTTAGTAGGACCTTATAGTTTTTATTATATATGTCCTTCACCTGTTTCATTAAATTGATTCCTAGGTGTTTTACTCTTTTTTTTTTTGTAATAGCAAAAATAATTATTTTTTTATCTCTTTTTCTGACACTTATTATTAGAGTATTGGAATGCTATGAATTTTTTAACATTGATTTTTGTATCCACAGACTTTACTGTATTTGCTTATTGTTTCTAGTAGTGTTCTCCTGGAATCTAGAGTTTTCTGTATAGAGAATCACATCATCTGCAAATAGTGACAGTCTGACTTCTTCATTTCCTAATTATATGACCTTTATATCTTTCTCTTGCCTGATGGCACTCACTAGGACCTCCAATGTTATATTGAATAACAGTGGTGATAACTGAACAGCCTTGTCTTGTTCCTGATTAAGAGCAAATTTTTTTAGTTTTTCACCATTAGCATAATTTTGGCTGAGGGTTTGTCATATATGGCCTTTACTATATTACTCTCCTTCTTTACCAATTTCGTTAATTTTGATCATAAATAGATACCGTATCTTATCAAAGGCTTTTTCTGCATCTATTGATATGATCATATGATTCTTATGTTTCAATTTGTTAATGGGGTGTATCACATTGATCAATTTGTATATGTTGAAACATTCCTGTGCCTCTGGGTTAAAGCCCACTTAATCCTGGTGTATAATCTTTTTAGTGTGTTGTTGTATTTGGTTCACTAGTGTCTTATTTAGGGTTTTTGCATCTGTGTTTATGAGAGATAATGGTCTGTATTTTTCTCTTTTGTGTATTATTTTTATCAGGTTTTGGTAACAGTTAATATTTTACTCAGAAAATGAGTTAGAAAGTGTTGCCTCCTCTTCATTTTTTTTTTTTTTTTGAAGAAGTTTGAGGACAATAGGTATTAAATCGCCTTTGAATGTTTGGTAGAATTCACTAATGAAGCCATCTGGTCTTGGACTTTTACCTAATGGTAATTTTTTGTTGATTGTTTCAATTTCCATTTCACTGAACCATCTATTTAGATTTTCCAGTTCTTTTGATTCAGTCTAGGAAGGTTGTATCTTTCTAAGTACTTGCCCATTTCTTCTAGGTTATTAACTTTTGTGTTATATATTTTTTCACAATATTTTTGTATGATCCTTTGTATTTCTGTGGTTCTATTATAATTTCTTCTCTTTCATCTCTGATTTTGTTTATTTGTGTCCTTTCTCTTTCCTTTTGTGAGTTTAGCCAGGGGTTTACAAATTTTATTAATTTTTTCAAAGAACCAACTCTTAGTAGCATTTTTTCTTTTTTGTTTTGTTTTGTTTAGTTTGTTTTGTTTTCAATTTAATTTACTTCAGCTCTAATTTTAATTATTTCTTTACTTTAGGCTTCATTCATTCTTCCTTTCCTAGTTTTTTAGATGAAGCATTAGGTTGTTTACTTGGCCTCCTTCTTGTTTTTTGAGATAGGCCTGTATTGATATGGACTTTCCTCTTATGACTGCTTTTGCCATGTCCCAGAAGTTTTGATATGTTGTACTATCATTATCATTTGTTTCTACGTATCTCTTGATATCTCTTTTTATTTCTTCTCCAACCAGTTCTTCTTCAGTAGTATGTTGTTTTTGTGTTCTTTTTTGTCTTCTTTTTTATAGTTGTTCTATAGCTTATAAGCATCATGATCAGAGTACATAATTGGTATAATTTCAACCCTCATATTTGTTGAGTGTATCTCGTCTCAGTGTGTGGTCAATCCTTGAGAATGTTCTATGTACACTAGAGAAGAATATAAAAGCAGCTGTTTTGGGATAAAAGGCTTTGTAAATATCAATTATGTCAGGTGGGTCTAATGTGTCATTTAAGAATGTTATTTCCTTATTAATTTTCTGTTCAGATGATCTGTCCATATCTGACATTGGGGTACATTGGTCCACTACTACAATGGACAATCAGAAGAAAAAAATCAACAAAGTATCCAATTTTTAAAGAAAATTAATAAAATTAATCAAAGCATCAGATGACTGATCAAGAAATAAAGAGAAGAAATATCAAATACCAACATTAAAAAGTAAAAAGAGAAATATAAGTACAATTTCTACAGATGTTAGTAAGAGATAATAAAAAAATATTATTTAAAAATGTGAATAATTTAAAAATGAAACAAATTCCTTGAAAAAATGCAACTTACCAAATGTAACACAAAAGGCAATAGAAAACCAGAATATTTCTACATCTATTAAAGAAATTAGATTAAAAAAATCTTGTCACAAAGAAAACTCTATCCACAAATGGTTTGCTGGCTAGCTTTACTACACATTTAAGGAAGATATAATACCAGTTTTGCTCAAAGTTTTTCAGAAAATAGAGAAAGGAGAATGTGTTCTTAATAATTTTATGAGAGCAGCACAATACTAATACCAAAAATTGATAAAGAATTTCTGGAAATTTTAGATTATAGACTACTATTGGTCATGATCATAAATTCAAAACAAATGAGATCTAGACTTGTATATAATAATTCAAATATTATTATAAAATAAATAATTCAATATATTCAAGTACAGTTATCCCTTTTGATTAAATACTTGTAAATAAAATAATTCAAAATATTCAAATACAGTTATCCTTGTTGGTTAAATACTTGTAAATCAAATATGATTTGTTACATTATTATATAAAATAAGAAAAAATACATGATCATCATTACATTTCAATCAACTTGAAAGAAGCAAAAATGATTAAAAAATTCATTCATGGAAAAAAAGGAAAATAGAAAAACAAACTTTGAACAAATTAGGAATAGAAGGCATCTTCTTCAAACTAGAAAAGGCATCTACAGAATACCTCTGGATAACATCTTATTTAATAATAAAATATGGAATACTTTAAATGTAGTAGTCCTAAAGTGAACCATACGTAGGCAAATGGATAATTAAATCATGGCATATCTATACAATTAAATACTACTTAGCAGTAAAAAGAATGAAAAAACATGCACACACACAAGCAAGCATAACCAAATCTCAAAAATAATATGCAGAGCAAAGTAAACTAGACATAAAAGAGTACTTAAAATATGTTTTATTTAAAATTTTAGAAAATGAAAAACTAATGTATAAAACTAATGTTTAGTTAATGTATAAATATACATATTTTATACATAGTTTATGTACAAAATTAATGTATAGTTTTAGAGATCACTGGTTGCCTGAAGCAGGTATTAGAAATGATTGCATGCAGAAGCCATAAGAGAAATGTATGGGTTTATGAAAATGCCCTATACCTTGAATAGGGCTCTGGTTAATAAGTGCATAAATTTATCAGTTCTCAAACTATCAATTTCAAAGGATTGGCTTTTTAAATATAAATTATACGTCAATAAAACTGATTAAAATGTATAATAGTAAATAAAATCTAAGATACCAAAGAACTTATTTGTTCTGATGTAAATTGTGAAAGATAAATAGATTAGATAGAAAGATAGATAATATGATAGATAGATAATAGATATAGATATAGATAGATTTGAGAGATATCAAAGAAACACTGAAAAACAGTATAATATTATCTTACCTATGGTATAACAAGGATTTTGTTTAACTTATATCTTTGCAATTATAATTAACAAATGTAATTTACAAACTTGTTAAAAACAAACATGCATGACATTGAATATAAAAAAAAAGGTTATAAAAAAAAGAAAAATGTATAAAATACCTGATACATGGTAGATTTTCAGAATATGGTTTGAAATTTTCTTTCAGTTCTCTTTCCTTTTTTATACTTTTTTTTACCACATTACTCTATTTCCAGTCTTGTGTGCATTTATGACTGTTTTTTTACTCCCATTGTATTATACAATCATTCCCTTATATCCAGTTCTGACAATATTTGATGAAATCTTTTTTTCTAAATTTAGTTCAAGTCAGTACCAGAATTCTCCAAGGAACTAATTATCAAGTTTGCACAGTACAGAAGCAAACAGAACCATACACAAAAACAAGAAGATAAGAGAATGTCTCTCCACTGTAATTGCATTTCTTTTTTTATTTCTCCTAACTTTAGCTCAGCCATGACCATGGTTTTTTACATGCTTCGGGGGATATCAAAGTTAGTCAGCTCTGAGAGAAATGCTAGCTATGACCCCCAATGGTAAACTTATACATGAGGGACCATCTCAGAGCCAGGCCTAAAAAAAAAGCACTGTTGACTCAAACTTGCAATCATTGGCCTTATCTTTCTATTGTGTTTTACTTTGAACAATGGGGAAGGGTCTTTATTTCTCAGCTTCCTTCTAATGAAGGAAAATTTTTGTTGTCCTATCTTTGGCAATTCAGGAAATCAACCAATCCATTCTGGCAGACACTTGGTTCCTAAAATGGAAAAGACAACCGTGAGCACATTGGCTGACTGCTGAGTCACTGTAGTTTGATTCTAAAAGGCAACTACAAATGGATAACAAAAACAACAAAAATACTTATTATTTTTCACTTTATAAAGTGTTTCCTTTCTTAAATTTTTATAACTTACCCTACCCCTCTTGGGAGGGTGTGCTAAAAGAACACAGAAATAAAGTATATAAAGATTGGAAAGAATATTGTCTTTATTGATTAACAACTTAATTGTTTAGGTTTCAATTTTTAAGAAATCTATCAAAGAGGAATAAATTCTATTAATGTAATTATCACTGAAATTCCAAAATTTACAATGTCAATGTAGTAAGATTAATTGTATTTCTATATACTAACAATAGACAATTGGAAATATAATAAAATACCACTTTTTAAAAGGTATAAATAAACTAATATTCTTGTTTATGAATGAATTTAACAACAAAAAGTAAAATACTTATACACTCACTAAAAAGCTAGAAAACATTGCTGGAGAAATTAAAGAAGGTCTAAATAAATGAAGAGAGAAATCAAATTCATGGAATGAAATTCTAAATATTATAAAAGTTCTCCTCACATTGTTCTATAGCATGTGTTTTCAACAGGGGCAATATCACCTACCCCCCCCACCAGTGGGAAAATATTCTTTTTAGGGGACAAAAAAATTCCTTCAATGGCTTCTCACCTTTCAAAGCTCAATGCTATCTGATAGAACCTTATTCCTTATCATGCAATTTATCTTGCTTCAGAGAATGTAAATAAAATTTATTTTTTTCCTTGGGATTGGAAGGTTAACAATTTAAAAAATTTGAAAAACTGATTTTAAAATTCAAGACAATCCCAATCAAAACCACAGCAGGCTTTTTAATAAACTGACATGATAACTCTAAATTTTATGTTAAAATCCAAAGACCTTAAAATAGTAAAAAATTATTTTATAAAAAAAGAAGACTCAATACAGTTATATTAGAATAAAGGTTTAAAATATGTAGAATAATAGAACAGACTAGAGAAAAATATTTACATATGAAAGGTCAATTTATTTTCGACAAACCTCCTGAAATAGTTTAATGACAAAAGGAAATTTTAAAAATGGTGCTGAAACTACTAGGTATCTAAATAAGAAAAAACTTCACCTGTATATTGTGACATACACACTAATTAATTTGAGATTTATGATATAAATAAACAGAAAAGCTAAAAAAAATCAAAATTCTAGTTGAAAACACTAATAAATATTTTTGTGATGTTGGAGAAGGTAACAATTTTTTTCATGGACAGAAAGGACTAAACATCAAAGAAAAAGTTACTGAATTAGACATCATTAAAATTAAATAGTCTCTCCAAACGACACCATTAAGGAAGATAAAGACAAGCCACAGTTTTGACGAAAGTATTCTCAATACATACATCTGACATACTCATCATCATACCCACTCACATATATGTGTATGTTTGTGAAGTGTGTGTGTTTGTGTATATACATAGGTGTGTATAAGACACTCTTGCAACATAAAAATAAAGATATCCAATATCCAATTAAAATAGAATAAATCTTAACACACTTCACAAATAAGGTTCTCCCAAAGGCACATAAGATGTACAACAGAATTAGTCATTAGAAAAATATAAAATAAATTACAATGTGATACCACTATGCACTGGCTAAAATGACTATACCTGACAGTTAAAATTGTTGGCAAAAATGTGAAGCAACTGATATGCTCATGCAAAATGGTACAAATGCTTTACAAAACAATATCCTATAAAGTTTAACATGTACTTCCTACACAATCTTACAATAGCACATTTAAAAATTTTCCCAATAGACATGAAAACATATTCAGAAAAAAAGACTAGTACAAAAATGTCCATATTTTACTGATATATTTTTAAAGTTGAAACCAATCTACATGTCTGTGAACAAGAGAATGTGTTAAAAAATAATATAATATATTTATACAATGAACTACTAGTCAGCAATAAAAGAAAAGAAATGACATATGTGAAATGGTATTATGCTGAATGAAAGAACCTAGAAACAAAAGAGTATACATTGCCATATGCCCTTTATATGAAATTAAGAATAAGAAAAACTGGTCATGAAGATCAGAATGGTTGCCTCTGAGAGATGAGGTTGACAGAAAAAGAAAGATGAGAAAACTTTTGAGATGATGACCTGATGGTTACAAGACTTCATACATTTGAAACAATTTATTAAAACGTACATTTTAAAATCTGCGTTTTTAAAATTTTATGTGAATTAAACTTCAATTAAAAATAAAACATAATGAAAAAAGGACAGAAAAATAACTTATAAATCAAAATTTACTGGAAAGTTATACCAAATCAAACAAAAACAAATGGACAAAGCTAAAGCATAGGACTTAGGAAGATATACTTGTATGGTAAAACTAAAGCAATGCAAGAAAGTGATGACTAAAACTTAGGACTGTATGTACTTAAGGGAAGTAGAAGTGTTTTTTTGTTTGTTTGTTTGTTTGTTTTTTTTCTTTTTTTTTCTTAGAACTAGGCATTTTGTGGGCCTGGTAGTGTGGCTGGCATATTTATTAACCTGATTGAGTGAGTGTTAGTAAAAATGTTAGCCTTATAATAATCAATTAGCTGTACATTTATTTTTTTAGCAATATTCTATTATATTTCACAAGAAATAGGATAAATAAATACATTTAAAAATAAATTAAGAAAATCTGCATGTTTAAATAAGACTTCAAGTGTGAGATTTAAGATGAAACTTGAAGGATAAAAAGAAGCAAGTACTATGATGAATATGGGATGTAAAGGACATATGCATGTGAGAAAACTGAAAGCAGGTTACCATAACTTCAGCATAAGAACTTGGGGACTACTGTTATAAAGTTAAGTTGGTGATGAAAGCATGAGCTGCAGCATGCAAGACATAGATTAAAATAAGAAGCTTGGGTTTTATTTTAGATGGAATGAGAAACCATTAGAGTTGAAGCGCTAGAGAAACACTTTTCAGCTGACATCTGCAAGAGTTTCCTATGGCTATTGCATAGGAATTGCATTAAAGGACAAGAGTAGTGAAATTAATAAGACAAGTTAGGATAATAGCAATGTAGACCAGGTTAGAGACAGGGTACTTGGACATTAGCAGTGACAGTGTATATGGAGAATGGTATAATTGTTCATTATTTGGCTAAGTGGGTGACAAGAAGAGAGAAATTAATGATTCTGATTGTTTTCCACTAGGATTGACTGAGTAGATGAGGATGTCATATATTAAAACAACAGTAGATTAGGATCTGGTCAAGATGGTAGAGTAGGTAAATGCTGTGCTGGCCTCTTCTCAGGACCGTATCAAATTTACAACTAACCTACAGAACAATCATCAGTGAAACCTGCCTGAAGTTTACCTGAACAGATTCTAAACCTAAGACTGTACAGAAATCATATCAGGACTGGTTAGAAGGGGCAGAAATAAAGAATAAGCTGGTCCCACACTCATGTGTGGTAGTTGAGAATCAGAAGGGATATCTGAGAATGCAGAGGTCCCCACAGAGAATGAGGGGTTCCAGGCCCACACAGGGCTCTGCAGCCCAGAGCACCAGTGTGGAGAAGAGAAGAAGTCTCCACCTCATATGGCTGTGAAAGGCAGCAGAAACTGTGACATGAGTAAGTGAGAGACCCACGTGATCCTCTTAAAGGGCCCAAGCACAGACTCACTCATGGATAAATTCACTCACTCTGAGCTCCATCACTGGGGCAGCAGCTTGAAAGATTTCAGGGATATACAGAGAAGATCTGAATTGTCTGGCTTTGGGGCGAGGACTGGAGGGCCAGAAGTGCTGCCAGACAGAAGTGCTGGTGGAGCTACTATTCCTTTGTTGAGTCCTCCGCCATCCCAGAGTGCAGACATAGGTGGCTTCCATATTTAAGTCTACATCAACATGGCTAACACTGATCACTCAGCCATGGCAATTCTGAGACTGCTCCACCTAACATGCAGGCCCATACAAGCCACTTCCAGTGGCTTTTCCATACAAACAGCCTTGATGCATGCTATGATCTTTTCTAAAATCTCTCAAAGGTTCACAGACCTCAAACAAGCAGCGTCTGGCCTCAGTATGCCTATACCTCTGGCTAAGCCTCAAGCCTGGCACTAGTGGCAGCAGGCCCTACAGTGAACACAGCATAGCCCCTCCGAAGTACCTCCAAATCCAGCAAGAATGAAATATATCTATGCATTGCTTCTTGATTCAAGCCAGGTGGCTTTGGGCAGTGCACACAATGCAGCTAAATTTGATCTGTGGTGGGGCCACTCTGGGGCCCCCAGGCCAACATATAGGACCTATCTGGAGCACCTCCTAGCTGTCTCCACAAATGACACACCCAGAGGGCAGACTTTATAGGCACCAGAGATGTGCTAAAGTGAATTTTGCTCTGTAGGGTCAGCCCCTCCACAACAGCTACTCCACTGTAGTCACAACTCATCCTCACAACCAATCAAACTGGGGGCCAATTTGCACATTGATGTGCAAACAGCAACCAAGTGAAAGAACAGAACAGAGTTTCAGAAAAAGAACTAAACAAAATGGAGACAGGAAATCTACCAGATATAGAGTTCAAAACATTAGTTTTAAGGATGCTCAATGATCTCAGTAAGAAATTCTACAAAGAGATAGGACACATAAAATAAATAGATGTAGAAAACATAAAACTAAAGGTAAAAAAAATAAAAATAAAAATAAAAAAGAACCAGTTAGAAATGAAGAATGAAATAACTAAAATAAAGAATATATTAGAATCAACAGTAGATTAGATGAAGCAGGGAAATAAATCAGCAATTTGGAAGATAAGGTAGAAGAAAACACCCAATCAGAACATCAAAAAGCATAAGAAATACAAAAAATTGAAAATAATTTGAGGGGCTTTTAGGACAACATCAAGTGTACCAATATTTACATCATAGGGGTACTAGAAAAAGTTGAGAGACAGCAAGGATAAAAACCAATTTGAAAAAATAATAACAGAAAACTTCCCTAATCTTGTAAAGAAAATAGACTTCAAAATACAGGAAACTCAGAGAGTCTAGAACAAGAGGAACTCAATGAGGCCCACAGCAAAAAATACCATAATTAAAATGCCAAAGATTACAGACAATGAGAGAATCTTAAAAGCAGTAAGAGAAAAGCAGTTAGTTACTTACAAGGGGACTCCTATAGGACTGTCAGTTGATTTCTCCACAGAAACTTTGTAGGCTAGAAGGGATTGGCAGGAAATATTCAAAGTGATGAAAAGCAAAGTCCTACAACCAAGATGATTTTACCCAGAAAAACTATCATTTAGAATTAAAGGACATAAAAAAAAAGCTTCCATGACAAGATAAAAGATTTCATCACGGCCAAATCAATATTACAAGAAATCTTAAAGGAAATTCTTTAAAATGAAAAAATAAAATAAAACATGAATCACAAAATAGCAATAACTACAAAGGCTATAAAAAGACAAAGAAGGACCCAGGAAACCCATTTCTAGGTATTTATGTGAAAAAACCTAAAACACTACTTTGAAGGGACATATGTATCCATATGTTTATTGCAACATTATTTATAATAGCTAAAATATGGAGACAACCTTGGCATTTATCAATGGATGAATGGATAAAGAAGATGTGGTAAATATATACAATAAAATATTATTCATTTATAAAAAAGAATTAAATATTACTACATGCAACAGTGTAAATGGACCTATTGTGCTGAGTGGAGTAAATTAGACAAAGACAAAAAAAAAATAAAAAGTATAACTGATATGCCAATAAAAGAGAGAAAAGTTGAAGTATGTGAAATGCTGAATTAAAACCACAAAAAGGCAGAAAAAAAGACAAGAATTAGAAACAGAGAAAGGCAAATAATAGAAAACAAAAACAAACATGATAGATGAAGCTGCCTCTCACAGCCAGAGCTCTCTGTAAGAGGAGGGGGAGGGAAGAAGGTGTGTTGACTTCCCTGAACAGTCCTGCCTGGGAGTGCTGTGAGCTTCACATGGCTGGTGGAAGTGCCCTGTCATCAGGGCAGAAGGCAGAGAAATGGGGATGCCAAAAAAGCAGAAATGGCAGAGAACAGTTGATTTTTACCAGCCATGGTTGCAAAACTGAGGCTGAGACACAGCCCTCATCCTCAAACCCAGAGGGCCTTTTCCCTGATAACCTCCTAGATGAAATGCCCCAGAGCCCTAGGGGAATCTGAGCAAATGCTACTGAAACTGTAGTTAACACAAACAGGAACTGAGACTGAAGGTAGAGAGTGTGATTAAACAACTTTAAAGAAAGAAAAGACATTAATACAATATAAAGCAGAGATCCTAGAGGTTTAGACGCCACCTACTGGAAACCAAAAGAAAAACATCTTCTTTGCCACAGGCTAGGGACCATTATATAATAAATCTTCTTTCTGGAAAAAAAAAAAAGCAGAACATATTTCCATTAATGCCCAGCCAGAGAAATAGTCCATTAAACACCATGAAGAACCAAAGTGACGAGGCCTCTCAAAAAGAAAAAGAAAAATCTCCAAAAAATTAGCTTACAAATATGCGAGTTAAATGGCAGAGAATTCAGGATGGTACTTCTGAAAAAACTAAATGAGATCCAAAATAAATCAAATCAACAATTTTAGGAATTAAAAAAAAACTAGATGAGCAGAGCAAGGATAATGAAACTTTCAAAAAGAACCAAATAGAACTTCTGGAGATGAAGACCACCCTGCAAGGTTGAAAAGGAAAATAGAGTCGACCAAATGGAGGAAAGGTTCAGTGATAACAAAGACAGAAATATAGAAATAAATCATAAGGAAGAAGAAAGCAAAGAATAAAAAATGATGAAAGTGAAATACAAGAACTAGCTGATACCATCAGAAAAGGAAACAAAAGAATGATGGGAATTCTTGAAAGGGAGGAAAAGGAGCAGGGATTAGAAAGCACTTTCAGACAAATAGTTGATGAGAATTTCCCAAATTGAAAGATTGAGCTGGAGCTTGGATTACAAGAAGTCAACAGAACACCCAATTATCTCAACCCCAAAAGGCCTTCACCAAGACACATTGTATTAAAATTATCAAAAATCAATGAGAAAGAAAGAATTCTTAGGGCAGCCAAGAAAAGAAGACTGTAACCTATAAAGAAAACTCCATTGGATTATCTTCAGACTTCTCAGCATAAACTTTACAAGCCAGAAAGAAGTGGAATAAAATATTTAAACTCTTAAATGAAAGAAACTACCAACCAAGTATAATATATCCAGCTAAGATGACATTTAGATATGAAAGAGAAATAAAGACCTTTCCAGACATACAAAAATTGAGGGAATTCTCTGCTGTGAAGCCTGCATTACAGGAAATACTGAAAGGGGTCATTTCACCTAAAACAAAATCACAAAATTATATATACACACACATATGTGTGTGTGTGTGTGTGTGTGTGTGTGTGTGTGTGTGTAATTAGGAGTAAGGTGACTAGCTAATGAAAGCAGGGGTGTGCAACATTTACTAGAAACAGGGCACAACAACTTTAAAACAAGAAGAGATTTGCAAAAGCAAGATAGTAATGAACATTCAGCATATATAGGAACAAATTGAGAAAACAATTATGGAAAAGGGAAGGATTCAAAGATCCAGATTCACAAAGGGAAATTACAATAAGGCATGCGCAGAAAAAAAGGGACTACAGTATGTGTGTGTATAGATAGATGATAGATAGATAGATAGATAGATAGATAGATAGATAGATAGATGATAGATAGATAGATGTACACACACACATATACATACTATCCTTTACATATTCATAATGGTAACCACATGACAAAATTTCAGAACCAAAGTATATAACAAGACCAGAGGGAAAACCCACAAAAGCCAACCAAAAAAAAAAAAAAAAAAAAGGTACAAGGACAAGGAAGCAATGGAAATACCAAGTAACCAGAAAGCAAAAGATAAAACAGCTATAAGAAGACCACATATTTTAATAATCACCCTAAATGTAAATGGACTGAATGCACGATTAAAAAGGGGAAAATTTCAAATTGGATCAAAAAAAATAACAAAACCCAACCATATACTGCTTCCAGGAGACACATCTTAGTTCCAAAGACAAATATAGAGTCAAAGTGAAATGTTGAAAAATGATATTTCAAGCAAATGGCATTTGGAGAAAAGCAGGAGCAGTGTACTAATATCAGATGAAATAGACTTCAAAATAAAAAAGGTAAAGAATGATACTGAGGAACACTTCATAGTGATAAAGGGAATCATGCACCAAGAAGACATAACACTTATTAATATCTATGTTCTCAATCAGGGGTCTCGAATTTTTAAAGCAATTACTAACAGAACTAAAGGGAGAAACAGACCAAACCACTATCATTGTAGGGGACCTAAATACCCCACTGTCAGATATAGACAGATTGTCCAAACAGAAAATAAATAAGAAAATAACATCCTTAAAGGACGCATTAGACCAACTGGTCATAATTGACATTTACAGAGCCTTCTATCCTAAAACAGCTGCCTATACATTCTTTTCTAATGCACATGGAATATTCTCAAGGATTGACCACATAGTGGGAAATAGAGTTAGCCTCAACAAGTGTAGAGGGTTGAAATCATACCAAACATATTCTCTGATTATAATACTTTGAAACTAGAGATCAAGAGCAAAATTAAGAAAATAAGAAATAACCACAAATATACAGAGATTAAACAATGTGCTACTGAAGAATAACTGGGTCAGGAAAAGAAAAAAGAAGAGATCAAGAGATACATAAAAACAAATGATAATGAAAGTAAAACATATCAAAACTTTTGGGACATGACATAAGCGGTCATAAGAAGAAAGTTCATATCATTATAGGCCTATCTCCAAAAACAAGAATGAGCCCAAATAAACAACCTAATGCTTCATCTTAAAAAAAAAAAAAAAAAAACTAGAAAAGGAAGAACTAATGAGTTCTAAGTCAGTAAAAGAAAAGAAATAATCAAAATTAGAGCATAAATAAATAAAACTGAGAACAAAATAATAAAAAAAAATAAATGCAACAAAGAGGTGGTCCTTTGTGAAGGTTAATAAATTTCTAGACTTACTAAAAAAAAAGAAAGAGACAGGACACAAACATATCAGAGATGAAAGAGGGAAAATTACAACAGATGCTGCAGAAATACGTTTAATCATGTAAAAATACTATAAAAAAGTATATAACACCAAATTTGATAACCTAGAAGAAATGGACCAGTACTTAGAAAAATAGAACCTTCCTAGACTTAATCAAAAAGAACTTGAAAATCTAAATAGACCAATCAGCATACGGAAATGGAAACAATCATCAAAAATCTACAAAAAAGTAAGAGTCTAGCACCAGATGGCTTCACCAGTGAATTCTACCAAACATTCAAAGATTTAATACTATTCTCAAACTCTTCCAAAAAATTGAAGAGATAATACTTCCTAACTCATTTTATGAGGCCATTATCACCCTGCTACCAAAGCCTGGTAAAGATAACACAAAAAAAGAAAACTACAGACCAATGTCTTTCATGAACACAGATGCAAAATATCCTAAATAAGATACCAGTAACATAGTAAAAATATTATATATCACAATCAAGGGGGCTTCATCTCAGGGGCACAGGGATGGTTCAATATATGCAAATTGATTAATGTGATACATCACATGAACAAATTTTTAAAAAAGAATCATATGATCATATCAATAGATGCAAAAAAAGCCTTCAACAAGATATAGCATTCATTTATGATCAAAACACTTAACAAAATTAGTATAGAAGGAAAGTACCTTAACATAATAAAGGCTATCTATGACATACCCTCAGCCAACATTATGCCTAATTATGAAAAACTAAAAACCTTCCCTCTAAGATCAGGAACAAGGCAAGGCTTTATGCTACCACCATGGTTTTTCAGTATAACACTGGAAGTCCTAGCAAGTGCAATCAGACAAGAAAAAGATATGTAATGCATCCAAATAAGAAACAAAGAAATCAAATAGTCACTATTAGTGAATAACATGATTCCCTATGTAGAAAACCCTAAAGAATCCACAAGAACACTATTAGAAACAATAAGCAAATAGAGTAAGATTTCTGAATACAAATTCAATGTTCAAAAATTTATAGCATTCCTATACTCTAATAACAAATGTCAGAAAAAAAAGTGGAAAAAAATAATTCTTTTTGCAATTGCAACAAAAGGAATAAAATATCTAGGAATAAATATAATGAAATATGTGAAGGACCTATATAATGAAAACTATAAGACCCTATTAAAAGAAATTGAAGAAGATACAAGAAATGGAAAGATATTCTGTGTTCTTCAAAGCATTATACAGATTTAATGCAATCCCCATCAAATGCTCACTTTTAAAGAAATAGAACAAAAAGATCATCAAATTTGTATGAAAGCACAAATGACCCTGAAGTGCCAAAGCTATCATCAGAAAAAAGAATAAAGCTGGAGTCCATACTCTGCCTGACTTCAAACTACTACATAGCGATGGTAATCAAACTGGCATGGTATTGGCAGAAAAACACACATGGACCAATGGAACAGAATTGAGAATCCAGAAGTAAACCCATGTTTATGTGGGCATTCAATTTTCAACATAAAAGCCAAAAACACAGTGGTAAAAGGTAAGTCTCTTCAATAAATGGCACTGAAAATACTTGAAAACCATCTGCAAAAGAATGAAACTAGGCTGTTGTCTACTACCACACATCAAAATTAACTCTAAATGGATTGAAGATCTGAATAGAAGACCTGAAACAATAAAATGCATAGAAAGAACAGAAACTAAACTCAAGGACCTTGGATTTAAAGAGGAATTTAAGAATTTGACCTCAAAGGCAAGAGAAGTAAAAACAAAAATTAATAATCGGGGCTACATCAAACTAAGAAGTTTCTGCTCAGCAAAGAAACTATCATCAAGGTAAAGAGACTACTATTCAAATAGAAAAATATATTTGCAAGCAATACCTCCCATAAGGGTTCAACAGACAAAATATACAAAGAACTCATACAACTCAATAACAACAGGAAAAAAACAAACAATTTAATCAAAATATGGGCAGAGGACCTGAACAGACACTTCTCCTTAGAGGACATACAAATGGCCAACAAATATTTGAAAAGATACTCATTGCTAGGTATTAGGGAAATGCAAATCAAAACCACAATGAGATAGCATTTTACACCTGTCAAAATAGCTATAATCAATAGGACAAGTGATAACAAATGTTGGAAAAGAGTGAAAAAAAGGAACCCTCATACTCTGCTGATGGGATTTCAAATTGGTACAGCCACTATGTAAAACAGTATAGAGGTTCCTCAAAAAACTAAGAATTAATCCACCATGTGATTCAGGAATTCCTCTAGTGGGTATTTACTTCAAAGGCTTGAAAACTCATATCCAATAAGATATTTGCATACCGATGTTCATAGCAGCATTACTGATGGTGGCCAGGACATGGAAGCAACCAAAATGTCCTAAGATAGATGAATGACTAAAGAAGCTGTGGTACATATAGACAATGGAATATTACTCAGCCATAAAAAGGGATGAAATATTTCCATTTGCAACAACATGGGTAGACCTTGAAATAATCATGCTAAGTAAAATAAGCCAGATAGAAAAGGTTGAAAATCATGTGATGTCCCATATGTGGGATATAAATATAAAAGCAACAAATGAACAGGACAAACAAGCAAAGACTCATGGACACGGACAATGGACTAGTGGGTACCAGAAAGGAGAGAGGAGGGGGATGGGAGAAAAATTAGGTGTTAAAAAAATAAAAAGTAAAAATGTATTTGTAAAAAATTAAATAAAAATAAAAAGTCAATGGGTGGAGAAAAATATACAATGCTTATACAAATCAAAAGAAAGAAGAAAGCAGAAAACAAACCAAGGACACTTACCAGAGGTTTAAAAAAGGATAATAATAAAAGGGCAACTTTCCAAGGATATATAATTATTAATGTGTATCAGTAGAACATCAAACTGTGGGAGTCAAAAACTTATAAAACTGCAAGAAGAAATAAATGAATCTACTATCATTGTTTGAAACATTAATACCAATTATCAGAAATAGATACATCCATGAGTCAGAAAATCACTAAGGACATAATTAAACTCAACACCCCTACCAATTAATTGGATATAATTGACATATATGGACTAAATTCAACAATAGTAGAGTATACATTTTGCTTACATAGAATATTCAGCAATATAGACTGTATTCTGGGCAATAAAACACTACTTTAAAAGAATAGAAACTATACAATGTCTGCTCTCAGATCTTAAAGGAATTAAACCAGAAATCAATAACAGAAAGACAACTAGAAAATCTCAAACTACATGGAGATTAAACTACACACTTTTAAATAACACATAGGACAAAGATAAAATCTCTAGAGAAGTTAAAATATATTTTGAACTAAATAAAATAAATACACAACTTACCAAAATGTGTGAGATGCTGCAAAAATAGTTCTTGAAGAGAAATTTATACCATTGAATGCATATGTCAAAAAAAAAAAAAAAAGAAAGAACTAAAATCAATAATCTTAGTTACCACCTTGGAATGCTAGAAAAAGAAGAGCGACTTAAATCCAAAGAAGCAGAAGAAAAGAAATCAGTGAAATCGAAAACAGGAAATCAATAGAGAAAAATCAATGAAAATAAAACCTGCCTCTTTGAAAAGATCAATAAAATCCATTAGCCTCTAGCCAAGCTAATAAAGAAAAAAAGAGAGAGAACACAGATTACCAATATCAGAAATGAAAGAGGGATATCACTAAAAATTTCATGAAAATTAAAAAGATAAAAAAGAATAGTATGAATAACTGTAAATCCACAAATTTGGTGATTTATGTAATCCTTGAAAAACATAATTTGCCAAAAGTCACACAAAAAGAAATCGAAAATCTGAATAGAATTTAAATCTATTAAATAAATTGAATTAATAATTAATAACCTTCTGAAACAGAAAGTACCAGGCCCAGACTGGCTCACTGGTGAATTCTACCAAATATTTATGGAAGAAACTTTGCCAATTCTATACAATCTCTTAGAAAATAGAAACAGAGAGAACACTTCCTAATTCATTCTATGAGCCCAGCATTACCCTCGTACTAAAGCCAGGCAAAAGCATTATGAGAAAACTGCAGACCAATATCTCTATATGCCGGAGTCCAGCTCCGGCAGACCAGAGTCCCGGAGGGAGGTACAGGTGCGGCGAAAGAATGATGAGCATTCAGACGAGATGGTGGGTGGAATGCTACAATCTTTATTTTACAAAGCCATTATATAGTGTAAAAAACAAGTTATCACCCAGGGTAAGCTGTCAGACATATTAATCACAATGGTTGACTTATGGGTTTAACTGATCATATCTCTGGTCCTTCCTTATCCAGCGGGTATTATTCTGTGGTTAACTATTCCCTGGGACATTGTCTGCTCCTGCATTCTTTAGATAGCATACAGGTTTGTTAACGGCCAGGTTCTATGCCGGGGGGCTGGGCGGTCAGGATGAGGGTCTTTTGGCTCCCAACATAGATTTCTACTAATGTTTCTCTTTCCCAGTCCCCTATTTCATCGTTGTAAAAATTCCATTCCTTCACTATTACATATTAATAGCAAGGTTACAAAACATGTAAGAAGAGATAGGAAAGCCAGCCCACATATCTCGCTGCTCTGCAGCCGAGACTGTCCCCCGGTGACTCTGTCATGCCGCAGGGGTGTTTTGGCTCCCGACATCTATATGCAAAAATCCTTAACAAAATATTAGTAAATCAAATCCAAGAAAATATTTAAAAAATTGTAATCCGTGACCAAGTGAGATTTATTCCAGATATGCAAAATTGGTTCAACTTTTAAAAATTAATTAATGTAATCCACTACAAGTCTAAAAAGAAATCACATGATTATATAAATGCAAAAAAAAGCATTTGACAAAATCTAACCAAATTCATAAAAACTCTCATTGATCTGAGATTATAGAAATGTTTTCTCAACTTGATAAAACATATCTACAGCAAACTTACAGCTAATATAATATTTAATGATGAGAAACTCGAAACTTTCCCACTAAAATCAGATCCAAAAAAAGGATGATCTCTGTTACCCCTCATTTTCAATACCACACTGGAAGTCCTTGATAATGTAATCAGATGCTATAAGAAAATATAAAGTATACGAATTGAAAAGGAAGACATAATAGTGACTTTATTTGTAGGCTGTACGATCATCCATGTAGAAATGTATAAGAATTGGCAAAAACAAAAAACAAAAACCTCCTGAAACTGAGAAATGAGTAGTTTAATTCATTATGGTAAGTTTTGAAATCAAAGAACTAAATAAATGGAGAGATAGTCCATGTTCATAGGTAAGAATACTCATTATTGTCAAGATGTCAGTTCTTCTCAAATTGATCTATAGATTCAATGCAATCACAATCAAAATCTCTGGAAATTATTTTCTGTGTATCAATAAATTGATTCTGAAGTTTATATAAAGTAAAAGACCTGATTAGTGAAGATAATATTGAAGGAGATAAACAAGATCAGAGGACTAACACTACCTGACTACAAGACTTAACTGTATAGCTACACTAAGACAGTGTGGTATTAGTGAAAGAACAGACAAATAGATGAATGAAACAAAATAAAGAGCCAAGAAATAGACCACCAGAAATATAGTCAACTGATCTTTGACAAAGGAACAAATCTAATGCAGTGAAGCAAAAATAGTTTCTTCAACAGATAATGCTGGAACAACTAAAAATCCACATAAAATAAATAAATGGAGACACAGATCTATAACTTTCACAAAAATGACTCAAAATGGATTAAGACCTAAATGTAAAACAAAAAAACTATAAAACTCATAGAACATAGCATAGGAAAAAAACTAGGTGATCTTGGGTATGATGACACCTTTTTAGTTATAACACAAAAGACATAATTCATGAAAAAAATAACTAAGAATCTGAACTTTATTAAAATTAAAATTTCCTGCCCTGTGAAAGACAATATTAAGAGAATGAGAAGACAAGTTACAGACTAGGAAAAATATTTTCAAAAGACATATTTAGTAATGAACTGTTATCCAAAATATATATATAAAAAAAAACTCTTAAAGCTGAACAATAAAGTTGTAAATAAAATATGCTTACTTAAAAAATTAAGAAAATCAATAGAGGATAACCAAACAATAAAATTCACCAAGTTGTAAAAAAAGTTGAAATAGATGATAGAATAACAATAATTTTCCTTTCTTTTTGCAATTACCAAAATTACTTGGATGGTATAATACCACATAGTTTTAAAATAAAATTTAAAAAGTTTTCATTCCGCTCTAATAGGCTATAAATCATTTTTTCATTAGCTTATTATACTAACATTTAAAAATAAGATATTACTAAAATTCTCCCTCTTGATTTGTTAAGAAGAATGATGGGACAGGAAAAAATGCTGCTGCAGCAAACCTGCTGATATTTAACAAGATAAACAAACCCAGGCAGAAATTGCACCCCTCCAGTTTGACATCTCTTTCTAGTAGAAAAACCTTTCTACCAATTTGAATGTATAAGTTTTTAAATGGGGCTCAGCAGGGTCAGACAGTGTGATAATGATATACTAGCAGTCTTCGTTTTCAGAGCCTGCCTTAGCCTGCCTTGCCTTCACCCTAGAGGATTTCAACTACATATTTCTCAGATGCATATCATAATGCCCTGGACTCTAACATTAATGTAGTAAAAGCCCCTACACATTCATTTATACACAGCTTGCTTAGAGAAAAACTTTCTGAGACACTATGAAATGAAAACTGAGAAGAGAAAAACAAGCAGGAAATTTTCCTATAGATGGAGACCCTGATGTCTAAAGGAAATTGCATTTTAACTTGTAAAGCAGAAAAAATTGGCCAGCTCTTAGGAAGCACAAGTGTTTTCTCAGACATGAGTCTGGATGTACAATGAGTTCAAAAAAGCAGAAAAAACTAAAACTTTACACTCCACCACTTCAACCAGGTAGGTAGAATGCAGCATTTCCCTTCTCATTCCTTCCCAGTTATAACAGATCTCTAAAATGAACTCACAACAGCATATTGATACAATTTCTGTAAGTAGGAATCACAAGACCAGAGGTTGTTGGGCACTGTGATGTGCTCCAAAGATAGGGTATCCTTGCTCCAATGCTTTTGTGTGGACACTACCAGTGCTAGCAGGAATAGACACTAGATTTTACATTTTGTTTCAACAACTCCTGGGTTGATTCTGGTTATTACCTGTGATGCTCTATGTTGGTGAGCAATCTCTTGATCAATTTGTGACATTTCTTTCAGGCACTGCTCTTTTATCTTTGATTTTGGGAAAGGAGAAGAGACCAAGACACCTGAAATGCCCCCTTCTATAGATCAGGATTTCATACACCTTCTGCTCCACTTATTAGCCTCTCTCTTTGCTCTCTATCTTCACATCAACATTTCCCTTCTGGCAATTGCCAGTTTGTTCTCTATATCTGTTGATCTGTTTTCATTTATTTTGTTTCTTTTGTTCCTTAGATTGCACATATAAAAGAAATCATATGGTATTCATCTTTCTCTGTCTGACTTAGTTCACAGGGGATAATACCCTCTAGTTCCATCCATGTCATGGCATGACATTTTTTAATGTGGTTAATTTTGTCCCTTTACGCTTTTAGGTTTTTATGACAGAGTCAAATAATCTGCAAATAATGACGAATTTCCTAGCCCTTTCTATTTATATATTTCTATTTTCTCCTAATTTGCAAATTAGATTGACTACAATTTCCAGATAACTCTTGAAAAGTGGTTTATATATAATGTTATGGATCCAATTTGGTGAGACTGTTTTAAGCCTTATAGTGATGATTATAACAATATTTGTAATTGTTATTTTTATTATCGTTATGGTTTCAGAGTGATATTTATCATCTAAAAGAAGTAGAATGCTAGTTTTAGTATTACTATTTTACTTTGTTTTGTTACATGTCTTTTCATTGTAAAACTAAATAATCAGACTTGTTTTCTCCTAGATCTGTTAAAATACCTTTAGCTATTACCAGATTTCTAAGTTCAACCATCAGTAAATTTCTTATTTATTGATTAAACACTACTTGGTTATGATGTTTTGCTGCTTTAATTTATTATAAATATTTTTGGCTTATTTTTATGTAAAAATTTGATTTCTAATATAATGAGAAACATTTAATATTTTTATGTTGTATTATTTTTGCCATATTTTAAAGAGGTATACAACTTTCTTAAAATGAGTTGAAAATTATTTTTTTATGTAATCTGTATTGTCTATAAAAGGGTTAAAATCTTTGTTCTTAAAAGTTATAAGCAATTTTTGTCTGAAACAACTATTTGGACTGGGCAATTTTAAAAAATGATCATATTTCAAAAATTTTAAAAATTATTCCCACAGGCTCCTAGTAAATTAAAAAAAATGAGTTGATTATCAACTTTTTTTCCCAAACAAATAATATTTTTAAATAAATATTATAAAGTATTTTTGTATATATACTAGCACTAAAAAATAAAAAAATGAAAATGCCTAGGTGTTATAAATAAAGGGAAATTTTAGGATTAGAGACAGGAATAACAATCTAACAAAATAGAAACAGGCTCACATATACAGAGAGCAGTTTGATTGTTGCCAGATTTAGGGTAAGGTGAGGGGGGAGATGGGTGAATGGGCAAGAGAATAAGAGGCACAAACTGATAGTAAAAACAGTCATTGGGATGTAGAGTGTAGCATAGGGAATATAGTTGGTATTTTTGCAGTAACTATGATTGGTGTCAGATGGGTACTGGGTTTATTGGGTAATCACCTCATAAGTTATATGTCTAATCACTATGTTGTACACCTGAAAATGATATAGTATTGCAAGTCAATTATAATTTAAAAATAAAAATATAAACATTTAATAAATGAATGCACATGCTTTTCAAAGAGAACTGTGACATTGCAAAAAAAAATTACCACGTATTAGGCTATCAGTGGTCAATCAATTTCAAAGAATCAAGGCTATTCTGACTACATTTTTTATCACAATGAAATTAATTAGAGATCTTTAATTAAATGACAATCTAAATCTTATATAGTGATGAACTAAAAACAGGATACCTCAATTATTCCATGGTTTAAGAAGAAAGTGCAATAGGACTGTAAAATTTTCAACCCTAAACAGTAACATAAGTAATGTATGCTAACATATGTGACTTACAGCTGAAGCAATACATATAAATTTCAGCATTAATTCAGTTAATAATAAGAAAAAAGAAAATGGTATTGCATGTGAAACAATCAGCTAAATAATATTAAAAAAGAGTTACATTCATCACCCATGTTATCTCCACTTCAAAAAGTATATAGAAGATAATAAAGAAAAGATTAAGACTTGTAATACAAAATAACAGTCATAAAAATTAAAAAATTATAAAAATTATAAAGAGAAAGGATACACAAAACCAAAAAGTGGTTCTTGAAAAACACTCCGAAGTTGTACAAACATCTAGCAAGGCTGCGGAAACAGTTGAAATAAAATACCATGAAAACAGGGATCCAAAACTATATAGAGTATTATAAAGAATTTGTAATACAAATGTATTTCAATGTGTTTGAAGATAGATCACCTAGAACATTTTTTAGGAGAACATAAATAACTAAACTGAATTAAGGAAATAAAAAATATTAAAAATTATTTTAATAGTTATTTGTTTTCAATAATCCTCTTCTGTTCTTCTATAACACAGTGTGCATGTGCACATATGCACACATGCACATACAAAGAGAGATGTCATTAAATTCAAATAATATTTTATTGAATCTCAATAAACAAAGTTCTTTCAAAAGTGGAACAAGGAAGAAATTATACACCTCATTTTATAAGCTAGTATAACTGATGTCAAATGAGGTTACAGGCTGTAAAAAAATGGTTTTCATTATATGATTTTACTTATTAACATAGATGAAGATCCTCTAAATAAAATGTTAACATGCAATGACCAAGTAGACTTTATAACAGAAGTAGAAGAATAATGCCAATAAATAGTAAGGTAATTCACCCCATTAAGGTTTAAGGAAAATAAATATGATAATCACAAAGGAGAATAAGATATTAAAGCATATAAAAAATTATTTTATGAATGTTCACATACAAATAGATGTTTTCATACAAAAGATTAGTCTGCTGTCTTCCAAAATGCACAAAAATGAAATTGTAGTCTGTCATAGATTAAAATATGACAAGCACATGAAAAAATGCTCAATATCATTAGTCACTTGAGAAAAATAAAATGAGATACCACTTTAAAAACAGTAGGATACCTATTAGCAAAAAGACAAATAATGAATTTTGAAAATGATGAGTAGAAATTGAAACTTTTTCATACATTGCTAGTGGGAGTGTAAAATAATGTGCCATTTGGAAAACAGTTTGGTCATGCCTGAAAATGTTAAACATAGAGTTATAACATGGTCTACAAATTCACTCCTAAGTCTCTACTCAGGAAAAATTAAAATATATGTCTATATAAAAACTCATACACAAATGTCCAACCTTAATCACAATAGACAAAAAGTGAAGATAATATGAATGGTATTGTGAATATACAATATGTGGCACATTCACATAGTGAAATTTGGCAATAACAGAGAATGAAGTACTGTTACATGCTAAAACATGAATGAATCTCAAAACCATAAAATGTTATGCTCGGTGAAAGAAGCCAAACACAAACTATCACACGATATATAATCTTATTTATATGAAATGTCCAGAATAGACAAGTCTGTAGAAATAGAAAGCGTATTAGTGGTTGCTTAGGGTTGAGTGGAAATTCCGTGAGTAGGAGAGGAAGAACTTGCTTAATTTAAACAAATTAAAATGTTAATTTGTACAAGATTACTTTTGGGGTGATAAAAATGTTCTAAAATGATTATGGTGATTATTACACTACTTCGTAAATACATTAAAAGCATTAAAAACACTTTAAGTGAGTGAACTTTATAGTAAACTATATCTTAATAAGGCTGTCAGTTATTTTTTAAATTAAGATCTATTTGGGGAAATTTGTTATATGATGACAGTATTCATTAATAATTTTTGCTATATAACACTGAAAATTGCCAGCAATAATATTTAAAATTTAAGGGCCACTTATTGAAAAATATATATAAAAAATATGAATAGAATAATTCTTCAATTTGATAAAGTATATCTTACAAAATACATTGCAAATCTAATTGGCAAAAAGAACATCAGTGGAGGAGGAGATAAATATGCTGTATTCATAAAGTGAATAAAACTAACAAACAATTCAAATAATTAAAATAGAACCACTGTATTAACTTAAATTTATCTTAAAACTATAAGATTAATGGAAAGGGGAAGTTTTAAAAATTATGTAAATAAAAACACATACATAGTTATGTTATTTATGGTTAAAATTATATAGTCACAATTTTAAAACATTAACCAAAACTATGCAAAATGAGTACACAGCAATGTTTACTTTTGAGTTAAAAAGAAAGGAAATAGAACTAAAAAGAGTAAGAAAGTGGCTTCAGATTTGTCTGTAATATGTCATTTATTTAATAAAAATTTTAAGATACAATGTCAATGTTCATCAATTTTTGTAGTATATACATAGTTATATGTTATTATCTGTAATTTACTGTGATTTAAAATCTACAAATTAATTCTGGTAGATTTTAATAATATTAAAATGTCTCTTCAGATAGTTAAATTATATTTTTTAAAAAATAATACTATTTAAATTAAATTTCTATGTTGTGTTTATTAATCGTACAATTAATCTAAGTATCTTTGTGTATCCATTTTCTCATATAAACTTAAAATATATTTTTATTTTAGATTTATCACAGTAAGTCATAAAAATATTTAGAAAATATAGAATATTTTACCACTTGGCACGGTGACATGACATTGTTATGTGAAAATAAGTATATCATGTCTATTAAAGAAAATTTTTTCATGGCTCTTAAACTGACAGATTTTCTATTTTTTCCTTAGAAAATTTTGGCACATTATACATTTCAAATTTACATAATGTTCTAATATTTTTTTCAAAAATTAATTTCTTTTAGTGGTGACATTGGTTAACAAAATTCAGTTTCAGCTGTACATTTTAACAGTAATATATATATTTATATATATAAATATATATATTACTATTAAATATAAATATATATATTTATATTTATTTTTATATTTTAATATATATTTTTTTACATCGTGTGTCCACCTCTCATAGATTTCTTTCTGTCACCACAAATTTGATCCCTTTTACCTCATCTATCTACCCTTCCCCTCTTTCCCCTACTCTCTGGTAACCACTAATCTATTATCTATGTCCATGAGTTTCTGTTTGTTTGTCCTGTTTGTTTGTTGCTTTTAGGTTTATATCCCACATATAGGTGATATCACGTGGTTTTCTATTTTTTCTGTCTGGCTTATTTCACTTGGCATGATTATCTTAAGGTCCATCCATGTTGTCTCAAGTGGCAGTATGTCATCTCTTTTATGGCTGAGTAATATTCCACCGCATATATGTACCACAACTTCTTTAGCCAATCATCTATTGTAGCACACTTTAGTTGCTTCCACATCCTGGCCACTGTGAATAATGCTGTTATGAACATCGGTGTGCAACTATCTTTTCAGATATGAGTTTTCAAGTCTTTGGAGTAAATACCCAGTAGAGGGATTACTAGACCATATGGTGGATCAAGTCTTAGTTTTTTTAGGAACCTCCATGCTGTTTTCCATAATGGCTGTACCAATTTATAGCCCCACCAGCAATGTATGAAGGTTCTTTTTTCTCCCCATCTTTTCCAACATTTATTATTACTCATCCTGTTGATTATAGCTATTCTACCAGGTGTGAGATGATATCTCAATGTGGTTTTGATTTGTATTTTCCTAATAGCTAGCGATGTTGAGCATCTTTTCATATATTTTTGGCCATTTGTATGTCCTCTAGGGAGAAATGTCTGTGTAGGTCCTCTGCCCATTTTTTGATCAGATTGCTTTTTGTTGTTGTTGTTACTGACTCATATGAGTTCTTTGTATATTTTGAATACTAGGGCCTTAACAGAGGGATTGCCAGCAAATACATTTTCCCATTCGAATGGCTGTGTCTTTACCTTATTGGGAATTTTTTTTTGCTCTGCAAAACCTTTTTAGTTTGATGTAGTCCCATTCATTTATTTTAGCTTTTACTTCCTTTGCTTTTGAAGTCAAATTTATAAAATCCTCTATTTATAATATTATTTTCACTTAATTTCTATCTTGTATTAAAATACAGTTTTCATGCAAGTAACATTTTCTTAATTTACACTCATTATGCAAAGGGATCACAAGAGAATCTAAAGCAGATGTAAGATTCATAAGCCTTAATAAATATCTATTGAATTGATAAATCAATACATGAAATTCTAGAAGCAACTTCTTTCTTGATATGCATTTTTTATTAGTGTACAGCCTTTCATTTCAGAGTTTTCCCATCTGCTACATTTGAGTCATGTTTGTCTTTGTGCCTTATCCTTCTAAATTAGGCAATGCATACTAATATCGTTTTTCAGGGTATTCTCTACCTACTTCTCCAATCTCTACTGCCTTACACAGAAGAGAAACTGCATGAATCCTGGGTCTATCCCATCACATTATCTTTCCCCAATAGCTCTACTTCAGGCAAAAACCTTTTGATATCTGTAGCTTATGTAGGGTTTTTAATTTTTATTTTACTTAATTTTATTATTTTTTTAATAATTTATGAAGTGATCAGTCTGATAAGTCTAGTACCTACTTGGCACCATATGCAGTTACTACAATACTATTGACTATATTCGTTATGCTGTGTGTTTACATCCCTGTAACTATTTTGCAACTACCAATTTATACTTCTTAATCCATTCACCTTTATTACCCAGCTCCCCAACACCCTTCTCATCTAGCAATCATGTTTGTTCTCTGTACCTATGAGTCTATTTCTGTTTTCATGAATGGTAAGATTTCATTTTATTTTATAGTCAAGTACTATTTCACTGCATATATGTCCCGTACCTTTTTTATTAAAAAAAAAAAGAAAGAAAGAAAGAAAAGAAATTAAGTCTATTGATGGATACTTAGGTTGCTTCCATTTCTTGGCTATTGTAAACTATTCTGCAATAAATGTAGAAATGCATATATCTTTTCAAATTAGTGTTTTTAATTGAATTTCTTTGGTTAAATACCCAGAAGTAATATTGCTGGGTCATGTGGTACTTTGGTTTTTAATGTTTTCAAGAAACTTTATACTGTTTTCTATGGTGGCTGTGCTGATTTTCAATCCCACCAACATGAGGGTGCATGAGTTCCCTTTTCTCTACATCTTCACCAACAATTGTTTGTTTATTTCCTGATAATAAATAGCTTTGCTGACAGGTTGGAGGTGATATTTCATTGTGGTTTTAATTTGCATTTCTCTGATGACTATTGATGTTGGGCTTCTTTTTCATACATCTATTGGCCATCTGTACTTCCTCTTTAGAGAAATACTTATTCAGGTTCTCTTCCCATTTTTTTTTTTTTGGTATTAAGTTGTTAGAGTTCTTTATAAATTTTGGATATTAATCCATTATTAGAGATATCAGGCAAATATCTTCTCTCATTTGGAAGGCAGCCTTTTTCTTTTGTTAATGGTTTCCTTTAGTATGCAAAACCTTTTTAGTTTGATGTAGTTCCATTTGTTTATTTTTTCTTTTGTTTCCCTTGTATGATAAAATATATCAGAGAAATATTACTATGAGCAATGTCAGAGAGTTTGCTGACCATTTTTTTTCTAGGAGTTTTATGGTTTTACGTCTTACATTTAAGTCTTTTATCCATTTTTAGTTTATTCTTATATTGTGTAAAAGGTGATTCAGTTTTCCCAACATCATATATTGAACAGACTGTCTTTATTGTATGTTTTTGCCTACTTTGTCATAGATTAAATGACTGTATAGGCATGGATTAATTTCTGGGCTCTCTATTTTGTTTCATTGATCTATATGTCTATTTTTATGCCAGTACCATGCTGTTTTGATTACTATAGACTTGTGGTATAGTTTGAGATCAGATAAAGTGATACTCCCAACATCATTTTTCTTTCTAAAAATTGCTATGGTTATTTTGGGTCTTTTATGGTTCCATACAAATTTTAGGATTATTTGTTCTAGTTATGTGAAAAATACCATTGCTATTTTGATAAGGATTTTGTTAAATATATAGATTGCTTTGGTTACTATGGGCATTTTAATGATGTTAATTCTTACCTATTAAAACGGTATATGTTTCCATTTATTTGTATCTTCTTCAATTTCTTTCTTTAATGATATAATTTTCTGAGTCAGGTCTTTTACCTCTTTCATTAAATTTATTTCTAGGAATTTTTATTTTTTTTTTGATCCAATTGTAAATGGGATTTTTTCTTAAATTTTTTGATAATTTATTATTTGTGTATAAAAATGCAACCAATTTCTGAATATTAATTTTGATCTTACTAGTTTACAGAATTCATTCAGCAGTTCTAATAATTTTTGGTAGCATTTTTAGGGTTCTTTTCCCTATATAGCATCATGTCTTCTACAAATAATTGTTTTGCTTCTTTTCCAATTTAGATGCCTTTTATTTATTTTACTTTTTTACTTACTGTGTCTAGGACTTCCATGTTAGTCTTTAAAAAAGATAATATAATACAAAGTGTATTTTCATAGCACCCAGACTATAATAAGCAATCAATGAAAACTTTTTGCTATTGCTTTGCTAGTTGTGTGAGGGAGGAAGAAAGATATTTCATATAATTCAGATTTATTATAACAAAGAATTCAATATATTGCTTTAAAGTAACATTTCATGATATTGGTTATATATCCCTTTTAAGTTTTAAATTTCTATAATTTTATTTATTTTTAAAATTAAATACATATAGGTAGTGATTAAACACTGAACTATCCACAATACTGGGAGAAAAATCTTCACTTTACCCTTATGTTTGATTGTGTGGAGGCTGGATGTAGTTCCTAAATATCTTAGGAATTAGGAATAAAAGTAGTTATTATTATATAGAAACTTAGTGTTTAAACAATGCCTACATGTATTTAATGTCTGATTGAGTACATAAAATGTAGATGAGCACCTTCCATTATATCTCATTGGCTCCAAATATAATTTTCACTCATTCTGTAAAAGAAACCAAAAATAATCCTCTAGATTCTAGAAAGACTCAGGCTCTATTGTTGTTATTTTTTTGTATTTGCCTCCAAAAGTAATCTACTTTTAATACTTTTTTATAAAATAATTACAAAATGAAATTTTGCAAAAATTGTTTGTTAGACTTAAGATTTTAATTCTTTTAAAACTGCAACATGTGTGTTGAAAAACACTACTGAAACACCAGCAGGTCAGTTCAGTTCAAAGTTACTAGGAAAGAGGTTTTTCAAAGCTTACCTCATCCAATTCTATTGCTGCCCAACTGTTATGTGTTGAATATAAAATTTCAGTGTGTTGTTAACATATCTTCAAAAAAAATTTTTTTCATACAGTGGATATATTGGTTTCTAAAGTTAAATCATCTAAGAAAAGTTTCAGTTATTGCTGAGTCTTGTTGAGGCCTTTTGAAAATCCTTATGTAAAATTATCTAAGTCTGAAGTAAAGGTGCACACGAATTGAATTAAATTAAATTAAATGTCAAGAAAAGGAAGAGATTTGCTTACTCATTTCTATAACTCATTTGGCGAAATGCCTTCCTAGTGTTTCTTAGATTCCTTCATATCTCCCTTTTAATCTCTAAATCCAAGATATATATTTAGAGAAGGTTTTTTTATGCAGTATAAAACAAAAGGTTGATTTAAAGTAAAACCTTTCCTGCCTTTTCTTTATTAAATTCCAGTTCTTTCATAAAATTATATAAGAGAAGAGAGGTGGAACGAGACAGAAATATTGAGGTTAAAAGTCAGGTTAATCCTGACTAGAAAAGAGAGATCTCATGGTCCTTGCACAAGAGGCATTTAAGGTCCATGAACTGAAGGGTGCTCTATATACTCCCGCACTGACAAACAAGGATTATGGTTACATGTGCACTGAGGAAGGTAAAAACCTCCAGAACAACATAGGAGCCGAAAATTACTGTACCCACAATTCTTCTTATTAATTATTTAAACAGAAATTCTTCATGTGTGCCCAAGAGGGTAAAAAAAAAAAAATCAGTGATTCATGTTAAGCTAAGCCTAACAACTGTTGAGAATAATTATTAAAAATGAAAATTCAGGTTGGGAAAATAGAAATGGGTAGAATAAAAGGAATAGAGGTTGTGTAATGCAGCCATGGAAAAGATGCAGAAACTTGGCCCAAAGGCCAGCTAAACATGAGAGAATTGAGTGCAGGTTAAGAGAACCAATTGATATAGGTCAGCATATATTGCTGAGGTCTAATGGGCCATGGTGAAATGTTTATGGCAGAATGTGTTCATAGTGGAAGTAAGACTCCAAATCCTGAATTATGAAGAATCTCCAGATATGAGCTGTGTTCAAATGTAAATTAAGTTTTGGTTTTTTTTTTTTTTAACTTTTTTCATGTAAGGCATTCAATGTAATTTGCATTTTTAAACTATAGAGTGTCTAGTGGCAATTCAAAAAAATATTGGCATGATAAAATATTTAATAAATGAGGTCAAAAGAACCTTTTAAAGAATAATTTTACCCATTTTCCTGTCCAAATTTCCTTGCCAAATAAACTTATACTCTCAATTCTTTGAAAGCCTGTTTTGTATTACTGGGTAGGCTGATATTTCTTAATTTCTTCAGGCCACATTTAATAAGAAAGGTGGTTATGGAATCAATTTAAGAGAAGCTTAAAAGAAGCTGTGAAGACATTTCTCTTTCAGCTCTAAAACTACTCTCCATTAAATCCATACATTTCCCCAAATTATATTGCCTCTCTTCCTTCTTCCTCATCAAAGCTATCCTTTTTCAGCAGCATCACTTGCTTGAGAACTGGCAGTTGAAACTAGAAATGCACCACACTCTAAGCCCTATAACTAGAACAGCCAGACTAATAAATATCTGTTATTTTAACTTTGTTCTCAACATGTCTAATATAAAAAAAAAAATGATGGAATGGTATTTTAACATACACAAGTACGATTTATAGTACAGACATACTGTACTATACTGATGTCTCTTGTAAAATTTTAGTTAACTTTTTAAAGCCTGACCTAAAATATATCTGTCAAACATAACCACTAACACAGCATCAAGAATGGACCATTTCACATAGACCTTAAAAGCATAAAGACTTTAATTGATTTTTCAGTTTAGTTAGTATTGCTTAATCTTTAATAAGAAAATGATAACATTTATTAACTGAATTTTTAAAATGTTGAATAAAAATGCAGAGCAACAAACAAAAGAGAGGGAAACAAGTAGTAATTTGTCTATTGTCTGAGGAAGTAGTGTGAATGTTTTAAATTAGTATTTTTAAAATCATTAAATACATGAATTTTGAACACTTAAAGAGTGTATGTTATTATATGTAAAATTAGCATACAATGAATTGCAAAATATATTATTGTTACAATGTAAGTTGGTTCCACCTTTATGAAAAGCTATTTAGAAATGCATAATAACTAAAAAATAATTGTACCCATTAATTCACTGTTTTTACTATCTAAAACCTTTTGTAAGGAAATAATCAGAGATGCTCACAGATAATTAACATTTAATAATATTTATAACAAAACATTTATAATATTTGTAAATCCCAAGCTAAAATAGTACAATTATATTTTGTAAACAAATAAACATAGTATATATACTAAACATTGGAAGTGCACAAAGGTTAAGGATAAACATTTATAAACATTTTTAAAACCCTGCTATAATAGTATAACTATATTTTGTAAATACATAAACATATGTACATATACTAAAACATTGGAAATGCACAAAAGGTTAAGAGTGTTCATTGCTAGGTGGTAAAATTGCAAGTTGCTCATTTTGTTATATCTTTCAGTATTTTAATGAGCAGAAAATGTATAATTAGAAAAGAGTGCAAAACAAAAAGTACCATATAGGTAATAAAAAGGTCTTTGAGTGGACTTTGAAGAGATTGCATTTCTTAATTGGGTGGTTGATAATTGGGTGTTTGTTTTTATTTTCATGATGATGATTTTTATGATTTACATGTATTACTTAAAATGTTGAATTGATTTATAATATTTTTGGGAAAAATCATTTTATAAAAGTTATCATTCTCTTCTTATTCAAGTGCAAACCACTTGCAGAAATAGAAAATTTTATGTCCTTAAAATAATATTAAAATTATATATTAAGTATTATTTAACAGTTAATATTATTGAATTGCCTATTAGAAAGTGTTAAAAGAGTAGATCTTAAAAGTTCTCAACACAAGGAAAAACATTTTTTCATAACTATATATGGTGGCTCAGAGTTTAAACAGTCTTATTGCGATGAATGTTTTGCAATATACATATAAATATTGAAACATATTGTGCACCTGAAACTAATTTTTAAATTATAGATGATATATATACTCTCTGAAACCAAACTCCAGTTATGAAGAACAAAAAAAGAATGGTTATTGTCTTCAATAACATTTCACATTTATGAGGAATCAATCAACATTTCAAGTACACTAAAGTAAAACATGAAAAATATATTACTGTGCCCAGCAAGTGGTAAAACCTTCTATGTCCAGCATGACTCTGGAAAATAAACTTGAGTGGGGACAGTGGGAGATTGAGAAAAGAAAGAAAACATAAAGCTGGGATCAGGAGGCCCACTATCCACTGATGACAGAGTAGAGAGTGATTTTATCTTTGCAAGTTGCTCTTGTACAAGAGCATACATTTACTGGCTAAAATAAGATCATCCCTACCTAATCTATACATCCTGCTATAATCATTTGCATTACTGTCAACGTAGCATTATTCTCAAATCAGTTCCTGCTTCCCTATTCTTAGGAGGATTCCTGGGAGGTGAGGCAACCCTTGGTTGATCTCACAGATTGCAAGGACCCGCTCTCTACAATATACATACATTAATGGAAATGCTAAAATTTCCAGTAGTGCAGATGTTATTAATATGTATCTTAGAAAATTAAAAGAATCAATTGAAAAATTATTAGAAAATCGGTAAAAAAAAATTCAAAAAATTGGTTGGTTAATATTTTAATATCGTAATGTTGATGGCCTCTGTGTATATTAACACTAACCAATTAGAAATTGTGATGGAAGGCAGAAGACTCCCAACATGAAACTTGAAACTGGTCATAATAAATACCATAATAATTTTCTGAGATTCTTGGTTTGTCTAGATTTCTGATAGAGGAATTGGCAGAAAAGAAAATGCCAATGAAGTTTTGGCTGATAGGAATTCCAGAGTGAGATAATTTCTTTTTAAACATGTAGATTACAGAAAAGAAATGTTTGTTCATTTTGAGGAAAACGTGACCTGCTTTTCATTTTTTTACTGCCTTTATTGAATTAGTATTCTAAATTATATTTGCTTTGTAAATTTTTTCTTTATTTATTTTTATTTTATTATAGAAAAATCTAATTATATACAAAATTAAACATAGTAGTCTAATAAAACTTCATGTTACCATCACTTATTTTTATAATTATCAACTCATGGCCAGTTTTGTTTTCTAAACTCTTACCTATGTATTCTTCTACAAAATTATATTAAAGCAAATTCCAGATATAATATTTTATTTTTACTTATTTTAGTAAAATATAAGAATGCTTTTTAAACATAATCCCAGATCATGGTTCAAACTAAAAATAAAAAATAATTCTTTTGTCATCAAATATATAGTCAATTTGTCCAATTGATATATGTCATAATTTTTAATAGCTGGAATCAGATTCTGTGTTACTGAATGTTCAAGGTTCCAAGGTAAGGGGTATGAGGGTTGGGCAGATGTAAGAAAAGGTGAGGAGCCATAGGCAACTGTGATATAGCTCTTTCTTCTAGTAAGAGCACAGTCATCTTCGCAGAGGAGCAATGCCTTTTATACACAGGTTAAACAATAGTGGCATGCTGCCAGACCCTCTCATGCATAGTGGGCACATGGTTACATAAGGGGGAGAAGTGCTGATTCAATTCTGCTCAGAAGTTAGCAGCTAAGGATTGTAAGGAGTGAGCCTGACTATGGCCATTTTTTCTTTTTCTGAACACTCCACCCTTTCAGCGTTCCTCCCTCACACCTACATAGGTATGGCAATTTATCTTGCAGGAGAGCAGAGCTCTGTACCAATATGCCACAACAACAGTACAGGGAACCACAACATTCCACTAAGAAGCAGGTTCCACCTCCTAAGAAAGCTAAAACACAGCACCAAGTGAACATTAGGCTTGCCCACCACTCCTGCCAAGGATCTCACTGAGTTGCTGGACTTCCTGTATTTCTTGGGAGAGACCTGCCAAAGATTATGAGATGTTGTGCTGGTAGTCTGGGCTGTAAATACAATGTTCAGTGTGTAAAATGGTACAAGTGCCCCCTTGGGCAGCAGTTAAGATGTCCAAAACCATACGATTTTCTAATTTGATCTACTTCATCAGTTACCAAACTAAGAGCTTTATGAGTATCATTCAAGGCTTAAGCAGTATGTTCTGCCAAAGCTGTCACTTGAGTTTCAACTACCACATCAGCTGCCTCAGGCAGGAAGATGGCTAAGGGGTAGTACCACCTTGGTGTCTGTTTGGCAGGAACATATTGCAAATGACATATATCCTAATTAGTGGGGTGCTGTGGGAGCACCTGCCACACAGTTGCTGGAAAATATCGGAATCCCAAAGTATAGCAGCCTGTCCAATTTGAGGTAATACAGGGCCACCTGTGAGCAATACACACATAAGCTTGCTGGGGCAAAATCCTAGTTGGGTGGGTGCCAGCACACTTTCGTCCTGTCCAGTGCATGAAATAGTAGTTACATTTTGGATGAGATAGTAGTTATATTTTGGCATAGGGGACATGGTACCCACCCTAACAGTCAGGACCCCATGTTCCCTTCAATACAATGAGGCACATCCCCAGTCACCTCCACCCCTTCACTGGTGAGCCATGACCATCCATCATGTACCAAGTACTGCAGTAAGGGTTTGGTCCAGCTAATGTCGAGTTCTTCCTTGTGTATCCACTTGAGTATGGATGTCGGTCCAGTCAGGTGACTAGGGTCCCCAGTAGGTTAGGAGCTCCCATGCTGTGATATCTGAGAGCTGTGTGTATATGCCAAAGAAATCCTGCAGAGGCACTGATAGAAAACTTTGTGCAGATCCAACAGTGTGAGACATTCATGACCGTGGCACAGGTATGTGCCCAATCAACCACCATATTTGTATAAAGCAGCCTAAGGTTGGAAAGGAAGAGAGGACAATAGTAACAACACAAAAGTCTTTTTCATTAGGCAACATACATGCTAGAGTCTTATCTTGTGATAAGATTGTTGCCACAGAGAAATAATGGCCTAGCCATCAATATCATACCCATTCTCCTTATGGCATTGGACCCATGGTATAAATATGATACAATATGGGAGAACTCCTAACAGGCCAAAGTGACAACACAAAGGTTCTCCTTAGCATGGTACATTCTTCTTTACCTGTCTCTCCTGCAGGATATCTCACAGTTATTTGTGATAGCCAGTCAGCCATTATTTCCAAAAATAACCTGTAAGCTTACCTCTAGCCCCTTGCCTCATGGGACTATTAGGCCTACCCATTGACATGCAGGAACTTAATTTTCCATGGCCAAGTCCATCATACTGTTTCTCCAATTTTCATACAAGAAGGGGCAGGTAGAAGTATGCTACCATTGAGTCCATGACCAGATTTCAACAGAGATTCAGTGGTAATGACCTGTAGTTGAAATGGAGATGAGGCCCTATGTAATAACAGCTTTATCAGGGAGGGACCTTCGGCTCGTGGTTGCTCTTTCAGGTCCCACAACACATCCCACAGTCAGTTACTCATAGGCAGTGTTTCAATAGCCCATTGTACCATTCAATCATGCCCACTGCCTGGTGATTATACAGTGTGTGCTGTTTCCATTGAATGTCCATTTGCTTGGCCCATTTTTGGACCTCATGCCTGGTAAAATGGGTCCCTTGGTCACTTTCCACTTCTAACTAACAGTCTATCACAAAAGGCACATAAGCATCTGAGAGCTTGAATAGCATGTTTTTGGTCTGCAACCACACAGGGCAATGCAAACAATAACCCGATAGCCATGTCTACTGTTGTAAGGGCATAAGATGCCTTTTGAGCTTTTGGAAGAGGTACTGTGTAATCAATCTGCCGCATGGTCAATGTGACTCTTCCCCTTGACATTTGCGTACGTTCCTGTTTCATGCAGCGACGACACGGCATATCCTGGCTGCTTACCAGATACTCGGCACAGGCATCTGTGATGTCTACCCACTTCAGGGGAAGGTTCCATTGTTGCTTCACTGTCCACATGTTTTGGCATTCATTTGCTGCAGTCATCTGTGGAGCCAGTATGCCACGTCAGAGGCAGGAGCCTTTCCTAGCCATTGCACACATGAGATTGCATCCGCCTCATCATTTCCTGGAGTTGCCGAGGGGACATGATGTGTAACATGATAAATGGTTATGTTTTTTTCTTGCCCTATCTCCCATTGGCTTGTGCCCATAAGGGCCTATGGATTACTAATCAGTTTTGCCATTTTCACAGAGGCAACTGTAATGTTATGGTCTTTGAACACTGCCCTACTGTCATTCAATGGACCATCTTCATGGGCTATAACCATTCACACAGGCAACAATTCAGCTCATTGGCTGCTTAGGCCTATGCCTGTATCACACCAAACATGGTCAGTAGATGGTTGCACCCCTATAGATACCCACTTGACTTAACGTTGACAATGCACCTTGTATCTGGCACTCTCTGGGGCAGGTGATGAGTATATCCTCACACTACAGTCTTTACCTCCTGGATTCATGGATAAAATTCACAAGCAGAGGTCTGCAGATTTAGCCCTTGTGATATATCCACCTCTATGATATATTCTGGCACCATAGAAACATACACTTTATATGAACACAGGAGCAATCAACCTATTCCAAAAGGTAAAGTCACAGCTGTGGCCTTAATAGTTTTTCCCCCATAACTGTCTATATAAGTGGCTGGTCCATGGAATCTCTCTGGATTTCCACAGAAAAAACTGCAGTCAGACCCAGCATCCACCAATGCTTGGAGTCTTTGGGAGCTAGTGGCATGGCAATTACACATGTGGCGTCTGGTCTCTGCCTACCCCTTCCAAATGAGCACCTTAACATTCTACTTAATCATATAAGGTCAATAGAAGGTCCTGGTCTTTCAAAAAGTTCTTCAAGGACACCATTCTAGCTCTCTCAGTGGGTTGTTTCTACCCACATGGGAATTGTTCAGGTTTCAATTGCTGCCACAATTCTAATAACACTGCATTAGGCTGGTGGTCTATCTTTTCTTGATCAACTCCTGCAGCTAACAAAGCAATCCATATTTGCATTCATGTCACCTGAACAGAACCCTGCCCAGGGCCTTTCTTTTTCTTCTTGGACCTCTGAGTCTGGACGTTACCACCAGACATTTCTGTCTCCTGCCTCACAGTGTCTCTCCTCTATATTACCCAGACCAGCCATCGCTGTAGTTACTAGATGTATATGTCTCCCCATATAAGGAGCCAGGGTAGCAACAAATGAGCGAAAAACAATAGAGGGTGGCAGTCCTTAACACTAGGTCCCCAATGTCAGTAGTAAACTGTTCATCGTCCGGTCCCTATGTATTCAAATTAAACATAGCTTATCACATGCCCAGTTCATGAATAATCTGCACTAGTACAGCATGTTTGTCATTTACTCAAATGGTCTGGGATTTCTCCTGTGCCATTCCAAACTGTACACACAGCAGCAGTAAGCCATTCCACCAGAATATGGTTCCCCTGACCTTGACCCAAGCGTGACTGTTCTGCAGACACTGTTGTAATGACAGCTATATGGTTATGGATGCCAATTTTTCCATTTCCTCAGGGGAGTATGAGATCCTGTTGGCTCCCTTTTTTTAGAGGCTCAGCAACCAGACTGGCAATGGTTCACTAGGTTACTGCCAACATTGTTTCCCCAAATTCCCAATTCTGCAGGTGCATACGAAGTATATGTGGTGAATTCTGCCACTTGGGGCTGCCAACTTTAACCCCACCTGGACCCAGGGATTTGTCATGTTTTATCTTTTGGTGTACTATGGGCTGTACCTATGGGTGGGCCTTTTCCAGGACGTCTTCCACTGCCTCTGAGGACAGCTCCAAGAGTGGACTTCTTTGGAGTTCAGCTTCCAGTTGTTGAACACTTGTGTCTAAGGCATCTGTCTTTTGCCAAAGCTTCTATACAGGTGTGTTCTCAGCTACCATGTTCTGCTTCAAAGCCATTAAGAGTACCCAACCCATTTGATTGGCCATAACCCATGCTTTTTCCCGCAACTGCTCCTCCAGGGAGTGGAGCACCTCCTCAGTACTTATTGGGAACCCATCAACTGCCTGCCAGGGCTCAGAAGGAGTCCAAGTCATATATACTGCTGCCACGGGATGCCGCATACTCTGTGTGGGCCACATGTTCCCCTCATCCTTTGGTGAAGCAGATGGCTCCCTTATCTAAGAATCCTGCTCATGACTACACCAAGTGTGTTGCCGCAGGTTCGAGGTTCCGAGGTAAGGGATATGAGCCTCAATGGTTGGAAGAAAATGAGGGAGCCTTAGGCAACTGCATCACAGCTCTTTATCCTTATCCCACCAAAGAAACGGCCTGCCTCACTGGGTAGCAGTGCCTTTTACACACAAGTTAAACAATAGTGGTACACTGCTAGATAATGGAAGCCTGTCATGCATACCAGGCACATGATTACTTAAAAGGTGCTGACTCACTTCCACTGGGAAGTTGCTAAAGGTATCAGGAGAAAGCCTGACTGCAACCACCTTTCTTTCTGCTCTGTGCCCCTCTGTAATACTTTTCCTTCTCTTGCAATTTTTTTTTGAAAATAATATTTTGTAAAGATTGCAATGTGATTGCATCATTAAATGTTATTTGATATGTTCCTCTGTATCTGTATTGTCTCTAAATTAATACTTGCATCTAGAGATTTGTCCTGATTCAGTTGTAATATTTCTAAAAGTGTAAAATACTTACATTTATAGATGGTATTGTAGTCCTCCATCGAGGCATACATAATATTTAGTTAATCTGTGTGTGTGCGCTGTTAGCTGTTAGCGGTCATTAAATAAACAATGCTTAGATCCAGTAATAATTCATTAAGTGTGGCAAAATAATGATAATCTACTTTTATTATTTTGCTTTATGTATTGCCTGGAATGTTGCTGTAAACAATCCCCCCTCCTCACACACTATCACACACTTTTATTTGGTTATCTATTGGCATAATTTTTGGTAGAAAAATGTAGATAAAATTTTTATTCTTGCTCATTATTACTTGTGTTTTAAAATAATAATTTGGTTTACTAGCATCCTCCCAACTGACCAACTTATTTTCTTTCATTTAAATTTTATAACATTATTTTTAAAACTCTAATGAGTTGGGTTTATAATTCTTAACATTCTTAATATGAATTAATAGTTAAATTTCCAGTTTCATGTTCTACTTTATTCTTTTAAGGTGTTATAATTAATTATCCACCATTACTTATTGAATCAAAGTATAACTTTATGAAAACTTTATTGAAATAGATTTAGAAAGTCAATATTGAATATTTTTTACAAGTTTTCAAGACAATTATTAAAAGTAATGTGATGAAAATGATTTAATACAATCCTCTTAAGTCATTTCTCATGATTTTTTTTAGAATAAATCAAAGAGTTTGGTTCTAATTCTAATAGTACGTCCAATTTACACTAAATGTAGTGTAAAATAATCACATATTCCTTAAGAAACAGTACCACTTTAAATTCTTTGCTAGGGCTGAGGAATTTCATGTTTTCCAGTGCCATCATTATATATTTTTTAAATTATTACAAAATGAAATATATGTAAAATCATGTCACCTGGTTATTACAAACTTTGATTACTCAACTAGTTAACTTTTTCTCAGCCCTGAGATCTCAGATCTAACTTCTTTTTTTCCAGATATGTCTATGAATGCTCAAGATGGTTAATGTACACATTCAAGTTGATACAAGATAAATTTTAGGTTTTCCAGCTACAATTCTGCACCCAATTCCAAAGTGTGTGTGTGTGTGTGTGTGTGTGTGTGTGTGTGTGTGTGTGTGTGTGTTTCCCCTACAACAACAAGCAATTCTCTAATATTAGTGGGGTGTCCTGCAATTCCACCAATTCTGACACTATCTCCTGGAAGATAGCATCAGATTTCATTGATTAAGGGCTCACAAGACTACCCTTCACTTCAGACACTGATCACAAATCCACGTTGTTACCTATCCTTCCGACGAACTAGCTATAAATCAGAGGTTTCTATAACGCCATTCCTGGATTCAGTTAATTTTCTAGACAGCTTGCAGAACTCAGGAAACCAATTTACTCACTAGATTACTGGTTTATTGCAATATATATATATATATTGCAATATATATATATATTTATATATATATTTATATATATATTTATATATATATATATTTATATATATATATATTTATATATATATATTTATATATATATATATATATAAAGATATGAACTAAGAACCAGATGAAGAGATACTAGGTGCAAAATATGGTGAAAGTTTGAGTAGTTTTCACACCCATTTAAAGGCCTCTTTCTTTATATTTCCACATGTTTACCAACCTGGAAGCTCTCAGAACCCTGTCCTTTGGGGTTTAATGAAGATTTTCTCACACAAACATACTTGATTAAATCTTTGGTCTTTGGTGATTGAACTTAATTTCCAGCCTTCTCACCTCTTAAGAGGTGGGATGAAAGGAGGGTGGGACTGAAAGTTTTAACTCTAATGAAATGATTGGCTCTATTGACAACTAACACACATTTACTACTCTCATAACAGCAAATTCAAAGACTTTTATGAGCCATACCCGAAATGAGACAAAGACAAAAAATATGTATTTTTTAAATTATAAATCACAGCATTATACCAGCCAAAAACATCTTTATGCCACATGTGACATGGCTTTTGTTTGTTTGTTTGTTTTGCATAAATATCTTGTGTTTCTTCCTAAGTCCTGCTAATGAAAGGTAGCTATGGAAGAACTGCCATGTGGCCCACAAATTAGATACAAGTGGAGCAGCAAAAATAATAGAATGTAGTTAATTAGAGTGAGAATAACTAGCTGTTTTAAATCATTATGCATTCATTTCTCTAAAGTATGTAAATGGTATATGCCTTTCCCTAGATCTTTGTATAAATACATTCATAATATAAAGTTGCTTCTTGTATGGCTCACTACAGTTTTATTCATGGTTAAGTCAGTGACTAAATAAATCCATTGGTGCTGACACAGTGCTCAGTGCCTGCAGATAGAGAAAGCCAAGACAGATTGACTCTTGTTACATATTCTAAACCCCTAGTAAGCACTCATTCTAGCACATTTTATTAGTTGTTGTCCTAGTACAAAGTAGTTGATGGAATCAAATTGGATTCTTAAAAATTGTTTAATAAAAAAGACTGTTAGCAAAAGTGTTTTAGAGTTTTAGAGAAGCTAGTAAAAAATGATATAATATCCCAGGGCTAGTACAGCATAGGCCTAGTATCATTCTCTAAACCTGAAGAGGTTTCCTCTTTTCAGTAATACAAATTAATAATTCTAAAACTAATTTCTATGTATTCTAAGGTTGAACAAATAAATAAATATATACTAAGAATAATGGCAACCAGTTTTCTGATGATTGGAGACGAGAATTAAACATATGAACAGGGGAAGATAGAAAAAAATCTTATGGTCTTAGATTAGATGTGGAATAATCAACATAAACTGGTAGGCCTTCCCTAGGTCTGTTTGCTCTGACGGCCTAAGGATAGCACCACAACAGCAATAAGCACACCTTGGACCACTATGAGAACTAGATCTCCATGGAGAAATGGTCATGGGCTGGGGCACTGAAAATAGAAAAGCCTAAAATATTGTGTTGAGCCTCAAAATAAGGAAGGACTCAAAGAATGGTGGGACATGTTAAGAAGATAATAGAGACAGCTTTAAGGATCCTCAATGGCCAAAACTCTGAAAATATGACTTGAAAATAAATATAATGTAGCAGATTATAATTCCTGTGAATAAAATTAAAATGCCTCATCCATGCTGATATAAATAATAAATAAAAAAAGGTGGGGAGAAGAGAAATAAAAGAAATCAGAAACAGTAGAAAGTTACATAGCAGGAGCAGTAGCCTTCAGTAAAGGGAAGCAGCTCAACAGTGGTGACCCAGAAGGAAGAAAACTGGAAGGTAAAGTACAGCCCAACAATATTCTCTTCTACCCTGCCAGTCTCCTACTGGCGCCTTCCATTGATGTATCCTTACCAGAAGTTAAAAGTCATGGCAGCACATTTATGTAATCTATGCAGGTCAGATGCCTAGAAAATAGCAGGATGGCAGAATGGTATGTGGACCTGCAGGAGCAAAAGGAGACAATCCACCAAACATTTTTGACCTGGTTGCCACAGATATTTTTCTAAAATAAATATTTAGCCATTTTGTTTTCTTTTATTAAATGTTTGTTGCCAAAAAAGACAGAGCTTCATGAAAGTGAAGCACTTCACAAATTGGCTCCAAACTACCATTTTTAGTTTTTTTCTACTACTCTATTTACTTTCCCTCATAAAATAACCTCCTATCTTATCAGATTATGTGATGTTTTTGAAACCACTCACTCATAGCACTGTGGCTTTACCTACCTATATTTTTCCTTGCTTGGAGAACTCTTTCCTCACTTATTTCATATAAAATTCCCTACTAATTCTTAACAGTCTAGGTCAAATATAATTTCCTTCTTTTTTTTTTCTAAACCATTGCTAGCAAGTGGAGTTCCCCCACTTTTATTAGGTAGAGGTAATTGAGAGATTTCTGCTTCAACAGCACTAATTCAAAAATCAATTAGCAGCACATACCATGTAGTCCTCTCCCAGATCTTTCTATTTTTGACATATTACTGATAGAAGTTCAGGAACTCTATAAATAATTGTCAAGATGAATATATGATGTTTCAAGTTATATTGAAATCTAATTTTCAACTATTCTTCATGAAACCCTGCATTTAGTTAAAATACTTGAAAAGTCAGTTCCTCAGATCACCCAGCATCTTCATCATCAAATAGCTAATTTAAAAAAAAAGACCACCAACTCTTATATTTATTTAAAATGCAATATTTTCTTTGAACAAAAAAATTTCACTGTTAAAAAATATTGAAACAAAAAAAATAAGAAGGAGAAAGTTTAAATAACTTGTTCAAGGTCAGATATTTTCAATGAGTCAAGACAGAATGCCCATGATGAGAATTACTTTTTGAAGAAGTTTAATGTCAATAAAGAGACAGACTCTCCTAGCAAGGATCTTGGGAAAAAGTCTAACTTCCTGAATTTAAAATCATAATATCTACATTAAACCTTTTTCTTCTCCTCCATAGAGGAATACCAGCAAAGATTTCCATTCTGCCTGTAAAGGGGAGGAAAATCTTTTTAAAGTGGTTCTTACTTTATTTCAGGGCATGAATAAGTGATTCTTTTTCTGAACAAGAATGCCACCCAGCTAGCCTAAGGAGATCCACACACTTCATCTAAATGAGAGTGATCTGCTTTAACATCCCTGACCAGCTTTGGCTGGGGAAACAAATTGCCACCAATTTTATGCACAAGAGAAATTGTTGCTCTTCCTAGAATTGCTGCACTGATTTGAAGATTTGCTCAGTTAGCTCCTCAGTGATTGTTACTACAAAGTGTTTTTATTTATTTATTTATTTATTTATTTATGCATGCATGCATGCATGCATGCATGCATGCAACTTTTGTTATGGGAAATAAACTGGTTCAAAGAATAAGAAAATTTATTATAAATATCCATATGAAAGATATGACTTGCATGGAAATCTAAGAACAGAAACATTTCAGGAGGAATCTAAGCACTTGGAATAGGAAGAAGAGTCTAGACTTGATAGCTACAGGTACCTCAGTAGCAGCAGTCATGGGGCTTCTATTGAAATAATTGGCCGTGAACATGAACACAGTTATATTTTGCATGTGTCTCTTTCTTTATAGTCTGCTAATAACTCACATGTTTTTAATGATTCTTAACTTCTCAAGACAGTAAATGAGCTTGTTTGGAGTCATACTTCTTTAAATTTAATATAAATATGAATTATCTGGGAATCTTGATAAAATGCAGATTGATTTAGGAGGTCTTGGATAAAGCCTGAAATTTTGCATTTCTAACAAGCTTCCAAAGATGCTGGTCTACAGATCATAAATTGGATGGCAAGGTAGACTATCTTACCAAGTCAAAAAATAAGTGTACTAGGCCAATTTACTGGCTTGATTGTCCCTTAGGTCATGTGTCTATCATTTGTCCAATTATCTGGGATCAGGATTTGGGGATAGGTTTCTTATTGTATCAAATATACAAGGGCTGTAAGAGGGGAAGTTCACCAAAGAAGGGACTGGGATAGGGCTGACACTCTAACTTATGCCTTCTATAAGAATAATTTAGTTTTAGTTGAGAACCAGTTTTAGTTCAGCACCTTTGTCTACAAGTGAGTATCACCAGTGAAGATCAAAAGAGTCAGACATTCAGATCTTCTTACGCACCACATTACCTCTTGCTTTAATTGTAGAATGTACAGTAACCTCACTTTTTGATAGTCTATTGCATAATTAGAATTGTATTCACCAGTAATTCTACAAAAATTGTGTTTCTTTTGAGAGCAACAACCTTGGTAATTGATATGTATTAGCAAAACCTGTTGTTTCAAAAAATTTTTTTCTACATGTTGTGAAAAATTTTAAATCAGGTATCTCTTTTTACAGTGAAATTTTTTTTTTTATATTTAGAATTAGTCAGCTGGACTCAATTTAAATGATCTTAATTTTGTTGGCAACATCCAAAGCATCATAGTTGGAAGCCAGTCAACATGTGCTTTCCTCTCTCCATTAGAAGCTTAATCAAGACGTGGCCCTATAGTGTAGTGGTTAGCACATCTGCTTTACATGAAGAAGGTTGTGGGTTCAAACCCCAGGTTGAGCCATGGACCATACCCCAGGTGCACCAGGCCCTCAGGGTGCACCGGGGGTGCCAAGCCCCAGGGCTTACGCATGTGAGAGGAGATGCCCTGCCTTCAAAGATCCAGTCTTAAGGGGAATTGACAACATCCATAGATCAGGGGTGAAAGTTGGGAAATAAAGAGTTGGGGAAAGAAGCTTGATCAGGGTGTTGACTTTGGCCACTTCAATGTTATAGAGTGAGTATCTTCACAGCCCATTTGACTTGATTCTGGTTGACCTTGACATCTACAATGAACACAAGTGTATCATTGTCTTCTCTCTCCTTCATGGCTGACTGTAGTCAGGGGGAACTTGATGATGGCATAGTGGTCAAACTTGTTTCTCCAGGGGGTGCTTTTCTGAGGATATTCGAGTTGTCTTTGGAGCCAGTGTCTTGAGCTAACGGAAGGTGGGTGACACTCTTATCTGTTTTTTTTTTTTTTTTTAATTTTTATTTTGTGGCTATGGATGCTTTTCTTTGGAAGGGGCAGGGCCTTCCTTCTTCACTTTCAGCACCATCTTTGTGAAAAGCATCAGGCATTTTTAATACAAATTATCCAGTCTGCAATTGGAGTGATCATTCTAGAAGACACATTTTATCTCATCATAGACATTAATGATTTGCCTCCAGAATAAAGGCCTAGCTCTTCCACTTTTCAGTGTTCTTCAGAAACTGGTCTCAACTTATCTTTCCATGTCATCTCCCATCACTTTTGCTACATGTCATGCACCATGTCATACCCAAATATATGCCATTATCTCTCATAGAATTTGCCATACTCTGTAATTTTACTTTACCTTTCTTCCAAGAAAGTGGTTTCTTACATATTTGCAGCTCATATTTCTACTCATCCACTGATTATTTCACGTACAATTAATTATTTCATTTTCTCTGTCTCAACATTTATCAGTAGATACCCTAAAGTAGCACTTAGAACAGAAAAATATTTATTTATGTTTGTCTATTATAAATTATTTTAAATATCATATCTCCATATATGAGCACAGTACTTGTTAACCACTCAGTAAATATGTGTTAAATGAATAAATGAGAAGAATAAAGGAATAACTTCATCTGTTGAGGCAGATTTGGAGGTGCAGTGGTTGAGGGAGTCCTAGTAAAAGTGGGGGGAGTAATAGGAAGATAACATGAGGCAAGCTACATATCAGCAACACAATATATACACAGTGACTGGACTCACACAGGTATTTCTGCCATTTGCTTCTCACTTGACTCTGTGCTGTGTCTATTTGCTTTCAGCAAGTTAGAATAATTTCTAAATCCTGAGTTCATAGCTCATGAAATATTTACTTCTCCTAAATAAAGTGACTCTTTTGTTCATGATTCAAGATTCTAGTGCTACAACAGCAGTTGAATTAAAAATCAACTCCAAAAGTTGACTCATAAAAATGGAAGGGAAAGTAAATCAAATAACAAATAAAGCCAATTTTTTCACTCTTCCTATCTATTATCTTTGAAAGATAAAATATTTAATCCATCCTAGACCTATAGAACCCAGGGGCTCTTATTACTGAACAGCCTTATTACAACGAGTTAGATATGTTCACCTTAGTATTTTGTAGTGCTTGCCTGGAAAACAGTTATGGTCATAAGATCATTTGACTTTGCTGACTAATGTTTATTCTAGAAGAAAAAAACATTCTTAAAATTTATTTATTTATTTATTTATTTATTTATTTATTATTTTTATTGCTTTTTTTTTTAGATGTAAGCTCAGTATTTTCTTGTCTTTTCATGTCATCCTTGATTTTAAATTATTGTAAACTTAAACCATCTGAGCCAGAGACTTTTATATCTATTTGCTTCCCTTTTGTACCAGAGGACATGATGTGAATGCTTTTACTATGTAACATATAGTCTATTACAAAGAATGGTTTAATCTAGTTGGCTTAAAAAATGCTAATACACAGTATGAGTGAATAAGATGAGCGAGAGAGAGAGGTGTATACATTTCTATTGTGTCTTTATTTCAGTAAAACCATAACTCTTCCCCTAGAAAACCAGAAGAAAAGACACAGGAAGTCATGGGAATGGGAGAGAAGAAGTGCCTTAGAGGAAACAGACCAATCCAGTCTCTGCAGTTTCTTCCAGGTGAGGTAAAGTGGTTGGCCTGGAAACTAAGGCCAGTTACCTGTCCTCAGCCCCCTCATGGGTCCTGTCTGTCTTTTAAAGCTTAAACTTCATGGTTATTTTAGAGGCAGTTGTTGAAAGCCTTGGAAATGCTAGATAGTCCACTAAAGTTGAACACATTAGGAGACTTCTGTGGTAATTTACATACCTCTATCTTCCACTGCATGTAGTCCTCTTGGCCCTGGGAGCATGCATAGCAGCATGTGTTTCTCTTTTAGATTCTACTTGCACCAGTTTGTATCCAGGACCTTGTAGGCCTCCTAATAGGTTTCATGGAATTTGTTATCTTCATATTCCATGTAAAGTATAGTGAGTACCACTTGACATTTCAAAAATTTTTTTATCATTATCTCTGCTGCCTACCACATGAAATCTGAGTGTCTACACTAGATCTTTGCTTTCAGGTTTATTCATACTCCTGATACACTTGAATTTAAACTTGCTGTAGCAGGTTGAAGAGACTCCCTGGTGGCCTTGACTGTTGCCATAAGAAGAGGCCGGGGTCCTCCCATAGGACAAATTCTGATGGTTATACACTTTCTAGTATGGAAGGAATGTACTGTTTATGGCTCCACCATTGCTGCTGATGTGTAGACTAAAAAGGTAAACAATAGAAACATGCTGAAGGAGCTATGCTGAAGCACCTCATTATTAATATCTGTGAGGCATTGTCCAGAGGCCTAGCTGGGCTACACCAAGATTGTCATAGGCTTCATGTGCAGGCTGGGAAAGAGCTGGCCAACTGAAACAGAAGCTAAAGCTATGGAGGTCCCAGGTCCTTGCTTACTTAGGCTCTTTGCTTTCTGGATGCAGGCCTGGCTGAGGCTGGCCCTGTCTGAAAATAGAGAATTTCTGTTTTGTACATTTAAATGTTTTTGAACATCTTGGGACTTGAACAACAAAATAATATGTAACTTTTAAATTTATGAGAAGGAAGAAGAGAAGCTCGAAGTCCACCTTTTTCTATGCTATTTATTTCTTTATAAATTACATATGTAAAAAATATTAATTATTGCTATTATTCTTGGGGGAAGAATTCAAAGCTGAAGAAATGTACATGATAATACAATGAAGAAATACAAAACAGGATATAATTAATATATTTATTGTCTTGTAATAATTTTTAATACTGTAAGGGAGACCGACAGCAACATGAACACTGAAAAGAAGTCTTTAAGCAGAGAAGGTTGGTAGATGCTGATTATAGTTTGTAGGTAAAACAGCCAGTTTTACATTTCTGTTAGTGTTAAACTGATGTCATGGGAATACATTTTAGTTTTGTATTAAAAATTAGTTCTGAGACATCCTGACATAAATCTATGTATTTATAGAAAAGAAAAACTAAAAACATAATGATTTGCAAAACTTATAACATATTATTGGTTATAATCTCTGAATGTTGAGATTATAGGTAATTTTATCTTTATTTTTTATCTATATACTTTATAATTTGCATTGGATATAAATAATAACATAAAAATAAAACTTTTGTTAGTCACAACTATCTCTTACAGATCCTAGTATTACAGAACACATTGTGTTGTTTATAATGTTTTGTGTTTCCCTAACTAGGTCATGAAGCCTTTGATAGTAAATATGTGAAAATTTCCTTAAGTTACTACCGTCATTCCAAACTCTCATACTATGAGACTTGACTTGGATATTCAGTTGTGACTAAGAAAAAACTGGACTTTTTTTACTCCAGCTGACCTGTGGTTCAATCATGGTTTTAGGATTTAAGAGCTGTGTAACCTTAGGCTAATAACTTGTCTGTGCATTGATATCTTCATCTATAAAATTAATATAATGATGCTTAAATCTTAGATGGCTGCCTCCTCTCTTAGTACCTGTAAGCCAGTTCCTCACTACATCTGAGCCACAGACCAGCCACCTCAGCATCACCTGGATACTTCTTGGCAAGTTGTCTCTTGGCCTCATTCTTAAACTACTGAATTAAAATTTGCATTTTAACAAGATCTCCAGGTGGAATCATTATACAAATATGTTTTAAAAATTATGCTATAGTGTGTGTGTTCAAAACATAAATGAGTCATCTAAGAAATCGAATACATAAATATATCCTCAATCTGTGTGAGGCTTTCTTTGGTATACCTTTTACTTCCACTTTCACTGCCCTCACTACATACAATGATTCCTGATGTAGAAGACTGACAACTGTTGATGAAATAAGAAAAAGATCAGACCAAATAAATGTTGGACGTGGTGCTCAATAGCTAAAACTATCAAGAGATCTTTTCATAGCCTTCTGTTTCCTAAGAAAGAGTGTAAAAATCATCTCTCTGCACTCTTAATTTTAAATTGTTCTTTCTCTCTTGATGAGAAACACCCATAAATTTCTAACATTTAATAACATATTCAGTGCTAATTCACACTCAAAGCCACATAACGAAGTAATGTGAAAACAGAGTCTAGAAATTTCAATGATTATCTTGAGGTGATAAATTTGTAATCCACTTCCAAAGCGCTTCATTTAATGGTATCCAATATTATTGAGGAGATTTGAGAGGAATACAATTAGTGATAGTGTAAATTGGTACAAATGTTTTTCAATGGGGATTTTAAAATCCAAATTAAATTGCATTTTAATTTCTGCAAATTTTTTCTACAAAAATATTTATAGGAATACAAAGATATGTGTGCAGAAATGATCATAGCAGCATTACTTATAATAATGAAAATATTTATAAAAATGAAAATTATCAACTAAGATAAATGCCCATCCATAGAGAGATGACAAATGATCTATGGTACATCCATACTTTGCTTAATGGGTTCCTATCATTTTGTCCATTTAGATTACTTAATCCAGGTGATATTTTTTTAGGGCTATGGAGAGAGCATCAATACGTCTGAAAACTACACCCAGTTCCTGCCCCCAATGATGTGGTTCAAAATGGAAATTGGCATACTTACAATAATTCTGTCCCACAGGCTAATGTTAAATTTTTCAGGCTTGAGTACTTGACCAAAGATATGATAGTCATAATTCCAGTCTCTTATATACAATTGATTGATCCAGAGTTGGAAATCTGACTCAAGTTGGATCAAATCATAGATTTTTAAAAATGTAACTATAAACATGGGAATTGCTGAGAGTCACATTTTCCATCCTGTAGAAATAATTTCCTTTTCAATGAGAGAAGACAGTCAAGCTGAAAATTTATAATAATCTGAGATGAGAAGAGTGTGAAAATTCTTGATTCCAGGAGCTACGCAATTCTACCCTTCGAATCTTATAATTTAATCATTTAATCTTTCCTTGGAATACATGAACTAACAATTTCCCCCTTTTGATTGAAATAGATCAAATTCAGTTTTTATTTTAATGATATGTTGGTCAGTAAAAAGGCAAATTTCATAACAGTGCAAATACTTTAATATATAATTTTTATAAAATTTGAATCTTACATGTATATAAATATAAAAATCATCATAGAAGACAACAAAGTAGTGACAGTGATTTACTCTTGGAGTAGTGGGGAACAGGAGAAGGAAATTCTTTTGTTTTTATATTGTTTTGTTTTTATGTTGACTAAAATTTTGATAATAAACTCTATTAATTTTGTAATTAAAAATAATTTTATAAGCCCTTAAACTAAACAGTTGTAGGAAGAATATATAAAGAAAAACAAATAAATGTGTTGCAACCACTCATTTTCAAATGTTCTGATACCAAGTGCACCTGCATTGATTGGTCCCACAGCAAAGTCAGTAGAGAATCAAGATTGCTTCTGATAAAAAGCCAAAAATTCAGAGCAACTTCCCAAATCACAAATGTCTAATTTATGAACACCTGGTACATAAAGAGAAAGGCTACTAGCCCAAGCTAACATGCCAGGAGTGAGACATGCTTGAGCTTTGTAGTCTGACTGCTTAATTTTGAATTCTGCCCCTCTACTAGTTATGGAATAACAGGTAAGTTACCAGGTCTTTCTATACCTAAGTTTCTTATCAATAAAATGTTCAGGCAATGGTTCTTAACTCGGAAGATTGTTATGAAGTTTAGTAGAACTAATGCATGACAGAGTCTGGTACATATGATACACTCCACCTATGCAAGTATTAGCCATTAGTGTTATTAGAAGGCAGCTTTCCCTTTAGGTTTTCAAACTTTTACTACATCACTATATTCTTTCTTTGATGGCAAACTTTGTATCTGTTACCAGGTACAGAGAGCAAATCTCTTGGAATAATGATTATCCTGTCATGGTGACAAATTTCAACATGTTAGCATCAATTTCCATAGAATTAATTCTTGCTCCACATGTGTGCACATTATTTGATCAGAATAAAACTGCCCTTTAGTTTATTAAATTCATCACAATAAAAGCAGAGAGCATTTTCAAAAAATTCTAATATGTATCTTTTTTACATAGTACAAATTCCTGAAATATGACATCCCTCAGAGTCCATGGAGTGTTTCAATATACACCAACCAGGCAGCATGCCAGGAGCTCCTTGTATTATAGGTTGTTGTTGCTTGATATTGGCAAACCTTACCACAGCTGTTTAAAAAATATGGTTTTGAATGTGAATTATTTTCATTGCTGGTACTAAGTATGTTGAGTTTAGTTGCCATTTAAAATGTTCTTTAAAATAACAGACTACAGCCAAACAATGAAACAGAAGATATTTTGTATTCAGACATAGAGCAGCATGATATACATTAAATCTCCTTATCTAAATACATCGAAAAATTTTCTACATAAGAAAGCATTGCATTGTAATCGACTACATTTTTTCTTCCTTCGTAGTTCAAAAAATGACACTACACTAGATAGTAACTAAGAATCAAATAAACATAATAATTCACATTAAGAAATATGTGGTCCTCTTTATACCCTCAGGGTTTCCACTTCACTCTGGCTCATGATAATCCAATGAAATGTCTACTGACCACACACCATGTTCCAGGCCTACTGGTAGGTACTATTTTTTTTTCCTCCAGAGGTCAAAGCCTTCCCTACTTTACTTTATCCAAGACAAAGACCTTCCTCCCACCATCATTTTTAGTGGCTGTAAATTTTAGACTTTTACTCCCTTTATAAGCAAAAGGTGTCTACTTTTGATACAAAGTTTTTTACAAGTGGATCCTGCCACTGAGGTAGAGGAGTTGATTTCTGAGAAAGAATATATTTATTTATGGAAAGGATAATACTTGTTTTGAGTTATAAATTTTATTTAGTACTTAGATATCTATTAAACTCACGATGGTGATGCAGCACTAATATGAAATCTCTAGTATTGTGATTAACACAGTTTAGACATATACGAACACAAAAAGCACAAAGGAAAGATTTGAACAAAACCACCCTGGCTGCTGTCACTGAGAGGGGGAGAACATGGCAGGACCACTCAGAGAGTTGTCATAGAATTCTGATTGCCATGAGAATCAAGAGATAGAAGTCAAGAAATTTCCCTCAAAGAGGGGATTGAGAATTTTCAGGGAGAAACAGAGATGCTTTCATTGGAAAACCCTTATAATTAGCAAGAAAGCCAAGAGTTTCCAAGGGATAAATCTTAAAAACAAAAGCAGCTACTTGAGATGAAAGAGTGGCTCTGGCTTCCATGTACTAGAGAACTCCCCCTATACTCCAAACTCAGAAAGGCTCCAATGTATCTTTAACTCAGGAATCACATTTGTCGGTGGCCCCTTACACTATGAAAAATGGGTACATGGAAATGAGAACCATTAAAAGCACCAGTCTCATGCCTCCATCTCATTGAGTTCACTCTTAGACTCTTTGAATGAATTATCAAATGAGACTGTAGGAGGATAGAATATACGAACTCAAAATATACCATTTTGGCATGTGGATTAATTTGAGTTGAAGACAGTCGAGACTCTGTGGGCCCAGAGATACCTCTACCCTTCCTTAACTACCTAAAAGAATTTAAAATTCTCTTCCCCCACCCCACCCTCAGAACCAGAGCTATTACCAGAGATATAGTTTATCTGAGTAACTCCTCTGTATGACAGGGCACACATTTAATTATCAGACATATTTCTTATAGTCCTGTAAATAGCCTTCCTCTACTTAAAGCTTTAAGCCCTTTATCCCACCCTTTAGCTCAGGATATTATATATTCCTCATTTTACTTATCTCTGATTCTCATTTATGTGGGGTCTCTGACCCTCTCATGTATGTGGATTCCTGTATATACGAAGTCGAATTTGATTTTCTCCTGTTAATCTGCCTCATGTTGATTTTATTAACAGACCAGCTGAAAAAACCCTTGTAGGGTAGAGGAAAATTCTTTAGCCCCTGCAATATAAACCTTCACTATTTAAAATGTTTCTCTTTGCTTCTGTCCCACTGTAACTTTTCCCCTAGTGTTTAGATGAATTTCCACAGTAAAGTGAAACTTCACTATAATCCAATTAATGCAGAATTTCTAAACCAGAGCCTTCAGGACATTGCAGAAAGATTCATTGCATACTTGTAGTACCACTGGAATTTTTATTTTGTGCCACATTAGGGATTAATGAGATATTTGTGGAGAAAACATTGGAACTTTTTACCATGTTTTTTTTAGGAAACATGATTTAGGTTTCAAAGAATTTGTAACCAAACTTTATAATTGATCCTTATTTTAAAGTGAGTTGTATATGTTTGAGAATAGTACACTTGAGAAAGCTCATGTGAGCCTACTGACTTTACATTTGATACGTCTAAAAATAGATTCAAATTCTAAATTTCCTGCTGTGATGATGTGCCCCTAGAAAGATGCAAGAAGGGGTTAAAACTAGAAGCCTCTATGCCAACCGCCACAGCAGCCATATTTCCTGACTGAATACCTGGCGATTACATCGGTAGGCTATTGTTTAACTCTGTTCCCACAAGAAAGAGGAGGAGGAATTTATGGGAAACATGGTATGGGAATCTGACCTTTTAATGTTCCACTTTCTGCTTCTGTACCCCCGCTTACGCATCATATCAGACCACCATTTGGTGACGAGTAATGAAAGATGATGTATAGATCCATTGTGATTGGGATATAGTGATTAATGGATTTTTTGGGTATAAAACTGTGGACCTGAAATGGGTCGAGGCTGCTCCTTTGGAAGGACAGCCGCCGGCTAATAGACTGCCTCTAACATCAAAGCACTCAGGTTGAGTCTGGTTATTCCGGTCACAACACTGCATTCCTGTCAGGCCTTTTCATTAATACTAAAATTTTGTCTTTCTCTTTTCTTATTTTTCCTATCACTCAATACCTACAAAAAAAAAATTGGAGTATCTTTGATCTTGCACATAGTAGATTTTGAAATATTATTTGATTAAATAAATAAATGCATAAGCAAGTGAATGAATGAAAGAATAAACAATAGATTGAAAAGTTGATTTTCTGACTTAATTAAAACCTACTCTTAGTTCCAGAATAGAGTCATAATTACACTGATGTGGTCAATAAGGTGGCATTTCTTCTCTTCATCTCTTTGAGATAAACAGTCACATCCAACCTCCATAAGCATCGAGGACCCCTCCTTTGTTAAAACTGTCTCCAGAAAATTAGAGAGTTAAGCCACCCTCCTAATTAGCCAATCCTTCCCCATTGCTTTATTGGCTTTCAGGTATATATAACTTTGCAGTTTTCCCTAGAAAAATAAACATGGTGCATGACTATATCTGACTAAACCAATATTTCCAGTTTCCTTCTCCCTCTCCTTTTTTCTGCTTCTCACACCCTATCTTTTATTTTTCTCCTAATTCTTCAATATGGCGACTAATCCTGCTTCAAACTTTTCAACTATAGTCTCGTTTTCTTACTGATTAAATCATATACCTCTTTGTAACTTCTTCCTGAGTTCTGTAATTATTTTTTAGAGCTTTGTAAATCTCTTTACTACATTTCAAAATCTATTTACATAATATTCTGTGTTACAAGTGAATTTGTTTTTATACCATTCATTAAAGCACCGTAAACTTTTGCCATTCATTTGATTGTTGTTATTCCACTGTTCTTATTCCCCTAGTGAAATGCCCAGATTCCAAGAGGAGGTCACTGCTATAAGAAACTGCTGGAAGGTTAACATTGAACACACACCAACTCCGTTTTAGTATTCAGGTACAGAGATCAGTAACTGAAATCAAATGTCTATTTTGTGATAGATTCACATACACATAAGATCTATCATCAGAACATCCCTATACTTTTGATACTATTTTTATTTCACAGCAAGAAATTAAGTTTTGAGATGTCTTATACACCTGGGACAGATCTCACTCTTAGATGGGCAGGTTTAGATCTCAAGCCTTTCCACTTCAACCCACTTTACCTTGCTCTTTTTCATGATGAACCTTTGCTTAAAATGCATACATTATCTCGTTTCAGAATTTTTTCATGCCAAATAGGAACCTTGTAACCCATTTAGCAGTTACTTCTCATAGTAGAGCTGGTTGCATATTGTGAATACAATTAATGTCTCTGAATATACACTTTGAAATTTTTAAAATGGTAAATTTTATGTTATTTGTATTTTACCATGATAAACACACACACAAAATTTAAACAGTCCTTTACTCCCCACTTTTTCTCACAACTCCCCTTAAAAGTTATGTCAACAATTACAGAGTCCAGGATAAAATACCTAAGCTGGTTTCATTAAGTTAAAATATTGTGTACTATTTTCTTTTTATTATCTTCATTATGACTTTACCTGGTTAAATATAGATTTTATGGCACAGGGACAGAGATAGCACTTATCAAAAGCTGCACTTCACAGGAGGACTAAAATGAGTTTTAAAACATTAAAGTTTTCCAATATAGGAATGCCCTTCCTCAGAGAGAAATGTACTGTTTGCACAAAAATTTCCTCATATTTATTTGGTCTGTTGGATATAAAATGAATCTTGGAAATTACACTTGAATTTCCACTTGACAAGCCATTGACAAGTTGATGATGACTTCCAAATCTCTTTTCCAGTCCATACCTCCCTCCTGAGCACTAGACCATATATCCAACTGCCTAGTGGAGATCACCTTGATATTCCTCAGACACCTGAAACTTAACCTGTCCAAAGCTGTACTCATTATTTTCCACTCTCAGGCTTGCTGCTGCTTTCGTATATTTGATTTTCCTCAAGATATTACTATCCATTTAGATGTCCAAATAAGACATCTAGACATAATTCTCAAATTTTCCTTCTCCACCCACATTATTATTACATTCTTTAGATTCTAGGATAGTATCTTTCAAGACCTATTTCAAAGGATCAGCCTACACAAGCCCATATGTGCATGCACAAGCAAAGCCTTCCATTTTGATTGCCTTATATGACATGTTCAGCTATCCATTTGCTCTGAAAAATTGATCTCTGAAGTCATAAAGTGGCCTTGGATTTCATCCAAAAGAAAACTTAGAAAAATAAATCAATAGAAGATAAAGAAAAATTCACCATTTTCTGACAGCCTTTACTACAAATTTTAATTCTCTGATGTTTTTTGTTCTTGTGATGTCAATGAATATTTAAATGGCAACAGGCAATCTGAGGCTATTTTTGCCTTCGATCAGGCTAAGAAAGAGAGCGTCCCTTCAACTCCCTTGTTCATTTCCTCTTAAAAAAGCAGTTATAGACTATATGAATAAATTATTTTAAGTATAGATGTTTTCCTGATAATCACACTTGCTTTTATCTATAGGCAGGATACCCAGAAAATTCAAAATATTACAGCACAAAATATTGGCTTTTACATTACAAAACGTGGTCTAGATCAGGGGTCCTCAACTCATGGGCCACAGACTTGTACTGGTCCATGGCTTGTTAGGAACCCAGCCACAGCATGAGGTGAGTGGAGGGCAAGTGAGTGAAGCTTCATCTGTATTTGCAGCCACTCCTCAGTACTAGTATCATTGCCTCAACTCCACCTCAGATCATCAGACATTAGATTCTCATAGTAGCACTGGTTCCTGGGGCCAAAAAGGTTGGGGACCTCTGGTTTGGTGTATCTCTAAGATAATTTTTCCTAGACTTGAATTAAATTTGAAAACTTCTGATTTGAAGTTGAACATGTGAAAAAGAGACTTTTCTTCAAATCTAAAGAGAGATTATGCAAAAAACAACAATGTTAATGAGAAACAGCAACTCGACACTATCATCCAAAAATTTTGACATTTGTGAAAAAGGTGAGTGTTGCTGCAGATTCAAGGTTCCAAGGTAAGAGGTATGAGCCTCAGGCAGTTAGAAGAAAATGCGGGAGCTGTAGCAACTGTTACATAGCTCTTTATTCCAGCAAGAGCACAGCCAGTCTCGTAAGGTGATGGCGCCTTTTATACACAGGTTAAACAATAGTGGCACACTACAAGATAATGGAAGCTGGTACATGCATTCCAAGGACATGGTTACATAAGGGGAGAAGTGCTGACTCGCTTTCCTTTGGAATTAGCTGCTAAGGATGTCCAGAGGAAGCCTAATTATGGCTGTCTTTCTTTCTCCTCATACTCCATCCCTTCAGGGCCCCCCTTAAACCTATGCAGGCTTGGCAAGTGATCACTGCAGGAGGACAGAGCTCTGTACCCACAGGCCACAACAACAATACAAGGAACAAAAGCATGCCACTAGGAGGCAGGCTCCACCTCCTAGGAGAGCTAGATCCAGCACCAGGTGGATATTAGCCTTGCCCACTACTCCTGCAGAGGAGGATCCCCATTGGCTGCTGAACTTCCTATATTTCCTGGGAGAGACCTGCGAAGGCTTGTGAGATGTTGTGCCAATGGTCCAGGATATAAACATAACATTTAGTGTGGAGAGCAGCACTAGTGCCTCCTTGGGCAGCAGCTAAGATGTCCAGAGCCACACTATCTTGCTATACTACTTTCCTAATTTGATCTACTTAATCAGTACTGCACTAGGAGCTTTATGAGTATGATTCAAGATGCAAGCAATATGTTCTGCCAAAACTGTCACTTCAGTTTCAATTACCACTTCACTTGCTGCAGGCATAAAGATGGCTAAGGGGTAATACCAGAATGGGGTCCATTTAGTATGGACATGTGAATAATACTCATCCTAATTTATGGAATAACGTGGGAATGCCTTCCACACACTTGCTGGCAAATTTGGGCATCCCAAGTACAGCAAATGAATGTAGGGCCATCCATGGGCCCCACATACCCATAAGCTTCCTGGGAGAAGAACCATTGTCAGATGGGTGTTGCATACTTTTTTTCTGTCCACCAATATGTGGTGGATGAGATAATAGTTACATTTTGTCATAGGGGTTGTGGCACCCACCCTAACAGTCAGGACCATGTGTTTTTTTCAGTATAAGGAGCACCTTCCCAGTAACCTCTACCTCTTCACTAGTCATCCATGACCATCCTTTATTTACTGAGTACCCCAATAAGGGTTTATCCAACTCATGCCTTCTTTGTATATCTGCTCGAGTAGGAATGACAGTCCAGTTGGGTGACTGGGGTCCCCAGTGGGTCAGCTGTTCCCATGCTGTGGCATCAGCTGCATGTATACACTAGGGCAGTCCTGCAGAGCTTCTGACAGGAAATGCCATGCGGACCCAACAGTGTGAGACATTCGTGATCGTGGCATAGGTATGTGCTCACTCAACTGGTACTCACATAAAGCGACCTAAGGTCAGAAAGAAAGGGAAGACAACGGTACCAACAAAGGTAGACCTTTTCCATGTGGCAAGATGCATGCCAGCGTCTTATTTTGTGATGACTGTTGCTGCCTGGGTGGAGGGCTGGCCTGGCCGTTGGTACCACACTTGTTCCCTATGTGGCATTGATTCTACCATGTCAACATGACACAATATGAGATAACTTATGATAGGCCACAATGACAACACAAAGGTTCCCCTCAGGATGTTACATTCTTCATTGGTCTCTCCTGTGGGATCTCATAGTTATTTGTGGTGGCCAGTCAGCCATTACCCAAGGAATAACCTATAAGTTTAGCTCTAGCTCTTTGCTCCATAGAGCTATTAGATATACCTACCAGAAATGTGGGGCCTTTATTTTTCATGGACAAGTCCACCGTAAAGTTTCTCCGATTTTCAGAGAAGTACAGGCAAGTAGGAGTATGCATATAGCGTGGGGACGAATTTCACATGTAGCCTCCAGCCTCTACCTGTACCCTCCAAATAAACACTTCGGCCTTCTTCTTAATCATATAGGATCAACAGAGGGTCCTGGGGTTTCAAAGAGTCCTGAAAAATCACTGGCCTAGCTCTCTTGGCAGGATATTTCTGCCCACACCTAAATTGCTATTCAGGTTTCAATTGCTGCCACAGTTCTAATAACACTGCATTAGGCTGGTGGTCTATCTTGTCTTGATCAACTCCTGTAGCTAGCAAATCAGTCCATATTTCCATTCTGTAACCTGAACAGGACCTTGTCCAGAGCCTTTATTTTTCTTCTAGGACCTCATGGGTCTCTGTGTTACTACACAGACACTCTGCCTCCTACCTCACAGTGTCTCCCCTCTACATCCCTCAGAACAGCCATTGCTGTAGTCACTTCCTGTATACGTCTCCCTGCATAAGGAGCCAGGGAAGCAACCAACAAGCCAAAAGCAGTAGAGGGGGTAGTGCCTAATATTAGGTCCCCCATGCTAATCAAAAACTATTCATCATCCAGTTCCCATGTATTCAAATTAAACATAGCTTGTTGCATTCCTGGTTTGTGAATAATCTGCACTAGTTCAGAGAACTGGTAGTTCTCTGGCGTCCTTCTAAACTGTCCACACAGCGGCACTAAGACATTCCACCAGGATATGTGGTTTCCCTAACCTCGAGCCAAATAGCGACTGTTCTGTAGCTGCTGACATAATGAGGGCTGTATAGTTACGGATGCCAATTTTTTCATCTCCTCAGGGGAGCATGAGATAGTGTGAGCCCCCTTATCGCAGAGGCACAGCAACCAGGCTGGCAACAGTTCAGCAGCTTGCTGATGAAATTGTTTCATCAAATCCCTCAATTCTACGTGTGTATATGGGATATATGTGGCGAATTCTGTCACGTGGAGCCATCAGTTTGTACCCTACCTGGACCCAAGGGTTGTTCATGCTTTACCTTTTGGTCTATTATGGGCCATACTTGCAGGTGGACTTCTTAAAAGAAGACTTTTTTAACCTCTGAGATCAACTGCGAGGGTGGATTTTTTTGGAGCTCAGCTTCCAATTGTTGTACCCTCACATCCATGACAACTGCCTTTTGCTGAAGTTGCTGTACCTGAGTGGCCTCTGTTAGAGTTTCATCCATATTCTGCTTCAAAGCCCTTAAAAGTACCCAGCCCCCTCAGCCAGCTGCTGCCCATGCTTTTTCCAGCAGCTGCTCCTCTAAGGAGCAGAGCACCTTCTCAATAAGTATCAGGAATCCATCAACTGCCTCCCAGGGCTCAGGCAGAGTCCAAGTCATCAATACTGCCACCATGGGATACCACATGCTCTTTAGGGGGGTCCTTTGGTGGGGCGGATGACTCCCTTACCTGGGAATCCTGATGGGTACTTGAGGGCCGCAGGCCTGCCTGGTCCCAGGTCTGGTTGTAATCTAGGCTGATGGCTAGAAATAGAATGTTACATTAGTATAGTAGGGCACTTGCACCTAACATACGTGAGCATGATTCAGCTTATTCTCTGAAATATGTAAATTCCATGTGGTCCTCTAACAGAGCAGAAACATGCTCCCCACAATAAAGTTAGTGCCTCCCATTTCATTCTCATGTCAGCATCTCATGTATTCTTTTAACTGGACGTCTCACCATCAAAACCTTCTCTTCTCAGTCAGCTCTGCACTGACAGTACTCTTTGTGTGTCACTGCAGATTTGAGGTTCCAAGTTAAGTAATATGAGCCTTAGGCAATTGGAAGAAAATGTGAGGAGCCATAAGCAACTGTGACATTGCTCTTTATTCCAGCAATGGCACAGCCAGCCTCACAGGGTGGTGGCACCTTTTATACACTGGTTGAACAATAGTGGAACAGTGCTAAGCAATGGAAGCCCACGCATGCATACATGATTACATAAGAGAAGTGCTGAGTCACTTACACTCTGAAGTTAGCAGTTAAGGGTATCAGGAGGGAACCTGACTATGGCTATCTATCTCCACACAAGATGTTAAAAGAAATTAAAAAATAAAAAAGAGTATACGATCAATCCTTCAACTTCCTGCCCATTCAACTTACTAGAGAAATACACATGTGATATCTTTATTCTTAGGGATCACTCCTTTTATTGTGACATGTAGACTTGGCCTTTCCTTCAATGAACTTCTTGAAGATAATTGTTTCTGGAAACAAATTACTTACTTCAAAAAATATTTAATCAAAAAGAAAGAGCCACAAGATCAAAGAATATATAAGCAACAAACAATAAATAAGCGAGCACAGCAAGCATACTCACCATAAAATAATAATAATAACAATAACAATAATAGACTAAAAAGAAGAAAGTCTTAAAGTATTACACCATAAATTTTAAAATGTAATAAAACAATACAAAATAGGCAAAAACACATGAATTTAGGACAAAATAAGATCAGAATATGATGAATTATGAATAGGAGAGCTAAGAAAAGAAGTAAGAGAAAAATAATAATCCAAAATTGTTAATGATAATAGGAGAATGCACATTGCTAAATAATCTCTAAGGTCATAAAAGACAGGATTTTAAAAGTCAAGCAAACTGAAATGGATATAATAAGTTCTTAAGAGATTGGATTAAAACGGTGGAGTGAGAGACATCCCCAGATCTCTTCCCTTGAAACAACAATAAGCTGAATATCTAAAACTCAACAAGAAAAATACAAATTGTACACCAGCATGTCGGAGCATGAGAGCTATCACAGGTCAGATCCCCTGGTGTTGGACAGTGGAATGGAAGAAAAAATAAGCTGCCTCCCATAGCCTCTGGAGCTACCTGCAGGAGGAGGATGAGGGGAGAAGGTACAACAACTTCCCTGTACAGCCCTGCCTGGAAGTGCTATGTGTTCCACACAGCTGGAGGCAGGGCCTAGTCATCAGGGCAGAAAGCCAAGAAGTGGGTGGAACAGTAGAGAAACAACAGTTGATTTTTACTGGGCCTAGTTTCAAAACCAAGGCTTAGCTGTATCTCCCAAACCCTATACCCTCCAAAAGGGAACACCACAAAGCCCAGGAAAATTGGAGCAAATGCTGCCGAGACTGTCACTGACATTGACAGGGACTGAAACTGAGGGAAGGGAGTGTGATTAAATACCTACAAGAAAATAAAAAAGACGTCATGTAGGCTTTATATAAAGTGGGAATCCAAGAGGCTTAGACACCATCTACTGGAAACCAAAACAAAAGTGCCTTCTTTGCAACAGGCTAAAGAGAAACCTTTATATAATAAATCTTCTTTCTGGAAAAACAGCAGAATGCACTTCCATTAATACCCAGAGAAATAGCCCATTTAAACACAATGAACAATCAAGGTGACAAAGCATCTCAGAAAGAAAGAGAAAAATCTCCAGAAAATAAGCCTATAGACATAGAAATATGTTACCAAAATGACAGAGACTTCAGATGATACTTCTGAAAAAACTCAATGAGATCCAAAACAAATCATATCAACAATTTCAGGAACTGAAAAAACAACTATATGAGCAGAGTAAGGAGAATGAAACCCTCAAAAAGAGCAGATAAATCTTCTGGAGATAAAACAAACAAACAAGCAAACAAATAAAAAAATCAACACTGCAAGAGTTGAAAATGAAATAGCAAGCTTGAGAAATAGAGTGGGCCAAATGGAGGAAAGCATCAACAATATTGAAGACAGGAATCTAGAAAAAAATCAGAAGGAAGAAGAGAAAAAACAAAGAATAAAAAATAATAAAAGAGAAATACAAAAACTAGCTGATTCCACCAGGAAAGAAAACATAAGAATAATGGGCATTACCGAAGGCAAGAAAAAGGAGCAGGCCCTAGAAAGCATTTCCAGACAAATAGTTGAGAAGAATTTCCCAAATCTAAGGAATGAGATGGGGGTTGAAATTCAAGAAGTCAATACGACACCTAAATATCTAAACCCCAAAAGGCCTTTACCAAGACACATTGTATTAAAGTTATGAAAAATCAATGACAAAGATAGAATTCTCAGGGTAGCCAGGGAGAAGAAAATGGTAACGAATAAAAAAAAAAACCTTTTATATTATCATTGGACTTCTCAGAACAAACCTTACAAGCCAGAAAGAAATGGAATCAAATATTTAAACTGTTAAGTGAAAGGAACTACCACCATAGAATAATGTATCCAGCTAAGCTTACCATAGATATGAAGGAGAAATTTTGGTCTTTCCAGACATACAAAAATTGAAGGAATTCTCCACTATGAGGCTTGCTCTACAGGAAATACTGAATGGAGTTAGCTCACCTAAAACAAAGTGACTATATATATATATACATATATATGTGTGTGTGTGTATATATATATATATACACACACACACATATATATGTATATATATACATATATGTGTATATATATACACATATATATACACACACACACATACATATATATACATATGTATGTACATATATATGTGTATATATATTATATATATATATATATACACTTAGGAATAAAATGGCTGTCAGGCGAATAGAAGCAGAGAAGTGCAACCCTTACTAAGAACAAGGTATTATAAGCTTAAATAATAAGAAGAGAATTGCTAAAGCAAGATAGTAATGAACATTCAGCATACTTAGGAACAATTTGAGATGAAAATGACTAAAAGGGGAGGATTAAAATTCCAAATTCGCTGAGGAAAATGGAGATAAGGCACACACAGAAGAAAATGGCTGACTATATATAAAACTATTTTTTTCGTATTCATTATAGTAACCACACACCAAAGATTCAGAACTAAAGTATATAACAAGAAGAAGAAGAAGAAGAAGAAGAAGAAGAAGAAGAAGAAGAAGAAGAAGAAGAAGAAGAAGAAGAAGAAGAAGAAGAAGCAGCAGAAGAACCACCACCACCACCACCACCACCACCACCACCACCACCACCACCACCACCACCAGAGGATAAACCCACAAAAGCCAAACAAAATAAAGAAAACAGAAACACAAGGACAAGGAAGCAATGGAAACACCAAGATATTGGAAAGCAAAAGATAAAATGAATACAAAGATCTCATATTTTAATAATTCCCCTAAATGTAAATGGAATGAATTCACCAATAAAAAGGTAGAGAGTTGCAGAATGGATCTAAATCAACACCAAAGCATATGCTGTCTTCAGGAGACACATCTCAGCTCCAAAGACAAATATAGACTCAAAGTGAAACCATGGAAAATGATATTTCAAGCAAATGGCATTCAGAGAAAAGTGGGAATAGTGGTACTAGTATTGGACACAATAGACTTCAAAATATAAAGTTAGCTGGACTTTGGGAGATGAACACACAATAGAATATACAGATGTCAAATGATAATGTACACCTGAAAATTATATGATTGTATTAACTAATGTTACCCCAATAAACTTAATTTTAAAAAATAATAAAATTTTTAAGAAATTTTTTTAAATTAAAAAGATAAAGATCCGAAGGGACACTTGACAATGATAAAAGGAATCATGCACCAAGTAGACATAACACTTATTAATATCTATGCTCCCAATCAGGGAGCCCCAAAATATGTAAAGCAGTTACTAACAGAAATAAAGGGAGAAACAGACCAAAACACTATTATAGTAGGGGACCTTAATACCTCACTGTCAGAAATGGACAGATCATCCAAACAGATAATCAATAAGGAAATAACATTCTTAAATGACACATTCGACCAACTGGACATAATTAACATATATAGAGCCTTCCATTCCAAAACAGCTGCTTATACATTCTTCTCTAGTGCACATGAAACATTCTCAAGAATCAACCACATACTGAGAAATAGAGATAGCCTCAACAAAAATAAGATGGTTGAAATCATACCAATCATATTCTCTGATCACAGTACTTTGAAAATGGAGATCAATTGAGAAAAGAAATCAGGAAGAACAAATACATGGAGATTAAGCAATGTGCTACTGAAGAATAATAGGGTCAGGGAAGAAAAAAAAAGAGAGATCAAGAGGTACATAGAAACAAATGATAATGATGGTACAACATATCACACTTTTGGGACATGACAAAAGTGGTCATAAGAGGAAATTTCATATCATTACAGGACTACCTCCAAAAACAAGAATGAGCTCAAATAAACAACCTAACTCTTCATCTTAAAATATTAGAAAAAAAAATGAAGCTGCTGGAACCCGCTGGCCAAGATCGAACAGTACCTGAGAGGGGGAGTGAGATTTGAAGAAAAGACAGAGACAAGAGAAAGATTCGGGAGGGCTAGCAGTCAATATTGCAGCCCCAAGTTTATTCAACACACCCTAGTTATACATCATGATTGTGTTGGAAACTGACAAGTATGCATAAACAACTGCTTTCACCTGCATAGGGAGCCTGTTGCTCTCTCAAGGGTCCCATCCTCCTCCCTACTGAGGTCATAGAACACTCAGCTCACTCTCTGGAGCAACAGGTGCTTCTCAGCCACTACAAAAGTAGCAAAGTAATTGCAAACACCCTGCTGAGCAAACAATCCCTTGTCTACCCAAAGGGCAGCCATCAAGCAAACAGCTCCCAACATGAAGCCTAAAGACAGCAGAAAGAAAGAAATCATCAAAATTTGAGCAGAAACAAATGAAATTGAAAACAAAAAAAATTTTGAAAAAAATAAATGCAACAATGAGTTGGTTCTTTGAAAAGGTTAATAAAATTGACAAAACCCTAGCTATACTCAATAAGGAAAAAAGAGAAAGGATACAAATAAACAAAATCAGGGATGAAAGAGGGGAAATTACAACTGGCATTGCAGACATACAAAGGATCATGTAAGAATATTATGAAAAAGTATATAACACCAAATTTAATAACCTAAGAAGAAATAAACTAGTACTTAGAAATGTTAGAGAGGATGCCAAGAAAAAGGAATCCTCATATACTGTGATGGGATTGCAAATTGGTACAGCCACTATATAAAACAGTATAGATATTTATAAAAAAAAAAAAAAACTAAGAATTAATCCACTATATGATCTAGCAATCCCTCTACTGGGCTTTTACCCCAAAGACTTGAAAACTTATATTTGTACACCAATGTTCATAGCAGTATTATTCACAGTGGCCAGGACATGGAAGCAACTGAAGTGTCCTACAATAAATGATTGTCTACAGAAGCTGTGTTACATATAAACAATGGAATACTACTCAGCCATAATAAGAGATGAAATGCTGCCATTTGTGGCAACCTGGATGGACCTCAAGATAATCATGCTAAGTGAAATAAGTCAGATTGAAAAAGTTGAAAATCATATGATATCCCTTATATGTGAGATATAAACCTAAAAGCAACAAATGAACTAGAAAATCAAACAGAGACTCATGGACATGAACAATAGACTAGTGGTTACCAGAGGATAGGGCATGAAAGAGAAGTGGGGAGGTAGATGGGGTAGAGAGAGTCAAATATAGGGAGGAGAGGGAGGGTGAAATGGGTAAAGGGGATCAAATATATGGTAGCTGAAGGAAACTGGACTTTGAGTGGTAATCACACAATAGAATATGTAGATGTAAATTATAATGTACACCTGAAAATTATATATTTGTATTAACCAATGTTACCTCAATAATCTTAATAAAAATATTTTGCACAACAAAATAAGTTTTTAAAAAAGATTATGATAGGATAAAAGAGAAAGGAAATAAAAATTTTGTAAATTGGTTAACTAAAGACAAAAATTAAATTGAATTTTTAAAGATATTATTTAACAAATCTTTCTGGAAATAAATGAACTCTTACCATGGAGACTAAAATTTATTGTCCTAGGAAAACCTGAGACAGATGGTCAACACAAATAAATGCCCTATTAAATTGTCAAGTCACTTAAAAGCAGAAAAATAAAATGGACCTCAGACTTTTCCAAAGCCCTATTCAATGCTAGAGACAATTGAACCCTTAAAACTTCTCTAAATAGATGATAGATAGATGATAGATAGATAGATAGATAGATAGATAGATAGATAGATAGATAGAGAGATAGATAAAGCTGACTCAAAAATTATATACACAATTATTCACACATAAATGAAACAGGTGATATCTTTGGAATGTACACTCTTGAAATATTACTTTCAACTCACTTTAAAGAAATCACTAGAGGATGAACTTTTGCTAACCAAGAAAGTAAGTGACAAAAAGACACATAGAGAGCATTATCACATTTAGCTATGGAATTAGTTTTTTAAATGTGGAAATGTTTACAAAATGGAATGGAATGAAACACACATTGATGATGTAAATAAAATAAAATTAATCTTAGTTTGAAATTCTTTAGCTATTATGTTTTCATTATTTTTTATTCCTCCGCCTCTTCTTCAGGAATTCCTATAATGCATATATTTGACCATTTCAAAGTTTCAATTAACTGATATTCTGTTCATCTTAAATCTTTTGTCATATTTTGTTTTAAATAGTTTCTATGGCCATATTTTCCATTGGTAGCACTCCCTTTTTTTAATCCCATCTGTTCTGTATTCCTGAATCTGTTAGGGGCATACTGATATTAAACTATAATCTTAAATACACACAATTCAACTTATCACCCTTGTCATAATTTAATATCAAATTTCTTTTCACTTTTTTTTTGCATATATATTGAGCCAGCGAAATTCAGAATAATAGAGTGGCAAGATAATACTTAAAAGTCATATACTGTCCACTATCAATTTACCTCACATGGATCTCCAGCTCAAGAATGAACTGCATTTAGTGCATGTGTGTGTACATGTGTATATTTATTCTACACAATTTTGTTGCATGTCATGTATCTATCATAACAATAAAAATAATGAACAAGTCTATCACTACAAGGATCTGTTGCATTGTCCTTTTAAAACTATACCTACCTGTCCCCCTCCCTTCTGTCTCTAGTTCCTGATAAACTTTAATATGTTCTATTAAATATTTTTAATATTTTAAAAATGTTTCCAATTCTGCATGTAAGGATTTGGGAAGGCAACACTTCATCCTAACAGGTGAAACACTGAAGAGACTGAAAAATCCACAACTCTCTGGGATCCATAAGAGAAGCAAGGACACACAGGGCAAACAGTTGCTCCTAAGATTGGAGAGAGACCTGTGAGTGCAGGGAGTTGTTACCTACTGGATCATAGATTCATTAGTAGGAACTGCTGTGGGAACCAGTGCCAGGGTAGGAAACCCTAAACTGTAATCAACAAATTTCTTCAGGCTTAATGTGGACAACTATGAAAGTTGACAAGGTTCCACAGTAAATATGAGAGAAAAATACCTTTCTATTTCTGAGAGAAGATGAGGAAAGAGCCATTCTGAAGCACAGTCACATGCCACATAAGGGCATTTTGGTCAGCAATCAACCTCATCTATGTTCATAAGATTAAAATGCAGCCTAAAAATTCCTCTCACCTAGTGATATCATACTCATAGAAGCCTCATACCGTAATGCATCACTCTTGTGTTTGTGGTGATGTTGGTGTAAACAAACCTACTACAGGTCATATAAAAGTGTAGTACATACAATTATGTACAGTATATAACACTTGATAAAAATAATAATTGACTATGTAACTGGTTTATGTACTTACTATACTATATTTTTATCATTATTTTATAGTGTATTCTTTCATTTATGCTGTGCTACACTGGCAGTAACCTCATATATTCCATATTAACCACATCTCTTGGTTAAATTATTTCCTCTTGTGCTTGATTTAATCTTGTGTTCTTTTATAAATTTAGTGTAGTTTAAGTGTACAGTGTTTATAAAGTCTACAGTAGTTTACAACACTGTCCTAGGCTTTCTCATTCACTCATCACTCGCTCACTGACTTACCCATAGAAACTTTCAGTACTCCAAGCTTCACTCATGGTAAATGTCCTATACAGGTGTACTATCCATTTTTCATCTTTTATACTGTATTTTTAGTGTATCTTTTCTGTGTTTAAATATGTTTAGATACACAAATACTTATCATTGTATTACAATTACCTACAGTACTCAGTATAGTAATATGTGATACATAAAGTGATAGACTATAACATGTTGCCTATGCATGTAGTAGGCTATACCATTTGGGTTTGTGTAAATATATTCTGTGGTGTTTGAACAATGACAAAATTGCTTAACAGTGTGTTTCTCATGATGTATCTCTGTCTTTAAGCAGCACATGACTGTATAATAGAGCACTCTGTTCTTCATAAATAGGTCTGCTCTGAGAGGAGACTAGTTAACTAGAGACTAATTGTCTGGGGCATTATCAGAGTCTAACTGACCTGGAGGAGGGAAATACCCAACTTTAACCTACTCAAGCCATCCAGTTCCACATAAGAAAGAAAAAAAAACTTGTAAAACTTAGGAAATACTTGTAAAGTTCACTGTCCAGAATTTTAACACTGAGACTTAATTATATAACTATAGAATACTTGTTCCTACACCTCACCACCACTACAATACTAAAGGCCTATTTACAATAGTTTTTTTTTATCTCCCATATATCATGTCCAGCTATCAAGAAAAAATTACAAGATATAGCAAAAGACAAAACTTGAAGAGACAGAGCAAGCATCAAAACCAGACATGGCAGGGATGGTAGAATTATCAGAGGAAAATTTAATAAAAACTATGATTAATATACTAAGGGTTCTAATGCATAAAATAGAAAGCATTCATGACTAGATAGATGATGTAAGCAGAGAAATATAAACCTTTAAAAGAAACAAAAAAAATGCTAGAAATAAAAAGCACTTTAACATAAGTAGAGAATATCTTTGATGGACTTATTAGTAGTTTGGACTTCGATCAAGAAAAATTGTTTGAGCTGAGGATATATTAGTAGAATCCCCAAAAACCAAAAATCAAAGAGAACAAAAGCAAGAAAAAAAATAAAAGAAAAAAGCAAAACAGAATATTCAAGAACCATGGGAGAAATACAAAAATGTAACATACATAATGAGAATACCAGACAGGAAGAAAAGAGAAAAAAAAAATAGAAGAAATATTTGGAATAGCAATGACTGAGTATTTCCTCAAATTAATGCCAGATACCAAACCACAGATTCAGGAAATTGAGAGAACACTAAGCAAGTTAAAATATAGCTAGTCATATAATTTTTAAACTACAGAAAATCAAAGAAAAAATCCTGAAAAAAAGTGTGGGAGATAAACTCTACAGAAAAGTTGTTTCTTTAGAAGTTTTATAGGTAAGCTATTTCTTACCTATAAAGGAACAAAAGATAAGAATTACATCCAACCTCTCAGAAAATGTGCAAGACAGAAAAGAATGGAGTAAAAAACATTAAGTGGTGAAAGAAAACCACCAACGTAGAATTGCATACACTACAAAATTACTCTTCATAAATGACAGAGAAAAAAAAGACTTTTTCAGAACAATAAAAACTGAGAAAATTTGTTTTCAGTAGACCTGCCTTGCAAGATATATTGAAGATGTTCTTTAGAGAGGATGAAATGATATGTTTGAAACAGATCCACATAAAGTAAAGAATAGTATTGAATAAAGAATAAGTAAAGGCCCGATAAAAACTTTTATTTTTCTTATTGCTAATTGGTCTAACAGTTAACAGTTTTTTTCAAAATAATATTGATAATGCATTCATTTCTGTATGCTTATGTAAATATCTGTCTATTTAATCTATCTACTTATACATAAATGAAATGAATAACCATATTAACACTACTCAAAAAAAGCAGGAATAGCTATATTAATATCAGAAATATTGGTCTTCAAACCAAGAGAAGTAACCCAAGATAAAGAAGGGTATAATAGTAAAGGGTTAATTCTTCAAGAAGACAGCAATCCTTAACATGTACGTACCTAATAACAAAGCATAAAGCATAAAAGTTTGTGAGGTGAAACTAATATAACTGCAAATAGAAATAAATGTATCTAATATAATACTTGGAGACTTCAATACTCCTCTATCATAAATGAGCAGAAAATTGTTAACGATATAGTTGAATTCAATAATGTCATCAATCAAGGGGATATAACTGACATCTATAAACTGCCCATTCAACAACAAGAAAATACACATTTTTTTCAAGCTCATTGGTGAAAAATTCACCAAGACAGACCATATTCTGGGCCATAAAACACTTCTTAAAAATTTACTTAAATAGAAATCTTGCAATGTCTGCTGTCAAACTGGAATAGAATTAAACTAAATATCAATAACAGAAAAGTAGCTGGAAAATCCTAATTGTGTGGAGATTGAAAAAGACACATCTAAATACACATAGGTCAAAGAAGAAATTATGAGAGAAATTTTTAAATATTTTGAACTAAATGAAAATGAAAACTCAACTTATTAAAAATTGTGAGATACAGTGAAAGCAGTGCAAAGAGGGAAATTTATAGCATGAAATGCATGTAGTGAAAGAAGATCTAAAATCAGTAATCTAAGTTTTCACCTTAAAAAACTAGAAAAGTAAATTAAATACAAAATAATAAGAAATAATACTCAGCCATAAGAAGAGATGAAATACTGCTATTTGCGACAACATGGATGGACCTCAAGATAATCATGCTAAGTGAAATAAACCAGACAGAAAAAGACGACAAGCACATGATATCACATATATGTGGGATATAAATCCAAAAGGAGCAAACATGATGAAGAAACAGAAACTCATGGACATGGTTAGTGGTCTAGTGTTTATCAAAGGGAAGAGGGGAAGGGGGTAGTTGATATGGGTAAAAGGGGTCAAATATGTGGTGATGCAATAAAATCTAACTTTGGGCAGTGAACATACAATGTAATATGTATGACTTATTGTTGAATTGTACAAATGAAACTTATTGGATTTTGTTAGTCAGTGTCGACCTCCCCCCAAAAAATAAATTAAAAAATGAAAATAAATAAATTATCATAAAAGTGAACAGCTATAGCCTCTCTAAAAAATATTTAAAAAAGAAAATCAGCAAAACCAAATTTGTTTCTTTGAAAAGACCAATACAATCAATAAACCCCTAGACAGGCCAGAAAGCTTGCCTAGCCATTTTTTCTCTCTCAGAATCTATTAAAGCTTTTTCACCTTTAAAACAGTTTCAACTTTTATGTATGACTTCTCTTAAGTTGATGCTTAACTCTCTATTCAGGCATTTTCCCTAGTAAATTAATTCCATTTTTTTAAAACATATTATGATCTAACACAACTCTCTTCCCTTCCATAAATGTTTTCTTTCCATCTCTCAGGTGTTGCCTTGTGAATATTTAAGATTTAATTCAAATGTAATTATCTCTATGAAGTTTTCCATCTTCAATTATCCTGTTTCTTGCATGTGTCTCACTTGTAGCACTTCACATGTACAGTGACCAGTTTTCCTTTCTCTTTCATGCATTGTAAGATGTGTAATCAGATTCCTTTCTTTTCTTTATTTCAGCACCTAGCATGTATATGGTTGGTATTCAGTAAATATTTGTTGATAATCAAATGAGCAAATGGTAAGAACAAAACCTTTGGAAGAACAGGTTTAGCGGGCAGTCACTGGGCCAAAAAGTAAGGAGCCATCTTCCTGGGATGACAGCTCAGTGAAATTTAAGGTCATGGTTAGTTGTAAGCAATGTGCCCTAGAAGATCACTCAGTCCAACAGCCCCTGGTAAACGGGAGGTCTGCCTTACTTGAATGAATTCGGCGCCATTGTTCTATAAAATAAAAAAAAGTATCTGACATCAAAATGTGGACTAAAATACTGTACACTATAAATTAACACCTTACATCAAATATGTGTTTAATTTATGACCTGAACATGGTCTGAAGACAAGCATGCCTTTGGTCCAGAACATCTAGTTATAAAGCTAAATTATAGATTCCCAATTAAATTACTCCCCTGAAGTTACCAGCATATTAATATTTATGAATTCATAAAAACTCTCTAAAAAATATTTTGTTTTAAAATTTGTTACTTTATTTCCCTTAAGTATAATGTATAATTTTTTTTCAAGTTTCAAAGCTGTGAGTTGGGTAGAGTACTTACTAGTTCTATTATTCTAGGACTGGGTGAACTAATCACCATTTACCTCATTCATATAATTATAATTTTGTGATTTACATTATATGGTCTTTTAAATTAAGTCCTGGGCCCAGTAGTTTTTCAATTTCATTTTTTCAATTTCTTCTTTGAGTTTCTTCCTAATTCTTGGATGGTTGCTAACTACATATATATATATATTTGTCTAAGACATTGTTTAAACGCCTTGCCTTTCTTGAGAAAAAAAGTAAAAAAGGAAGAAAGGAATAAGAATGTTTAATAATGAGAAAAAAGTTGAGCCCTTGGTTTTGTTATTTATTTTTACTATCTGCAAGGAAGTGCAAAATTTTGGATATTTCATGGTAAAAAAAAAAAATGAACATCATCCCATCTCTAATAAAAACAAAAATAACAACAACCCACAAAATAATCATGCAACTAAGTGTTTAACTACTCATTTTACGTAGTAAAAAAAAAAAAAAAAAAACAAGTATATTGAGCCAAAGAATTAAGTGTGTCTTATTTGAGACTAGATAATCTAGGAAAGACTTTCTGAAGAAATGACATTAATTCCTAGATATGCATTGGAATAACAAAGAAAAAGATGAGAATAGCATTCCAGGCAGAGAAACGTAGGGAAAAATACCCTGACTAGGAAAATTCTTGATCTTGAAAAATTATAGAGAATTTCAATGTGGTTGAAGCCTTTTGACAGAAGGAAAAAGAGGCATGAGATTGAGATGAGATGAGATGAGATGAGATGAGATGAGATGAGATGAGATAGATGAGATGAGATGATGAGATGTAGGTTGTGTCCAGAAATGCCTTTTAGGCTAATGCCTGAAGTAAAATAGAAATCTCATGGAGGATTTAAACATGAGAATGGCATGATTAAATTTATGTTTCAAAAGGCCAGTTCAGATACTCTGTAGACTGATGTCTTGGTAAATAAACGTAGAAAAAGGAAGACTGGTTAAAAAACTATTGCAGTATGTAAGAAATCAATAATGGTAGCTTGGACAAGAAACACTGAAGGAGACATTAGAGTTCTTTAGCAAATTACTCAGCTGTATAATATGAATATGATAAATATCTACCTCATAAAATCAAAAGGATTATATGAGATTATACTTTTAAATCACAAAGAACAGAGTAATGTCAGAAGAATGGCAGTGTAGGGGATTTCCTTTTTCTCTCTCCTTGTAATTATAAATTGCTGAATACCTACATTCCAACAAAAACCACCCAAGGTGCACACAAGCATGTTCTTGAGATCTTCAAATCTGAGAATTGGAAGGTAGGCTATTAGGTCCTCGAGACAGGGAATCATAGAGAAAGTGATAACAGCAGGCACTGCAAAAAGCAGCCCAAAGTTCCCAGCAGGAAAAGGGGGAGGACAAAAACAATGCAAGGGTTTCTTGACTCTTTGAAGCCCTGAACAGTCCTGCCTTAGGGATAAGTGTATTTCATGCAGTGGAGCCCAGGGAGCAGTGCAGAGACAAAGCACAGAGGGGCAACAGCTGTGTCTTAGCAACTGCCTTTGACAGGCAGAAAGCTGAGTCATGAAGCCAGGCCACCTTCCCCCTCCCCCATGTCCCGCCCTCCCCACATCCCAGAGCATGTCCTCGCAGCACTGGGACCAAAGCAGGGGATATCGCACAACCAGACCTGAAACATACAAAACAGCTGGTCTTAGAGATTGAAGAGGGCATATAGATGCAAAACAGCTAAAGGTTGAGACAGTAGTACTGGAAAGAAAACATTTACACCCAATGCTAGCCTGTCCCAATTTATCCCACACCCATCCAATCAGGATGATTTGCAAGGCAGCAGAGAAGCATTGCACCTGACAATTGGAATAGTACCGAAGTTTCATGGACTTTCAGAGGCTCGGACTTCCATTGCCCTCACACGCTCTCCCACGGGAGAGGGGAAAGCCTGGGACCTAGGGTACTTGGTCGTAGAGAAGATACACACCTTTCCAGATTAAAAAGAACATTCTTCACCTCAAAGCAGTTATCCAGCAAGCTTGGGCAGTGCCGGAGGCTTAGGAACCACCTACTGGAAATCAAAAGAAAACCTCTTTTTATCAACCTGGTAAAGGGTTTTATCAACTCTGCAACAAATTTTTTAAAATTACATTTCTCTTAATGCCTAGGCGAATAAATAGTCTATTAAACAACATGAACAATTAAGATGACAAGAAAGTTAGGAAAATAAAAAAATTTCCTAAAAACACAGAAATATGTGATTTAAATGACAAAGAATTGCACTTCTGAAAAATCTCAATGAGATGGAATAAAATTTTGATTGACACTTCCAAAAAACTTAGAAACAAAATCAACAAAGAATAGGAATACTTTACCAAGGAGATTAAAACTCTAAAAACAAAACAAAACAAAACAAACAAACAAACAAACAAACAAATAGAAATTCTGGAGATAAAGAATCCACTAAAAGAGATGAATAATAAAATATCAAGCCTAGGAAATAGAGCTGACTGAATGAAGGAAAGTATTAGTGATATTAAAGACAGAAATCTGGAAATGACAAAGGAGAATGAGAAAGACTTGAGAGTGAAAAAAAAAAGTGAAAGAACTCTACACGAACAGACACCATTCAAAAAAAAGCAACATAAGATAAATGGGTATACCAGAAGGAGAAGAAAAGGAGACAAGAACAGAGAGTGTATTCAAATAGTCAAGAATTTCCCAAACCTATGGGAAAAAAATGGATCTTTGAATCTAAGAAACATATAGAACACCTAATTATCCCACTCAAACAAGCCTTCTCCAAGACATATTAAAATTGTCAAAAAACTTTAATAACAGAATTCTTAATGCTACCAGAGAAAAGATGATAACCTATAAAAGGAAACTCATTTGATATTATCAGATTTCTCAGCACAACCTGACAAGCTAGGGCAGAGTGGAATCAAATATTCAAACTACTGAAAGAAAGAAACTACTAGTCAAGAATAATATCCATCAAAGTTCTTCTTTAGATATGAAAGGTAAAGAAACCTTTTCATACATACAAAAGCTGAGAGAATATTCCACCACAAGGCGTGTATCACAAAAAATACTGAAATGGGTCATTCTATCTGAAACAAAAGAACACCCTGAATGTAAATGGTCTGAATTCACCAATAAAATGCACAGAGTTGCAGATTGAATTAAAAAATCCAACCATATGCTGCCTTCAGAAGACACCTCTCAGTTCCAAAGACAAATATAGACTCAGAGTGAAAGGTCAAAAAATGATATTCCAAGCAAAAGACATCTAGAGAAAAGCAGGTGTGGCAATACTTACATCTGTGGAAATAGACTTCAAGATAAAAAAAAAATGTAATGATAGACAATGATGGACACTTCATAATGATTAAAAAACATACATTGAATAGACATAATACTTATTAATTTCTATGCTCTCAATCAGGGGGCACCCAAATATATAAAGCAGTGACTAACAGACCTAAAGGGAGAAACTGACAAAAGCAAAATGATAGTAGGGTACCTAAATACTCCACTGTCAGCTGTGGCTAGATCATCCAAATAGAAAATAAATAAAAGGCACATTAGACCAACTATACATAATCAATATTTATAGAGCCTTTCGTACCAAAACATCAGACTAAACATTCTTCTCTAATGCATATGGAACATTCTCAAAGATAGACCAAATGTTGGGATACAAAACTAGTTTCAATAAAATTAAGAAGATTGGAATACTACCAAGCATATTCTCCAACCATAATGCTTGGAAACTGAAGATCAACTTTAAAAAGAAAGTGAGAAGAACCACAATTATATTTAATAACATACTACTAAAGAATGACTGGGTAATAAAAGAAATAAAAGGAGAGATCAAGAGATACATAGAAACAAATGAGAATGAAAATACAGCATATCAAAACTTTTGAGACACAGCAAAAGTGGTAATAAAAAGAAAGTTCATATCATTACAAGCCTAGCTCATAAATAAAATAGATCCCAAGTAAACAACCTAACTTTATGTCTTAAAAAACTAGAAAAAGTAGAACAAATGAAGCCCAAAGTCAGAAGAAGAAAGAAAATAATAAAAATTAGAATAAAATTAAATGAAATTGAGAATAAAAAGGCAACAGAAAAAATTAATGCTACTAAGAACTTGTTCTTTGAAAAGATTAATGAAATTGACCAACTCCTGGCTAAACTTACCAAGGAAAAAAGAAAAAAGACACATATAAACAAAATCAGAAATGAAAGAGGAAAAATGATTATAGACACTACAGAAACACCAAGGATCATATAAGAATACTATGAAAAATTATATGACACCAAATTTAATAACCTAGAAGGAATAGACAAGTTCTTAGAAATATATGATTTTCTTAGATAGAATCATGAAAAACCGGAAAATCTAAATATGCCAATCAACCATAATGAAATTGAAACAATTATTAAAAACCTCCCCAAAAGTAAAATTCCAGGACCAAATGGTTTCACTAGTGAATCTTACCAAACATTCAAAGATGACTTAAAACCTATTCTTCTCAGATTTGTCTAAAATATTGAAGAAGCAATACTTTCTAATTCATTTTATGAGGCCAACATTACCCTGATTCCAAAACCTGATGATAACACACACAAAACAGAAAGCTATAGACCAATATCTCTTATGAATACAGATGTAAAAATCCTAAACAAAATACTAGCAAATTGAATACAACAATACATTGAAAAAATTATACATCATGATCATGTGGGCTTCATTCCAGAGTCACAAAGTGTGGCTCATTGTATGCAAACTAATTAATGTGACACATCACATAAACAAATTTAAAAAATAAGAATCATATTACCATATCAATAGATGCAGAAAAAACCTTTGACAAGATAGAGTGTCAAATTATGATTAAAACAATAAAATGGGTATAGAAGAAAAGTACCTCAATGTAGTAAAGGCTATTTATGGCAAACCCTCAGTTAATATTATACTTAATGTGGATAAATTAAAAACCTTCATTCTAAAATTGGAAACATGATGCTATCACCACTATTATTCAGTACAGTATTGGAAGTCCTAGCTAAAGCAATCAGGAAAGAGAAAGAAATAAAAGGCATCAAAATAAAAGGGAATGAGGAAGACAAATTGTCACTTTCTGTAGATGACATGATTCTCTATATAAAAAACTCTAAAGATTCCACTACAAATATTAAAAAAAATAAACAAATATAATAAAATTTCAGGATACAAAAATCAATGTAAAAAAATTCTATACCTTTCCTATACACTAACAATGAATTTTCAAAAAAAGAAATGAAAAAATAATTTCATTTGTGATTGCAACAAAAATACCCAGGAATAAACTTAATGAAGCATGTGAAAGACCTATACACTGAAAACTGTAAGACACTATTTTTAGAAAATTGAAGAAGACACAAAAAAATGGAAAAATGTTCTGTGTTTATGGATTGGAAAAATCAACATAGTTAAAATGACCTTAGTACCCAACGCATTATACAGATTTAATGCAATCTCCATCAAAATTCCAAACAATATATAAAAAAAAAATAGAATAAAAATTATTGGATTTGTGTGGAGACAAACAAGACCCAAAACTCCAAAGCCATTCTGACAAAAAGAACAAAGCTGGAGGTATCCCTCTATCAGACTTTAAATTAGACTATAAAGTGACAATAATCAAAAAGGCATATTATTGGCAGAAAAACAGACACACAGACCAGTGAATGAGAACTGAGAGTCCAGAATTAAATCTCTTTTTACATGGGCAAATAATTTTTGACAAAAGAGCCATAAACATACAATGGAGAAATTAAATCCTTTTCAATAATTGGTGCTGGGAAAATTAGAAAGCCACACGCAAAACAGTGAAACTAGACTGCCATCTGCCACCATACACCGAAATTAACTCAAAATGTATCCAAGACCAGAAAATAAGACCTGAAACAACAAATTGCATAGAAGAATACATAAGTACTAAACTTACGGACCTCATATTTAGAGAGGATTTCATGAATTTGACCTCAAAGGCAAGGGAAGTAAAAGTAAAAATAAATGAATGTGACTATATCAAACTAAAAAGCTTCTGTACAGCAAAAGAAACCATCAAGAAGACAAAGAGACAAGCAACTGAATGGGAAAATATATTTGTGAACAATGCCTCTGATAAGACCCTCAAATATAAAGAACTGATACAACTCAACAACAAAAAAAGAAAGAATCCAATTTAAAAAATGGGCAGAAGACCTGAAAAGATACTTCTCTAAAGAAGACATACAAATGCCCAACAGACATATGAATAGATGCTCAACTTCACTAACTATTAGTGAATAGTTATTAGTGAATAGAAAAATGCAAATCAAAACCATAATGAGATACCATCTCAAACTTGTTAGAATGGCTAACATCAACACAACAAATAATAACATCCATTGGAGAAGTTATGGGGTAAAAGGAATCCTCACACACTGCTGGTGGGAACGTAAAGTAGTACAATTGCTATGGAAAATAGTATGGAGTTTTCTCAAAAAACTAAGAATAGAATTACTATATATGACCCAGCAAACCATCTTCTGTGTATTTAGCCAAAAAACTTGAAAATATTTGTTTGCAAAGTTATATATGTTCCAATGTTCATAGCAGCATTGTTTACAGTGGCCAAGACGTGAAAAACAATGTAAGTGTCCATTGATAAATGATTTAGATAAAGGAGTTGTGGTACCTGTATACAATAGAATATTAACCAGCCATAAGAAGAGATGAAATATTGCCATTTACAACAACGTAGATGGATCTTGAGATTATCACACAAAGCAAAATAAGTCAGACAGAAAAAGATGAGAACCATATGTGAGATATAAAACTTAAAGTAACAAACAAACATGACAACAGACACTAATGGACACGAATAGTAGATTAGTGGTTACCAGAGGGAAGAGTGGGAATGAAGAGGCAGATAGAAGTGAGGGGTATCAAATATTTGGTGATGGATGAAAATTTAACTTTGGGTGATGAACACACAATACAATATACATATGATGTATTATTGAATTGTACATGTGAAATCTATTTGATTTTATTATCAGTCACCACCAATAATTTTAATAAATTTAATTAACTAATTAATAAAAATCACAAAGAACAGTTCTGGCATATAGAAAACAAGCATCTTATTATTAATACAACTATTCAAACTGCTACGAGTATTTGGAGTAATTTGTTTTCATTTTAAGGGTAGTATTTGAATGGCAGTGAGGGAGAATAGGTTTATATGTTGTGTGATAATTTGTTAGTTTATAAAGAAATTTGATAGAATTACATTATGGTGTACTGTCCTAGGGAGCGATATTTAGCATGGCAGGTGATGTTTAATGTGCATTAAAAGAGGAGAATGAAACAACTGACCTTTTTTTCAAAACAGTTGACTTTTAAAAGGTCTTATGGTTAACCTACTAAGGGTCAATAGAGCCTCCTCATCTTCCTCTTCACCTCTCTTCCCTCCAAGAAATTCCTTCAATGTTTTTAAGCTTTGAACCTTATTCTCTAAGAATGATGCAAATATTGTGATAATTCTCTACTAATGTTAGAACCATTCCTTTCACAGAAATTATCATAGGGCCTCCTTTAATGTCAGAGCTAGAAGGGAAGCTGATGGTAATTTGACCTAATTCTCTTGGTTACAGATGTAGTGGCAGAGACTGAGAAAGGGAAGTGCTGTGAAGTGCTCTTTAGAGATACCAGATTATATGTTGAAAATGCCCTGACCTGGGTGTCAGGGTGAACTAAGTTTGAGCTCTATAACCATCATCATCATGCGATATTGAGCAAATTGCTTAACCTTCTGAGGCTCAATTTCCTCATTGTAAAAGGAAGGTCCTAATATCTGTTAGGACCTAGCTAAAGAGTTGTTAGTGTAGCTTATGGATTAGGTCCTCAAAAATACTTGAGGTAAATTTATTGGGAGGCTGTGTTCTGAGTACATGTCTAACTTCGGTAGGTCAACTGAAAATCTTCAAGTACATATTTCCTAAATTCTTGAAATGTTTATACCTCAATACAATACAATAATATTGTTATTTACATTTTACTGTAAGAAAATAGGCCCAGTTTAAGTAACCGAATTAACAAAACTAATATAAAATCACACAACCACTAAGCAACAGAGCCTGATTTCAAACTTCAATCTGCCTTTTTCAAAAAGCTATAAAATTTTAACAACTAACAGTGAGACTATACAGCAGTCACAGAGATAAATTGATACAGTTTCTGCAAAAAAAAAAAAAAATCTTTAAATTGACCAAACGTCATTAGAAATGCACATTTTTATTCTCCAGCATGTGTCAAAATATAGCTCATATGATATTACAATTGAGTAATTGGATATAAAAATCACGACATCCTGCAGATGGTAATTAATTACCACACAGGCCCTGCTCTATTACACAGTGAAAGATTGACAAAGATTCTGAAGCAAGACTGAACCAGGAAATGACAACATAAATGGAAAGCTGCCCTCTGCTGATCAAGCCAGTGCACTTTCCTTGTTAAACAGGGATGTTTTACAAAGATGCAAATGAGATAATTTGAGCATTTTTGTATTTATGACTTTATTATTCTGAGATACTTGAGAGTGTTAATTTTGTGGTAGGCCCACCTGCTGTTTCTTTATTAAAATCTTTGTTCTGATTAGTCAAAAATATTCTTTGCAATCAGGTCACATTCCGTAAAACAGGTTGCAGTAATCTGCCCTGGACTTGGTATAAGATTTATCTTTTAAAGATGTACACTGATTTATCTGTGTGCTCACAAATGTGACAGTGAATTAAAATATGAAAGCAGGTGAGAAAGGTTCATGGCTTTCTCAATGTGATCATAAATAAGGGATTTCATGACCAAGATACTTTGTGTAATAGCCATGTCTCTCCTTATCTATGGGCATATTGGGGTCACTATTGGTGACAACCATGGTAAAATAGCATTGGGTTTTCTAGCTTTATAAAATTGGTGTAAAAATCAACAATTCTGTCATCAGCCACAGTTTTTTTCTACATGGCACTAAAGCACGTGAATTCTTTGAAGCAACATAAATGATAATTATCTTTCCATCATCATCCAGACTTTTGTCCACTGGCAATGGCCAAGAAAGCCGGCTTTGCGTTTTCTTCTGCAGAGCTTCAAAAAGCAGCACTGATGGAGCCTGGTTATGAGATTTAGAAACAGAGTAGCAGCACAGTACTGAAGCTGTTCAAAAGACAGAAGTAGAGAGAATATCTAAAGAGGATGTAAGTTGTGTTCTGTTGTATATTTTTTTCAAAGTACACTCTGCATTCTTTTATGCCAAAATATTACTTATTAAATACCCATGTGAAAATGATACTCCCTTAGAGATTTGACATGCCAATTTAATTACAAATCTCTTTTGTGGCAACTTCTAATATTCCTTCCCCAAAAAACTAATATTATTTCAGACATGCACAAAATGAAATGTAATTTAAAATCTGGAACTGTAAAACAGATGAGAAAGCCATGGTCAAAGGAGTGCTGCTACTTACATTGAATACAAGAATTTATAACTTTTACTGCCAAGATTCCAGGAAGCTCTTAGGAAAGAGGCTTTTGTAATTACAGAAAGTAGCAAAGGAGGGGAAACTAACATGGCTCAGGAACTATTTCTCTGCCTACCATGTATCTTTGGGCATGTTCTCGACTTGTTTAAGCCTTGGGATGGACATAACACCTACTCCACTGGATTTTTCTGAGAATTAAACCTCACATGTGGAATGCTTAGTACACTGTTGACATCACAAAATGTTGGTTCAAGTCTCTTCTTTCTTGAGCAAACTTAGCTGGCCCTATTACCCTAAATGGTAATTCTTCTATCCAAATGACTTCATATCTTTACTATCCCCATCCCAAATATGTGCATCCTTAAGTAGCAATGGAGTGAAAGTTAAACTATAGAGTCTCTCTACTGCAACTTGTAAACAAATATATAACCAGTGGAAATATCCTCTAGTTCTGGCTTCTAGTCTCTGGCATAACCTGCTTCCTGGGTATTCAAATACCTGTAAGAACTGGCTCTTCCCCACGGTAGTCTAGGGCGGCCCTGGAAATGTTTCCCAAGTACTCTGACAAAATTTCTCCTGATCGAATTGCCATCACTCCTCTTTAGAAACTAGCACCAATCTGCTGCTCACTGTGGTCTTTTAGCAGGCCTCACTACCACTGTTTTCCTTTTTTCCTCTGAGTATTTTAATGCAGAGAGTAGAGCCCCAACTTGATAAAGATTCAAAGAGTTATATGATAGAAAAGACTGAAGAGATCTGATTAGAAATAGGCTTCTTATCTTTGGTTAATACTGTGTAAGTGAGGCCACAAAGCATGAATTCTGTTCCTGTCTTTTACAGAGGTTTCTGAGAATCCCAGACTCAGTTTGAAATCTCCCTTCTCTGAATGAGAACTGGGTTGGAGTGTCAAGCTTCACACTCTATTACTATAATACACTGTATTAACAATCTGTAATCTTTTAATGATGGAAGCTTTTTTACTGGCTCAGCTCATTATTTTTGTATGATGAGTTATTTCTTTAGCAATTTCTCAAGCTTTCACTGCCCTTATACCCTAGAAAAAAGGCCCTGGTCTACCCACAACTTCATACTTCAGAGTTCCCCACTCCGGCCCTTTGCTGGACAACCACTTACCTTAGCCAGTGGGGCAAGGGAAAGTGCATACCCAAAGCCTACTTTAACCCTCTAAGCCAACATTTGGGTAGCTGTCATCCTAGAATTCCTTGTCCAAATGTCACAAGACTGCCTCATTGTCCTATCTGCTTCTCTTCCCCATGTCTGCCCTCCTGAGATCAGATCAATCTGAATACATGCAACCTCATGCCCTAGAAGAGACTAAGGGTCTGTAGTTAGGAGCAAGGTAGATAGACTTGCTGAGTAGATTATCTATAAGCTCAAGACTCTTGTTACGAGGAAAGGAGCTGGTATTAAGAATATAAAGGGGCAGGCCATTGGCTGTGTTTTATTTTGTTTTGTTTTGTTTTGTTTTTCTCTAGCTCCCGCAGGATTCTGAGTCCTAAAATATGAAATTGAAACCTGGCCTTTTGGATCATTGCGAAAGTGTATTTGTCAAGACAGAAGGACAGACCATACTTTATTTATCAGTTTGTTAATTGGGTTTATACCTTCTGATATTTAGACAAGGGTCTATGTTTAAATAGATTTCTATTTGTACTCTATCCCTCTGAACCTGAAAATATGCAACAAGCCTACCTTAAGCCTTCCATAAACAGAGCTTGGTCTGACTTTTCTCAACAATTTTGCAGGCATACCAAAAGAGACATAATTATTAATTTTTGGTGATTAATAACCTTTTTTGTATTTTTTTCTTTAGCCAAATTTAGCCATTTTGATAAAGCATGGGGAAGATGGCTGTTTCTCAAGGACTTATAAGAATATGATTGTGATGATGAGCTATGGACTCCAAGCTATGTGAGTGATGCCAAGAGTGGTCCTGTGGAAGTCGTAGCACTGAAAGGAGCAGTGATTAGGAAGTTAAGGAGGAGTTATATAGGAGACACTGCAGTAAGAAAGTTGGGAGGTAGGGATTTGTGATTATAGTTTAGGAGATTGTGATCATGGAGTTTGTGGCTGAGATGAGCTGGAAAAGGATTGCTGACTGCCTTGCTGACTACCTTGCTACAATGTTCCAGATTCCTAGAATGATTGTGTAGTATATATTGAATTCACTCTGGATAAGAATAAAGTTTAGGGTTGAGAGGAAGTTGGCAATCCAGGTGATAATGAATAAATGAGAGTGAGCATTAGGACCTTGGTAAGAGACAGTCACCTAAAAGAGGAAGAGAGTGATGTGGCCAGAGATGCAAATCACAAGGAAGTAAAGCTATTTATTACATGGAAGGAAGAATGCTTCAAAAGAAGCACAGGAGTCACAATCATCCCTATGTTTTCTTTTTCTTCAAAAGCTTTGGAAACTCCTTTCCAACTAACCAAAAGTCTATTCTTTCTCCAAGCTTAAGTCAAACACCATTTCTCATAGAATCTTCCTACTCTTCTTCAGCCTACTCTGATTTCACTTGCCTGACACCTTAATATGTTTGTTTTTTGTAACACCTGGTTTGGCACTTCAGAATATAAAGCTCATCTGCCTAACTCTTTACCATTGAATTGTCATCCCAAAAAGGCTGCTGGCTTCATGATAAAGTCAATCTTAGCTTCCTGTCCACTTATATCTCACAGTTCTTAGTATGATTTAAAGTGTATGTGTGAGACCACCCTTAATTTTTAATGTGACCTGCATGACCTACACCACTAGTTGGAAGTATAAATTTTGAGTGTAAAATATAAAGATTATCTAGTTAATCATGTGAGGCTCTAATTTTCTAAAGTAGTATACAATGCAAGAAATTTTTTCTGCAATGTTTTCTCCTCACTTTCTGTCACTTTTCACAATTTATTCTAAAAGCTTTGAAGCAAAACCTCATTTGGAAATTTTGAAAAGTTGGAATTATTTGCTTTTACTAGCTTATAAAATCTAAAATTGGAACCAACCTTGAAATTATGACTCCAAAAAAAGAGGAAGATAAAAGTCTAATAAGCTAAATGATATAACCTAAAGTCTTTCTTCTCTCTTCTCTTTCTCAAGGGAATATTAAATGACTAAAGACAATTATGCAGGTCTATTTTTAAAAAGTTTTCTTTTGTTCAACATAAAACAATACACACTCCTGAAGAAGAGCCTTCAACAGAAGCAATCTACTTTCAATCTACTTTCCTCTGGCTTTCTCCCTCTTCTAAGTACCCTCCCATTTCTCTTTCTATCTGATAATATTTTGATCAAAGTAATGCACATAAAAAAAATGCCTCATCTTTAAATGTTACATTGTGAGTGAAACTGCATTTAAAATTTATTTTTTTGTTTACATTTGAAAATCAATTTATGTTATCTAGTATATAAATAAGTTAAAGAAGAAAAATAAATCATGATTATATAAATAAAATGCAGAAAAAGCATTTGATAAAACCCAAAACCCAATCACTGAGCAAACTAGAATTAGAGGGAGACTTCCACAAATTGATAAGGAACATCTACCAAAAAATACTGTAGTTAATGGTCTGATATTAGGTGCTATATCCTAAAATCAAAACAAGAAAATAAACTTTCTTACTAGTTGTATTAAACATCAGACTGAAAGTTCTAATATAATTTTAAAAAATTAAAAACATGAAGATTTAGAAAGAAGAAATAAAACTTTCCTTGTTCACAGATGACATGATTGCCTCAGTAGAGAATCCCAGAGAATAAAGACAAATACTCATGAAACTAATAAGTGATTCTAGTAAATTTGCAGAATATAACATAAAAAAGTCAGTTGCTTTTCTATATACCAGCAATGAACAATTGAAATTTGAAATTAAAAACACAATATTGTTTATATTAGTACCAAAAACTAATTACTTAAGTATAAGTCTAATAAAATATGCATAATATCTATATAAGGAAAACAATAATACTCTGAATAAAGAAATCAAAGATAATCTAAATAAATAAAAATATATTCTGTTTGTAGGTAGGAATACTCAATATTTTAATAAGTAAGTTCTTCCCAAATTGGTCTACATATACAACACAATCCCAATCAAAATCTCAGCAAATTATTTTGTGAATATTGACAATTGGTTCTAAAGCTTTTATGGAAAGGCAAAAAAACAAAAACAGCCAACATAGTACTGAAGACGAACAAAGTTAGGAAACTGCCATTATTAAACTTCAACACTTACTATAAAACTACAGTAATCAAGGCCCTGTGGTAATAGTGAAATATAAAAAAATAGATCAGTGGAATAGAATAGAGAGCTCAGAAATAACCCTACAGAAATATAGTTGAACGATCCTTGACTAAAGAGCAAAGGCAATTTGGTGGAGAAAAAAAAATAGTCTTTTCAACAAATGGTGCTGAAGTAGCTAACATATACATGCAAAAATAAATAAATAAATCTAGACCTACTAGAAGACAACATAGGAAAGTATCTAGGTGACCTTAGTTTTGGTAATGTTTTTAAATACAAATTCAAAACATGATTCATGAGAGAAAATAATTGATAGGTTGAATTTCATTAAAATTTAAAAATTCCATTCTATGACAGACAAAACTAAGTATAAAAAAAGACAAAACAGAGTGAAAGCAAATATTTATAAAACACATCTGATAAATGACTTACACAAACTCAATGATAAGAAAACAAGCAACCAATGAAAAAATGGACAAAAGCTCTGGACACCTCACCAAAGATAATATAAAATAACCACATAAAAAGATACTCAATACCATATCTCTTTAGAAAATTGCAAATTAAACCAACAATAAAATATCATTATATATCTATTAGAGTGGCTAAAATTCAAAACACTGACAACACCAAATGTTGACAAGAAAATGTGGAGCAATAGGAACTGTAATTCATTGCTAATAGTAATGTGAAATGGCATAGTCATTTTGGAAGACATTTTGGCAGTTTCTTCAAAGCTAAGCATGGGCTTATATACAAGGTAGCAATCATGTGCCTATGTATATGCCCATATGAGTTGAAAACTTAGTCCACACAAAAACCTCACATAAATATTTATTTCCCCAAACTGGAAGCAACTAAGATGTCCTTAGCTAATCAACTTTATAACCAAACTGAGGTGCATCCATACAATAAAATACTAAAAATAAAAAGAAATGAACTATGAAGCCATGAAAAGCCATGGAGAAATCTTAAATGCATATTGCTAAATAAAAGAAGCCAGGATGAAAAGGCTGAATTCTGTATAATTCTAACCATTCTGGAAAAGGTAAAACTATAGAAAGCATTAAAAATCCAGTGGCTTACAGGAGACAGATAGAAAGAAGGGATGGCTAAGAAGCGCACCGAGAATTTTTAAGGCAGTGAAACTATTCTGTATGATACTGTACTACCGGGTACATGACATTATATCTTTGTCAAAACCCATAGAAATGTACAATACAAAAAATAAACTTTAATGTAAAGTATGGATTTTAGTTAATAATAATATGCCATTATTGGTTCATCATTTGTAATAAATGTACCATGCTAATGAAGTTGCTAGCAATAGGGAAAACTGAGGTAGAGGTTTGAGCTCTCTGTAATACTCAATTTTCCTGTAAACCTAAAGCTGCTCTAAATCTGCAGACTATTTTTAAAAATGTCATCTCAGATGATCCTCTGAAAATCCCTAACAAATAATGTTTATGGTATCATATTATAGATGGCAAAACTAAACTGAAGATCAATTAGAAAAAAGTGAACTTTTGACTTGTATTGAAGTACTCATTTGAACTATGTCTCAGAGAGGGTCTCCCAGTATAAGATAAAAGCCTAGTGGTATGTGGACAAGCATATCCTGAGGCTTTAGAGCTGTTATGTCCAATATGGCTGTTATTAGCCATATCTTTATGACCTGTCCTAAGGTAATATTAGAATTCAGAGTTTAGAACAATCTTTTAGGGATATAACTGGGAGGAAGAAACTTATCAAAAGACTGCCAAGAACATAGATGAAGAACACTGGCTACAAAGTTCTGAAAGATTAAAAGCATTTGTAACTTTATTTTGCTATTTTTTTTTAGTCTTCTAATTTCATTGTTTCTCACTTCTAAAAATAACTTGCGATAAATTCTTCTAAGGTATTTGCAAACAATGTTTATTTCTGAGTCCCAAATGAGACCAACGGTAGTCTCATTCTCCAGGAGTAGATTCTAGGAATCTGTAGTCTTAACTAATTCCTCAAGTGATGCCTACATACACTTTAAAATTTCTTCTTTAGTTGGAAGAAAAAAAAATCTTAATATAAAAAGTGTACATTTATTTGTTTTAAAAGCCATTTTGGTGATGAAGGGAGGTATTGTCCACACACCAATGAATATAGTAGATGATATGAACATTGAGGAAAAAATGCCTGGGTCCTTTGGACCTGTCAAAATGAAAGAAAATATGTTTGTTTGTTTGTTTTGTGGTTGTGGGAATGAATGTGGATGTATGAAGCAAATAAGTGAAAAGAAGGCAAAAACCTTTGGAACTGTGGTAATACATTCCATTGAGTTATCTGACATTTTTTTGTTATTCATTATTTTTCACTTTGACTTCTATCATGATTAAAGGGGTGGGAGGGGAAACAGGAAAGAACTGTGTTTTAATTACTGTGTATTGCTTCAAATTCAGGTAATAATAGCCCAACCATTTAACTTTACTAAATGTCTACTTCAAATGTCAAATCAGTATGGGATGAGCTTTCCTATGCTACTGGGTTAGACTATTGAATTCAGGTAAGGTAATTGGTAGTATTCCATATTAAGAAATGTAAAGTGATACCTGAATATAAGCTTTCATGATATTTTAAGTACTGGAATGATGCTTTGGGCTGGAAAATAGCAATAGCAACAGAATTTGAAAGAGAATGAAGAATAAATTTTCAGTGTTTTTCCAACCTTTCATGCCAGCATCTTCAGCTTTGTTGATGAACTTCTTACTTAATAGCCATATTAGAGGGAATCAAGTTATGTCTCTAATCACCTCAGACTTAAATTACAATCAAATCATCTGCTTTCATTCCTAATTACCATTTTCCCCCCAAGGAAATGACTCTACCATGACACAATGCCTGCAGATGAGTGGGGTAAATGAAACCTGGAGGAGGCAGCCCAGGAAGTCATTTTTCTTCCTACACTTTTCATGGGTCTGGAGCTTTCTAAGAATTTAATAGAAATAATCTATTTAGCACTTCTCATTGTGGATTTCATATAAATGACCCACGAAGTTGTTTTACTTTAAATACTCTTGTGAGAATCTGTTAGAGGGCACATTAGGACCATTTACATAGATAGCAATTATTTCTCATCAGGTGTAAATAGTAACCTCTTATGTATTTTAGGGAACTGTGAACTTCATTTTGCTCTTTCAATCACCTTCAGGTGTTACCCTTCAACATGCATGTAGCTTGGAAGAGTTAGTGACTCAACTCTTGAATACTTTGTATTAATAAAATATTGGAGAATTGTAACTCTTTGGAGGAAGAAAGAACTGGTGTTCCCAGATAGAAGCCTGCTAAAATTTGCTTGCTCTTTTTAGGTCAGGTGGTATTCCCAAGTATTTTTCATATGTACTAGCATTTATACTCCTTGGAGTTCATGGCAGATAGTATTTTCTACGGCAGTGTTTCTCACTTGGATGAATGATGTCCTCAGAATCCTCTCTAAGACTTTATTCAGCCACTAATAGCTAATCAGAGTTGGCATGAGAGGTGAAACATTTTTATCATTTTGGATTGTGGAAATCTTACAGGCTTTAGAATTGGGCAAATCTATTATAAATAGTGGCTTTGAATTACTTATGTAACTACTCTTATTTCTAAGATGAGATAACACTATCAACAACATAAGGTTTTTATGAGGAGTTGAGTATGTGCACACATACACATGTGCACACACATACACACACACAGAAACAGATTCACATAGTGAACCCAGTATAGCAGTAGTGACTCAGATGTTTTTTCAACTATACATGTCAGCAGAACACTCTCCTGTCAGTATAGTCATTGCAGAAGAAGAGGCCAAGCCAATGTCCTAACTTGTCCTCTAAAAGATTCTAACATCCTCAGTGAAATTAGGCCCTGGTTGTCAGTCATTGTGACAGTTACCGAATACAACTTACTTTTAAGATACTATCCAATCTATTTAAGGATACAGAGACAACACCATGTTTTAAAATGAATATTTCCTTGGTAAATGACTCAATTCAAAGGGCATAAAGAAGAGTAAAATTAACACAGTAGATAAAACTCAGGTTGTATAGAAATAGAGATATTTACACAACACCAGGAGAAAATGAGACAAATCCAAAATGTGAGAAATTCAACAAAACTGGCCCGAATGTTTCAAAAAGTCAATTTTGTGAGAAAAGAAGAGATGGGAAATTGTTTTACTTCAAAAGATACTAAGGAAACATACATATCTAATGTAATGTATGAACATTGATTTTTAAAATCAATGTATTTTTTAAATTAATGTATGAATCTTGATTTGTAAAAATGCAGCTCTAAAAGTATTTTTGAGGGCAATTGGGAAAATTTGGTATGAATTGGATATTAGTTGATGTGAGATAGTCCTAATTTTCTTAGGTATGTCACTGGCATCATCATTATATGTGGGAGCATAACCTTGCATTTAGAAGTTAAATGTCATTATGCTTGAAACTTATTTTCAAATCATTCAATGGAAATACACAAAAGCTCACAATGGATATATGGATGTTCATTGTACTATTCTCTCAACTTTTTTATGTGTTTGAAATTTCTCATAGAAACAAATTGAAAAAAATATTGGAAGTATATTGCCCTAGTTTGATTCACATCTGTTTAGGTGCATGGCCTTAGGCAAATGACTTCACTATTTTGTGCCTCTAATTCATCATCTGTAAATGTAGAAATAATAAACATTTTCTCAGATCATTATTGTAAATATCAGTGACCTAATACTAGTGTAGTTCTTAGAACAGTGCCTTACACAGTGAGTGCTCAAGAAATGTTAGCTCTTCCTATAGCATGGAGAAAAGCTGCAGATGTTCTCATCTAGAGTGGGAAAGTAGACAGAGTGCACTTTAAAGACTTGCTCTCCTTCTCTACCTAGTCCACCTTAACTCTCAAGCAATCATGACATCCACTACAATCTACATTCTTCAAAATTTGCTAGTAAATTTGATTTCAACTATTCTATTTACTAAAGGCCCTTCCCTATGCACGTGAGGCTGTAGAATTACAGCAGCTTTGTTACTGAGATTGGCAACAATCTCCCAGCCCCACACTGCCAGCTATGTTGCCTATTTTTTTTTCTATGACCTCTTTGTTTTTTACCCCTAGAGTTTTTCATTTTATTGGGAATTCAGGTATGTATCTGAAATTTTGCTGCAATTTGCAAAACTTTTCAAGGTGATTTTAGAGAAAGCATATCTTACCTGTCGTATCACCAGAAATGGAACCTAGTGAGCATTAAATGCAAACAACAAACAAACAAATACTTTTATTATATCTTCTTACTTGGACCTGAAAGAAATTACCAGGGACTCAGTATGTATGTAACCAAAGTCATATCAAGTCCCCAAACAGAATAAACCAAAGAATTTTTTCTCCCCAAAGAATAGGAACACTGAAGAAAATGTTCCTGGCATTGGAAAAATATCTATTAATTGAAAAAAAGTCTAGGTATAAAAATGAGAGAATTATCAGATTATAAAACATAGATAAGACCATGGGAAATTATCTGGAAAGTAAGAAGAGAGTAAATAAAAATAACTTGGAAAATTCTAAATTCAATGAACAGTAAGGGCAGTTACTATAGAGATTGGAAAATTTATATATATATATATATATATATATATATATATATATATATATATATATATATATATACAGATATACAGATATACATGTATATATTGTGAACCGAAGGTCATTGACATCAATTCAACATCAGCAGAAGAGTCTCTAATTTGGGATACAGTGAGAGGGGAGAGACTTTATTAATTAAAAACAGCTAAATTGCGATAGAGATCAGCAGTGGAATAGCACAGCAGTGAGGATTCCTGGGCAAGGCAGCCCTCGTTTTACAGCTCCAGGGAGACAGCTCCACTCTGGTATTGCAAATCAGCCAATATTGTAGCTCCAGCTGGGTAAACACAGTTTTCAATGGAAACTGAAGTATTCTCCACCAAGACAGAAGGGAAGGTGACATATATTTAAATATATAAACATAAACATAAACACAAATGTAAACATAAACGTAAATGTAAATGTAAATGTAAATATACACAAACACAAACATAAACATACATAAACATAAACAGACATAAACATTATATACATATGTGTGTGTGTGTGTGTGTGTATATATATATAATCAAGAATAGTGCCTCACTGGTCTATTCTCATGAAAATGAGGACTCCAAATCCTCACGATGTGATTGATCCAAAAGCACTGTCTTGATTGATTTGGATGGAGCCACTCCGATTGGTTGGTAAAGATGTTAATGAGGATATAGCTGTATAGCACCAATTGGATAGAGAATATCTCAGTCCTACTGGTTGAAATACGATCCTCAGAGGTTCTTATGGGTACTGACTCTGACAGTAAGGGCACAGTGCAGGAGGCTTGGCAGCCCAGTCTGTGGCTTTTCCCTGAAATGCAGCATGCCTGAGGGACCACTGTAAACAATGGCAACTAAACTCTGGTTATGAATTTTGTCTTGATTAGCCAAAAAACTTTCTTTTTGGGAGGTATGTTTTTTCTCAGAATCAGAGAGAGAGAGAGAGAGAGAGAGAGAGAGAGAGAGAGAGAGAGAGAGAACCTTAATATAAAACAGAAAACTTAATGTTAAAGCTAAAAGAGGCTTCTTTTCATAAAAGAGGGAGAATTTAGCATTTTCCAATGGAAGAGATTATTATTACAAAAATTGAGAAGCAGTCACCAGGTTAATCAATGAGAACTAATCAGTTGCATTGAGGTAGAGTCATTAATAGTATTAAGAATGTAGTGGATTAATGTGAGTAGAAATATGTTGTAGGGGTGATGGTGTTCCTACTTGTTCTTTCCTATAGTCCAGAAACAAGTATACAAATCTTACTGTATAAGATTTGTAATTTGGATTGCAATCAATTTATTCCAAATCAAAGTCACTCTTATGCTGCCTTTCTCTCCTTTTCCCTCACTAAATCCCCCTTCTCTAATATTCTATATCTTAGTTAATATCACTATTGTATATTCAGTTTTTCATGTAAAAACTTTTTAATTAAAGGTAGGAGTAGATGGTGAGGTCTGGAAAAACTCTAAAGCAGTCATTCATGCAGAAAGGGACAACATTTCTATTTTTCTAGTTGGTACAGCCTTCAGTTTATGGAAATGAAACAACTTGTGGAAGCAGAAAGGGAAAAAAACATCATTTTGTTATTATTTTTTAACTAATATTATGACCACATGTGGTTCATGTGAGGCATTAATTGAAATCCTCACATTAGTTTCTTAGCTTGTAAATATGCTTCCCAGATATGGACAAGGAGCTGGGTCTTAATGTTGGGGGCTGTTTTATTTTTATCTTTCTCTGATGTTTCATAAATATTAGAGTAAAATATACATTTATGATCAGCTATCTAAATGTCATTTTAAACCAGATTTCATCTCTCTAATTTTTAATTTAACCCAAAAAAAACTTATAAATGGTTTTAGGTTTCTAAATAAATTAATTATGACATCAATTGAGATTGTAATGTAGGATGATATAATTTTGAAATGCTTGGTTATCAAAATGGACTGATGATATAACTGAAAATTCAAAAGTCCAGATATGCTGTAACAATGTCTTTTTTAAATAATGGTAGGATAAGGAAAGGTATAAAATCAATTGTATAAAGCAGAAAAAAAGCACAGAGAGGTCTAGAAAAAAAAGTACAGTTTCTCAGGTCTCAAACTTCCCTTTGGGCATATAGAGTTTCTGTGGCAGATACCTCTCTTTTAGAGTGACAATTCTGCCAGTTCTTTCCTCCTGGCCATCCTAATTCCTGACTGTTCTGGTGACAACATGCCTCTCTGCTCAGCAGGTATAAAATATAGTTTATAGCAAGTAACCTCAGCCAGTAATCCTCAGTGTTCCCTGGGAGATAAAGAAAGAAACATTAATTTCTTAGGAGCACCTTCATCAGCCCAAATTCTAATTCAAGCTAAGATCCATCCTTGAAGAAATAATGTCCAGTTTAAACTATTTAGTTTTCCTCTTGAGAACAGATCTTAACATTTGCTCATATCTTTTGTCAACTCTCTTTTTAAAGTGGTTTGTTTCTGTCTTCTCATGTGTTCTTGATTTATCACTGTAACTGAATTTAGGGAATGTATGATTTTGTAGCAATTTCAAAAGGATTCATTCTTTTTTAAATATCTTGTAATGGAATACTAAGTTTCTATATAAATGATTATCAAATGTAAATACCATTTTCCTATTATTAGATAACATATAAAATTATGTAATAATGCACCACTCTCCTCAGTCAAAAAAATACACTATAAATATTTTTACTATTTCTCTTCCCAGTGTTGGAGGTAAAGTAGAAAACAGAATAAGCAGTAAAAATGGGAAATGTTTCTTGATCAAAAAGGGGATCCATAAGAATTAAAGGAGGAATAAAGACTTTCTCAAACAAACAAAAGCTGAGAAAGTTCATTACCACTAGACCTTCCTTACAAAAATAAAATATTAAACAAAGTTTTTTGAGTTAAAGTAAAACAACAATGATTAACATAATAAAAATACAAAAAGTAACTTAAATCTCACTGGTAATGGTAAATATAGGGTTATGGTTAGACTTTATACTAGAGTAATAGGTGTGCATAATTCATGATTCCAGTATAAAGGTTAAAATATGTAGCAAAAATGAGAGTTTAGAGAAACATGGCACAGTGAAAGACATCCCCAGATCTCTCCCCTTGAAACAACAATAAGCTGAACATCTAAAACTCAACAAAAAACACCCAAACTGTACATCAGCATGGGATCTGTACATTAAAGCTACCACAGATCAGAAACCCAGGTGTTGGGTGGTGGACTGGGAGAAATAAAAAAGTTGCCTCTCACAGCCACTGGAGCTCCCTGTAGGAGGAGAGGGAAGGGAGAAGATGTGGCAAGCTCCCTGAACGGCCCTACCTGGGAGTACTGTGAGCTCCATGTATGCTGCGGCATATAGCAGACATCAGGGCAGAAAGTAGAGAAGTGGAATGGCAGAGAAATAACAGTTGATTTTTACCAGCAATGATTGCAAAACCAAGGCTGAGTACAGTCCTCACTCCCAACCCAGAGGGCCCCTCCACAATACCCTCTGAGAATGAATACCATGAGCCTATGGGAATCTGAGCAAACACTACCAAAACTGTAGCTAACAGTGACAGGGATTGAGACTGGGAGAAGTGAGCTCAATTAAACATCTATAAGAGAAAAAAAAGGCATTATTAAGGTGTTGTATAAAGCTGATATCCAAGAGCCTTAGTCATCACCTACTGGATACCAAAAGAAAAGCCCTTCTTTGCAACAGGCTAAAGAGAGATCTTGATATAATAAATCTTCTTTCTATAAAAAAGGCAAAACACACTTCCATTAATGCTCTGGCAGAGAAATAGTCTATTAAACAACATGAACAACCAAGGTGACAAGGCATCTCAGAAAAAAAAGAGAAAAATCACCAGAAAATAAGCTTACAGACATAGAAATATGAGATTTAAATGACAGAGAAGTCAGGATGGTACTTTAAAAAAAATCAATGAGTTCTGAAACAAGTCATATTAATTTCAGGAAATGAAAAAACAACTAAATGATCAGAATGAGTTCATTAGCAAAGAAAGTGTAACCCTCAAAAAGAACAGAATACATATTCTGGAGATTGTGTGTGTGTGTGTGTGTGTGTGTGTGTGTGTGTGTGTGTGTATCACACACACACATATATATATACACATATATATACATACACACACACATACACACACATATACATATATATGTATGTATATATATATGTGTGTGTATATATATACATATATATACATATTGCAAGAATTGAAAAATGAAATAGCAAACTTTAGAAATAGAGTGGACCAAATGCAGGAAAGAATCAGTTATATTGAAGACAGAAATCTAGAAAAAATCAGAAGGAAGAGAGAAACAGAATGAAAAATAATGAAAGAGAAATACAAGAACTAGCTGATACCATCAGGAAAGGAAACATAAGAATAATGGACATCATTGAAGGCAAGGAAAAGAAGCAGAAATTAGAAAGCATTTTCAGACAAATAGTTGATGAGAATTTCCCAAATCTAAGAAATGAGATGAACTTGGAATTCGAGAAGTCAACAGAACACCCAATTATTTCAACCCAAAAAGGCCTTTATCAAGACACATTGTATTAAAATTACCAAAAATCAATGGCAAAGACAGAATTCTCAGGGCAGCCATGGAGAAGAAGAATGTAACTTATAAAGAAAAACCCATTAGATTATCATTGCGCTTCTCAGAACAAATCTTATAAGCCAGAAAGGAGTGAAGGGAAATCAAATATTTAAAATATTAGGTGAACAAGACTACTAGCATAGAATAATGTATCCAGCTAAGCTTACCTTTAGATATGAAGGAGAAATAAAGACCTTTCTAGACATACAAAAATTGAGGGAATTCTCTACAATGAGGCTTACACTACAGGAAATACTCAGCTAAAACAAAATGACAAAAAAAAAAAAATACATAATTAGGAGTAAAGTGACTATGAGGCAAATAGAAGCAGAGGAATGCAACCCTTACTAAGAACAAGGTATCAAAAGCTTAAATAATAATTGCTATAGCAAGATAGTAATGAACTATACATAAAGACAAATTAAGACAACAATGACTGAAAAGGGGAGGATTCAAATATCCAAATTCACAAAGAGGAATAGAGATAAGACACAAGCAGAAAAAAATGGGTGACATATATGTAATGGTAACCACACACCAAAGATTCAGAACTGAAGTATATAACATAAAACAAGAAAGAATCAAGAACCAGAGGGAAAATCCACGAAAGCCAACAACAACAACAACAAAAAAAAAAAAAAAAAAAAAAAACGGAAACCAAAGAACAAGAAAGCAATAGAAACACTGAGCTACCAGAAAGCAAAAGATAAAATGACTACAAGAAGACCTCCCATTTCAATAATCACCCTAAATATAAAGGGACTGAACTCACCAATAAAAAGGCACAGAGTTGCAGAATGGATCAAAAAACATAACCCAACTATATAGGGCCTCCAGGAGACACATCTCAACTTCAAAGACAAATATAGACTCAAAGTGCAAAGGTGGAAAATGATATTTTAGAGAAAAGTGGGAGTAGCAGTACTAATATCAGATCCAATAAACTTAAAAATAAAAATGGTAAAGAAAGATATTGAGGGACACTTCATAATGTTAAAGGAAATCATGCACCCAGAAAGATGTAACACTTATTAATATCTATGCTTTCAATCAGGGAGCTCCAAAATATGTAAAGCAATTACTAACAGAACTAAAGAGAGAAACAAATAAATTAATTATGATATTAATTGAGATTGTAATGTAGGATGATATAATTTTGAAATGCTTGTCATAGTAGGGGACCTAAATACCCCACTGTCAGATATGGACAGATCATTTAAACAGAAAATCAATAAAGAAATAACATCCTTATATGACACATTAGACCAACTGAACATAATTGACATTTACAGAGCCTTTCATCCCCAAACAGCTGCTTATACATTCTTCTCTAGTGCACATGGAACATTCTCAAGGATTGACCACAGAGACACAGAGATAGCCTCAACAAATATAAGAGGGTTGAAATCAACCAACCATATTCTCTGATTATAATGCTTTGAAACTAGAGATCAACTGTAAAAAGAAATCAAGAAGAACCACAAATACATGGAGAGCAAACAACGTGATACTAAAGAATAACTGGGTCAGAGAAGAAATAAAAAGAGATCAAGAGATACATAGAAACAAATGATAATGATAGTACAACATATCAAAACTTTTGGGACCCAGCAAAAGTGGTCATAAAAGAAAAGTTCAGGTCATTATAGGCCTACCTCTAAAATAAGAACGAGCCCAAATAAAAAACCTAATGCTTCATCTTAAAAAACTAAAAATAGAAGAAAAAGTGAAGCATAAAGTCAGCAGAAGGAAAGAAATCATCAAAATTAGAGCAGAAATAATTGAAATTGAAAACCAAAAAAAAATAATAATAATAATAAATAAATAAATAATTTTAAAAAAAGCAATAAAGAGCTGGTTCTTTGAGAAGGTTAATAAGGTTGACAAAACTCTTACTAGACTCACACACAAAAAAGAGAAAGGACACAAACAAAATCAGGAATGAAAGAGGGGAAATTATGACTAATACAAAGGGTCATACAAGAATACTATGAAAAACTATATAACACCAAATTTAATAACCTAAAAAGAAATAGACCAATACTTAGAAAAATATAACTCCTAAACTAAATCAAGAAGAATTAGAAAATCTAAATAGATTGATTAACAGTATGGAAATTGAAAGGATTATAAAAAACCTACGAAAAAGTAAAAGTTCAAGACCAGATGTCACCAGGGAAGCATAAAAGACCCCAAATTGCCAAAGCCATCCTGAGAAAAATTAACAAGTCTGGAAGCATAACTCTGCCTGACTTCATATTATATTACAAAGCAACAGTGATCAAAATGGCATGTTATTGGCAGAAAAACAGACATACGGACCAGTGGAACAGATTGAGAGTCCAGAAGTAAACCCATGTTTATATGGGCAAATAATTTTCTACAAAAAAGCCAAAAACATACAGTAGAGAAAGACATGCCTCTTCATTAAGTGGTGCTGAGGAAACTGAAAAGCCACCTGCAAAAGAATGAAACTAAAATGCTGTCTATCACCACACACCAAAATTAACTCAAAGTAGATTAAATACCTGAATATAAGATGTGAAACTAAAATGCATAGAAGAAAACATAGGAATTAAACTATGTACCTGAAACTTAAAGAGGATTTTATGAATTTGACCTCAAAAGCCAGGGAAGTGAAAGCTAAAATAAATGAATGGACTACATCAAACTAAAAAGTTTCTGCTCAGCAAAATAAATGGTCAACAAGGTAAAGAGACCACCATCCACATGGAAGAATATATTTGCAAACAACGCCTCCAATAAGGGCCTAATATCCAAAATATACAGAGAACTCATACAAGTCAGTAACAACAACAAAAAAACAAACGATTCAGTCAAAAAATGGGCAGAGAACCTGAACTGACACTTCTCCCTGAGGAATATAAAAATGGCCAACAAATATTTGAAAAGGTATTCGACATTGCTAGCTATTAAAGAAATGCAAATCAAAACCACAATGAGATATCATCTCACGCCTATTAGAATAGCTGTAATCAACTGGACAAGTAATAACAAATGTTGGAGAAGACGCCAATAAAAATGAACCCTCATACACTGCTGGTGGGACTACAAATTGGTACAGCAACTATGGAAAACAGTATAGAGGTTCCTCAGAAAACTGAGACTAGATCTACCATATGATCCAGCAATGCCTCTACTGTGTATTTATCTCAAAAACTTGAAAACCCATATTGAAAAGATTTGCACACTGATGTTCATGGCAGCATTATTCTCGGTGGCCAGAATATGGAAGCAACTGAAGTATCCTATAATAGATGATTGGATAGAGAAGCCATGGTACATATATAATGGAATATTACTCAGCCAAAGAAGACATGAAATACTTCCATTTGTGACAACCTGGATGAACCTTGAGATAATCATGCTAAGAGAAATAAGTCAAACAGAAAATGTTGAAAAACACATGATATCACTTATATGTGAAATATAAACCTAAAAGCAACAAATGAACAGGACAAACAAACAGAGACTCATGGATATAAACAATGAACTAGTGGTTACAAGATGGTAGGGGTAGGGAGAGTGGGAAGTAGACTGTGTAAGGGGGTCAAATACGTGGTGACAGAAAAAAATCTAACTACGAGAGGTTAACACACAGTTCAAAGTTATATATGCCTTACTGTTAAAGTGTATAGCTGAAACTTATTGGATTTTGTTAACCAATGTCACCATAAAGAATAAAAAATACATACAAACATACATACATACATATATTTATAATGCTCAAAAATATAGGGGAAATAACCATAAATATAATATGTTATTAGTTATATAATGTAAGAAAACATAAATTGCAACACCAAAACCTAAAATGTGAGGGGGTTTAGGAGTAAAGATAAAATATACACATTCCATTGAAATTGTTATTATTAGTTTAAAATAGGGTATTTAAGTTTAAAATAGGGTATTTAAGTTTAAAATATTTTGTAAGATATTTTATCACAGTAATGTCAAGGGGAAATTTTGTAATAATCACACAGAAGAACATGATAATGAAGTCAAAGCCCAAACTTGCCCCTGTGGAGAGACCATTGGAGAGACTTTATGACTACGTAAAGAGAAAGACAGATATCCCCACTTGGCAATCTCCTAAATATTACAACCCCAACATGTCCTGCCCATTGGAGGTACATTCACCACGTGACTTTGAACTTCTTGAGCGTTTCCAAGCCCAAACTACCCAGCTGTGACCTATCCAAATTCCTGATCCAAAGAAAGAATGAGAGGTCTTAAAATTATTGGTCTTATTTTAAGGCACTGCAGTTTGAGACGACACGTTAGCAGCAATACATAACTGGAATATAGTTGGCCCTCCATATCTATGAGTTCCTTATATGCAAATTCCACCAACCATAAATGAAAAATATATTTTTTAAAGTTACATTATTGCTGGCATGTACTATGTGAATAGATCTATCATGGTTGTGTCTATACTGAACATGTACAGACTTTTTTTCTTCTTATTATTCTTTACACAATACAGTATAATATCTATTTACCTAGCATTTGCATTGTATTAGGTATCATAAATAACCTAGACATGACTTAAAGTATATGGAAGATTGTGTAGATTATATGGAAATACTATGCCCTTTTATGTAAGGAACTTGAGCATCAGCTGATTTTGTTTTGGAGGGTGGGCCCTGGAACCAATCCCCTGCAAATACTGAGGGCAACTGTGTACATAAGATAATACATACTGTGTAGTGTGTATACACACACACACATACTCACACACATACACATTTTTAAGGTCAGGTAAAAATAAATAATTAATATGAAAGAAATCAGGGTTGTGAATAGGAGAGGAATAGTAATTAGGAAGGATCTGAGCCAACATATCTCAATAAGATAAACATGTCAGGATTTGCCAATTTATAAATAACTAATCACAATAAGGTGTGAACAGTAATACTTCTGAGGAAAAATTATCACAGAAAGGGTTTTTTTCACAATTGAGAACTTTCGTAGCTCCACTTCAAGGATACAGGTTGCCCTTCTGCTCTCCTAGTGTTTGAAGGTTGCTGCTTTGGCAACTTCAAATAACAGATATTTATAGCTAATGTTCTATGGCCTTTAATTCTTTTCTCAAAGAACAATGTGTGCACATTAATAAAGACTGGAATCTAAAAAGATTAGATAATGGTAGATTGTGAATTTACTGTTACGTTAAATAATCCTATAATAAATATAAAATAATTTGAGAAGTCTAACTTTGGTTAGTCTCCATTTATCGTACTACATCAAAACCCATGAAGAAAATGCACTGGACCTTGTCCCTCATCCTTAATTCTGTTAAATTCAGTGTCAGGAATAACCCTCAGAAATCATTATCCACTAAAATTGCTTCTTTCAATTTTTATATTCTCTGGAAATTTTCACGAGTACTTTAATGGAAATTAGGGACATTTTCCAACAGATTCTCAGACAAGGATGTAGGGAGAATTTCATCACCAGTATCTTTTCTTTTTGGCATTTTGTTCTCTGTAATCCAGCAATAGTCTTTTCCAAATGAATACTCTCTACCATTATATACACACAAAGATGTACAATTTGAGGAAAACACTTTTCTGGCCTAGGTCCTTTAAAATTTCTACATATCCATTTTTCTTGAATGTTGTTGTTATTGTTGCTGTTATTTTGTTTGTTTGGTTGTTTCCCAACATTGTTTCGACCATTTGTTTTTGTTACTCCTCAGTTCCAGAAAATACATAGAACTGTGTTTTCACATGTATAATAAACAAGTATAACTCAATTGTTTTATTTATTTAGCCTTTCTGACTGATAAGAGGTGACTAGAGAGGCAAATAAAACAATAAAGACAGGTACTCCATAAAATAACACACTTGAATTCTTAATAACTTTTCAAATAAATTACCACATAGAGAACCTATTGGAAAGTAAAGAGCTATAAACTAAGAGATAGTTGGTTTGAAGGGAAAACTAGAGAAGCAATAGGTTCAGAAGAAAGTTTCTCTGAGGCAGAGATAAGGGTATTCATAGTTCCAGAAAGTTAACATCTGCAGCATCAATAACTTAACCCAAAAGAAAAAGAAGAAAGAAAAGGGAGGACCAAAATCCCTTCACATTATTTTCTTGTCACAAATCACTGACCAAAAGGGTAGAATACTTCAGACATTTATGATAAGGGCTTAAAAGCAATATAATTAGCTTTAATTGTTATCACTGTATGGGAGAGTAATGTAGTTCAGAGAGTAAAGTTTGAGAACAGAAGCTATTTAGTGCTAAATGCTACTCAATAATCACTGAGCTTACATAGAAGATATCTAAATGCAAAGTCATTAAGTTAAGAATTAGCAGCTTCCAAGTGATAAAAAAAAGTAAAATAAAAAACAAAAACTATAAAATGATCACTCATGAGAATACTGAGATTTATTAGGATAACTGAAGATGAAGATACTAAATTTCTAAACATAAAAGTCAGATTTAGAGATATGAATATATCACTTATCAACACAAACCGAGAAATTATTATAAAAATTCCAAAATCAGTAGGCAGATTTTTCTGGATATGAGACATAAACATGAGTACTAACATGGATAGTATTTTCCAGGAGACAAGATGGTAGCTGAGTTTCTTGAGTTTCTTGGTGTTTCCAAGTGGCATAAAAGTTTGTTACTATTACAGCCACATTTGTTGGGGGTGACACTAAAGTTTGGAAGCTATCACTAACAAAAATGAGGTCCTTAAGCTAACTACACATCTGTTGCCTGCACACTCTCCAACTGAGGCTTCAAAACACTTAGTTGGGGTTTACTTAATAGTATAGGTAATTTAGCTTTCATTATATCTTAATACATGGTTGAATTTTTTCCTCTGTATGTTAAAATCTCCTTCAAATTTTGAAACAAATATAAAACATAATTAGGAAAATTTCAAGAAAACTTAAATAAAGAAATGCACTATTTTATTGTCAGACAATGTTCTCATTTCTCTTCACTTGACTTATAAATTCGATATAATTATGATAAAAATTCTCAGCACACTTTTAAAAGTCAAAATTGACAGATAATTTAAATTTTTTGTTAAAATGCAAGGTCCTAAAATAGCCTATACAATATCTTAAATTAAAAGAACAAATTACATTATCAAGACATTTATAAAGCCATGGTAATGAAGGCTGTATGAAATTGGACCAGAATGGACTAATAGACCAATGGAACAGGATAAAGTTTGGAAACACACACACATAATTATCTGTCAATGAAGTACAATGAAGAAAAGTTGAACTTCTCAATAACTGGTGCTTGGTCAATTGACCATCCTTATGAAAAAGATAAAATATTCCTTATCTCAACCTCATGCCATAAACACAAATCAATTAAAGTTGGATTATAGAGCAAAATGTGAAAGTAACACAATTGTTTTTAGAAAAACAAACATAAGAATTACTTTAAAATAGGTATATATTTCTTTTTCATAACACAATAAGTACACATTACTAAGAAAAAATGATAAATTGTACTATCAAGTTTAAGAACATGTGTTCACCAAGGCATTAGTAATAAAATGAAAAGATATGCCACATAGTGGGTGTAGATATTTAAAGTTCAAAGGAATTATATCTATGATTTATTTTAAAAGTTCTGATGTTAATAGAAAAAAGACAACATAATAAAAAAAAGGAGAAAGGAAGATTGACTGAAAGATGGATATGGAAGAAACTTTGGAGTATTAATTTTTTAATGGAATACTAGTTTCCTATGTGTGTGTGTTCACTTTGTAAAATTAAAAGTTATAAATGTGTCCTGTGCTCTTTTCTTATGTATACTTTATTTCAATATAACTCATATAAAAATATTAAAATAAACTTTTCTTCTTCCAAAAAAGAACATGAGAAGTATTAAAACCCTCATTTGATATTTATTTGGTATTATCTGTCAAAGTGAAACAGAATATATCTTCATATTTTTTTATCAATGTGTATTTTTTCTAGAAATTGCAAAACTGTGTCCTTTGTTCAATAGATTAATTACCCTTTTCTTATGGATTTATAGAAGTTATCAATATATATTAGAAGTATATATATTCATAAACATAATAAGATTAGTATTTTCCTTCAAGAGTTTCTGTAAAGCTAAATTAAGATCTTATTAAGCAGACAGCATTTGTATTATAATTTATAATAATAAATGCTAGCTGTTATTTTTCATGTTATTATTACTCATTTAAAAAATACATATACAGATCAGCCTAAATATTATACACATAAAGTGTTTTAAAAGTGGTATGAGAGGTATGTTACAAAAGATTAAATATTTTTTATCTATATTTTCCACTTTTTCTAAAATGTATTATGCATGAATTTATAAGGATATAAATACCCTACAAATTAAGACTCCAAGAAAAATAAAGCAGATTTAACGAAGTATATATTTAGATAAGAAGTGTATGGTGAATTTATTTGTTTATACGTGTATATTTATCATTTTCACTTATACCACATAAAATAAATTTATATGTCAACTTCTTAAAATATACAAGATATAATTCTATAATTCAAAAATATCATATTTATATATGAGTGTAATTCATCCTCTTCGAATTAACATTACATCAATTGTGATCTCAATCTCCCAAAAAGACTTTATATTAAACTAGACAATAAACTATAAAATCTATCTAAAAGTAAATAATATTTAATTTGATCAAAAAAATAAAACATATGCAATGAGAGAGGAATTTTCAAACCATACTTTAAATTTTATTACAAAGCTATGGAAATAAAAACAGTAATACCAATAGATCAATGAAACAGAATGCAAAGTATGAAATAGATCTTTTATTTATGTGGATTTAGTACATGACACAGAAGTATTTTCAATGCAGAAATAAACATATTTTCTAATAAATGGTTGGAGACAACTGGATAAACATTTGGAAAAAATGAAATGAGATAATTCACAAAATAGAAACTAATTTTCAGAAACATTAAAAATATCTACATAAAAATTAAACTTAAAATGATTTTAGTACAAAGGACCATCTATATTGAGAAATCCAGAAGCCAGGAAAGTACTGACTGATAAATTGATTGCACTAATAGTTCAAAATTTTCCAGAATAAAATATATTTTAACAAAATAATATAAAATTAAGCAATCAGCTTGGAGAAAATATGTGCAAAAAGTAGATGAAAATTCAGAATTTCTATAAAGAAAAATAATCACACCAAGAAATGAAAAAATTATATAACTGTTCAATTCAGGGAGTAAAACAAACAGTTAATAAGCACAACAGATATGTTCAATCTACAAGCAATCAAGTAAATGAAAATTAAAATAACACATATCAGCCTGGAAAAATTAAAATATGATTGATAATATTCAAGTTAGAAAAGCTCTCAATGTTGAATATATTCATATGATTCTCTAGGACAAATACTATTCAAACTTTAATACAAATCACTGTATTTCTTGTTAAAATGAAAGTTCTGAAACAGCAGGTCTGAAGTGAGACTTGAAACATTTATTTTCAGAAAGCTTCCATGTGAAGGCAATACTACAAACCATGACTTGGTAAAACTTTAAGAAGCTCTTTAAAAATATATCCTCGGATGTTAATTTTGACATGTACCTAAAATTATATTTACTAGGATGTCTAATTTGGGATTGAAAACTACCCAAGTATTAATCTAAAAGGGAATGTCTCTACAAGCTAAGGTATAACCACTCTACTGGGATATTATACAGTAGTATAAAAGGATAGAAAAGATCAACTTACATTGATATGAAAAGAGATTATCAAGAGAAAAGACAAATTTGCAATAGAAAGTGTGCAACATAATTCCACTTATATATCTTCCTGGTTATAAAAAGGGAAATGCAAAGGTGTGTAAGGAAAGATACTTCTGCTGTATGTGAGTGTTGAAGAAAGAAGGTGATAAATGCTGTGATAAGCTTCTCTGACCACTACTCTCAAGTTTCATGTCAGGAGACACAGTTGCTGTTGTAACAAGGAACTCACTCAACTTGGAATAATACAAATAATTATAAAATCACTTGAGTGATGTGTTCTCTTTATTTTTTCTCCCTCTACTAAAGTTTAAAATGTATGTCTCCCTCCTTAATTCCTTTTTCAGTATAGTTTGCTGGTGGTTGTTAAAAACTCTTGCTTTAAGTAAATATTTGTAGTAGAGCTGGGCTTGGAATTTAAAATTTTTCTTGCAGCAAAATAATTAATTATAAAAATATTGACTTCCCTCAGACTGCAATAGAACTTAATCATACTTATATATGCACTGTGTTTAATCAACTTTCAAGTTGAAGATTCTTAGAAATCATGGAGAGTTAGGAGTAAAATTAAATAAATGTTAATTTTTTTATTCTAAAAGGTAATCATTTATAGAATCTCAAAAAATTAGTCTCTCAAAAGTAAAGAGGAAATTTAATTTAAAAATGGGCAGAAGACCTGAATAGATATTTCTCCAAAGAGGAAATATAGATGGCCAATAGACATATGAAAAGATGCTCAAGGTGATTAATCATCAGAGAAATGCAAATTAAAATCACAATGAGAAATTACCTTACACCTGTCAGAATGGCTGTCATCAATAAATCAAATAACAAGTGCTGGCGAGAATGTGGAGAAAAAGGAACCCTCATACATTGTTGGTGGGATTGCAAATTGGTCCAGCCATTATAGAAAACAGTCTGAAGGTTCCTCAAAAAATTAAAAATAAATCTACCTTTTGACCCAGCAATTGCACTTTTAGGTATTTACCCAAAGAAAAACAAAACAAAAATTCATAAAGATTTATGCATCCCTATGTTCATGGCAGTGCTATTCACAACAGCCAAGATATGGAGCAATGTAAATGCTCATCAACAGACAATTGGATAAAGTTATGATTCATATATACAATGAAATACTACTCAGCCATAAAATAAATGAAATCCTACCATTTGCAATGACATGGAAGTACCTAGAGGTTATTATGCTGAGTGAAATAAGTCAGACAAATATAAATACCATATGATTTTACCTATACGAGGAACCTAAGGAACCAAAAGAACAAACTAATTGAAAACAAACTCACAAATACAGAGGACAATTTGGTGACAGTCAGAGGGGAGGGAGTTTGGGGGACTGGAAGAAAGGAATGAAGGGTTAAAGAAGTACAAATTAGTAGTTGATGTTCATGGGGATAGGGAGCACGGCATAGGGAATGTAGTCAGCAGTAATGTGATGACTATAAACAGAGCCAGAGGTGATAGTAAAATTGAGGGGATTGTTTTATAAACTATGTAAATGTCTAACCAATGTCTTGTATACTTGAAACTAATAGTAAAATAAAATAAAATGCTCAAAAAATGTAAAGGAAAGCTTAAAGACTGTCCACACTAGCTTTATATAATATTTGACTTCTTTTTAACATTTACAACCAACCATAAAGACAGAACATTCTTTATTTCTAAACAAATAATAAATGAGAATTTATTAACTCATTAAGATATGTGAATGTCTGACAGTTAGTAATAGCAGTATGCAATCATCATATTGTATGTTGTGTGTTGGTTTAATATGATTTCAAAGCCGCTTGTCTATGACTTAAGTTGCTTTGACCTACTTATTTATAACAAAGACAAAAAAATATTTGTTTGATATAGTTGTTTTGATATAAGAATAAGTTGTGTCATTATGTCATCATCTCTTCTGTTGTCAGTTATAATCCCTAGTGTGTAGAGTAGAAAATATGGCAAGGAGATATTTAGACTATAAGTTCTGAGAGTTAGTGAGGACTAGTCAAGAGTTTAGTTCTGGACAAGGCATGCTTTGCTGATCTAAACAGCTCTCTGAAGATTTTGAGACAATTGCTCTTGCTGTGACCAAGGTGACCCTTTGGTCAGCAGTGGTGCTAAACCTCGCAATGGTCCTGGAGTGATAACCCTTGGAGCAGCCTAGCATGCTGGCTAACATCAGCACCTTCATTCCTTAGCAATTTGCTCTAGCAATAAGAAACTTTCATCTTGTGCTGGCAGCTGGAAGTCAGCTCACAGTTGGTTAATCCATTTCTCCCAAGAAACCAAACTCATATAAAAATGTACACCTCAGTTAAATTTGGACTTTTTTTTCTTTTATCTCTATGCCTAGAACAATAGTGTAATCTTTCATTGCTTTGAAATATGTTAATGCTTTATTAGCTTATTAAGAGACATTATTCTGTATGCTATTGGCTTGTGAAATTATTATAATTCCCACAGCTAACTTGTGCTAAATAAATGACTGGCAAAGACAGAATCAATCTCTGAGTAAACTTAGCTGCATCCCTGAGAAGAAAACAAAGTATTGTACATATATGGAATTTGCAGAGGGATGGATTACTATATATGAAAACATACATTAAAGATATATATGGTGAAGACAGATAAATGTTACCATTGGGGACAATTAGAGCTCAGTGTCATCCTAATCTCAGGGTTAGAGAGGGATAACGGCGGAATATTTAGCATTTCCCTCGGCTCTTCCTCAACGATGCAGTAAAAAATCACAGGTCAGGGAGATTAGAAAAGATATATTAAAGTATGCTTTAGAAAGACAAAGACAATGCTCCAAGGAGGCACTTGGTTTCAGCTGTGAGAGCTGAAATAGAGTACTGTAATAAAACCACAAAAACAACAAGAGGAAAAAAGGGCCACAAAAGCCACAAAAGCCCACACAATGGCAAAAAGGACCCAGAAGTGGAACTGAGTTATATTTGGGCTGTGATGGGTGGTTCCAAAGACTTTCCTAGATGATTGGCAAATGAGGTAATTTTAATTGACACTTGGCTGCTTGGCTGCTATATAACTCTTTCCATAGTGTTCATGCACTTATCCAGAATTTAGCCTGTTATAATTGGATTCATGAACTTTCAGACATAAACATAGTATTGTATAATGAAGCTTAAAATGTAGGCAAATTAGGGTAGTACCTTCTGTGCAGGTGTCTGTAGCAGGATTAGGCCAGTAAAGACTACAACCCTTCTTTCCTTTGTCTCTGGGGATGCAGGAGGAGTTCTCTAATTACCAATAGTGTGTTTTTTGGGTGATTTCTGGACTAGGCCCCTACTCTTTTGTTCCATCTGTCACTCTTTACTGACTAGCTACCTAACATTAGGATGCATTAAAACTGTAAGATTGAAGAGTCATTCTAAAAGTTATATTAATACAAATTTAATGACTTACATTAATCTTGATTTAAAAAAGTAAATGTAATGTTTTATTTAGTGTAAAATAGAAACTAATAATGTGCATACTTAACTTAGTGCTCTGATATTCTTCAATGATCTGTTTACTAGATTCTATGAATGAGACATGTGGGGGAGGCCATAATATTGGCAAATATCTCTGAAGTACTAGACAATACAAAGTACTTAAAAGTACTTTAAAGAATGGTAATCTAGTTTATATTCAATTTATTTCATTTCCCTACAAAGCCCTGAGGAACATACTCTATTTGTTGTGCAAAAGCTAATTACAGTAATGGGCTGCTCATAGAGTTTCCAGCTTTCTGAATTAGTTCTTACTATTAAACAGTATATTTTCAGATGGCTGTGAGGCTGTCATTTCTAATTCTTCAGTAACTATATTTATAGGATCAATATAAATACTACGCCATTCTCTTAGTATTCAATGTAGACCAACATGAAGAAAAAAAAAACAACCTTAGTTTATCACGAAAATAGAATGACAAAGAAAAATTTCATAATAACTATAACTCTTAGCAGAAATATAAATTGTTCATACAAAATGCTTTTTTAACATTCCCACTGGAGGAACAACTCTACTTCAATGCTAGTTTACATAGTCAAAAAACATGGTCCAATGATAAATTCTTAGCTCTGAAGCTCCCTTTTTACTTCCTTAAATGAAACTCACTTAGAAGTGTACTATGTTAAGTGAAGTTGCTCTGGTTAAAAAGCTTTGGGGAGGTTTCTAGAAGTTTGTCCCTAGGTCTTACCCTTTCATCCTCCTGAGATATTTTGCTCATTAGCTCTGTGCCCTTGGGCAAGTTATTCTCTTTTCTGGCTTTAGTTTTCTTGTCTGTAAAAGAAGGCAATCTTCCCTTTCTCATGAAGTTGTTGAACAGATGGAATTGTTCAATATGGAAAAGTCAACCAATATATGTTCAGTTGATGTTCTTTTGCTGTTTCTTTCTTATCCTTAAACCTGAGCCCCTCAAGCCCTAGATAAAGAAGATATTTTACTTTCTGGACCCAATAATTTCTTGTCCTGGTTTTGAGGCCATCGACTTCTACTATGATCTGACTACATAAAACATTTCAAACACTATTCAGCCCTTGAAGATTTTTTTTTTTAATCCACTAGTGTTTCTCAGTGGGGGAACTATGAACATTTGAGGTGGGAAAATTAAACATGTAGGGCTGTCCCAAACATATAGGATGCTTGCATATTTAAATGTTTTCCACTAAATACCAAAAGCAAACCAGTCATTGTAACAACCCAAAGCAAGCAAATCAACAAAATACACCCACATATCTCTAGTCACCCATAGTTTCCCCTATAAAAGAACCCCTGGACTCACTAAAATCCTATTAGTTCTTTGCACTTTATTTGTGATCTCACACAGTTGAATAAAATAGATTTATTAGCTAGTTTTTGCAGGCTGGATTCAACTTAAGTTTTTATTTAAGATAAACTCACATTCTTCCCTTATAAACAAGATTTGGTCCAGGTTATCTAGAAGGTATGTGAATATGCAGGCACCATCAACACTTCAGGCTGTCAATGTGCAATTAACTTTGATAATTTTTTTAAAAATTTAAAAATCACATGGCCTTCACTTGGGAAAAAGCTGTAAGTTCTTTTTTCTCTCCCCCTCTCTCTCATGAGATCCAACTGCACACTGAAATCTTCAAAGCTTGAAACAGAAACCCCACCATTCACAAGTTCATTTGGACAGACTGCCAAATTTACTCAATTAGCTTTTTGGATTAGAGTATAACTAGAACCCTTTTAAAATTATTGTGAATAAATTTCACCCTCTTCACATCCCAAATAACCCTGTACTTCATTTTATTTAAGGGGTACTTGTTTGCACTGAGTTTCTCAATTTCTACAGCTAGAGTTAGAATAAATTAGATGTTTGACTGTAAGGCTGACTTTGATATCTTTCTGTTTCAAAACCCATGTGGCCTATTTTGCTATTGGCTAATTTTCTATATCTGATCTTGAGCCTCCTCTAATTCTCAGCTGATTTTCAGTCAGAAAACTGACAAACTTCTCTGAAAGCAATAAATAAAAAAAAAAATCCTGACTCAGTTTAACAGCCCTGCCACCTCCTCTGTTGTCTCTAAATACACACGCATGTGGGCCCTATCCCCAAGGCACTCAGTACTCCTGAATTAAACTCTGTTCAGTAGGATAACCACATATCTTCAGATACCTTGGCAGTCACAGTGGAAATTTTCACCTATAAGATGTGGGCAGTTGGTGTGTAGAAACTTTATTGAGCCTGTACAGTGGAATCCACCTCTTTCCCAAGTTACTCCAGATTAGAAGACTGTACAGTTACACTGTGGAGAAGGCAGCAGAATTACAGCCTAGCTGCCTGAGGCAATCTCTAAGCAACTGTCAGAATCACAAGTGCTTTTTCTTTGTTGTTTTGGTGACAGTGGCTGCTGTCTGATTTGGCTTCTGATATAACACAGAGCGACTGAGAGTTTTTCAACAAATCTCCAAACCCCTAAAGGAGTCCCTGCAGGCTCAAGTGGGATGAACTCATCTCATTCCTGACTCAGAACAGGAGGAAGCTGAGGGAATAAGAAATTCTTATCTGACTGATCCAGCAATTCCAGGAACCCAGAGAATGGCATCCCCTTTTACTATATCACCTAGCTCCCCATATCCCAAAGAAAAAGAGTGTAACTGTTATAAAGAAATGTAAATAAGAAAAAAAAAAAAACCCTAACACATAGAATATAATGTTACATAATCCACTAACGTGGGTTATGAGAGTGTCACATAAATTTCCCTGTCCACTGTGATTCATACTCAGACAAATACTGTTGACAACTGTGTTCACAAAGAGATATTTTGTGGGCTTTTGCTCAACCATAAAGGGAAAATATCAACATGCCCCCTTTCATTTTCCAGGTTTTTATGTTCCATAGACTTAAATGAATCTTCCATTCACTTCAATTATCCTGATTCTTCATGAGAGCGTTTTGTTTGCTTATTTTTTAAACCTGGAGAATTTGATGTTGATCCATTTGAAAGGTAGTAAATGAAATAAATCTCAAGATGCAAGGTAAAGAATATGACTAAGTATTGTCTTTCAGTTGTTTAAATAACTGTTCCTTTCGCCCAATGAGCTTGCCATACAGAATGCAGATTCTTGCCCCTTGTGAGTATGTCCTTTGAGTTTGGGTGGGTATATACATACTAGTCTAATGATTGAAAGCCAAGAATCAGAGAGGAGGAGAAATCTGGTGTTTCACTCCAAGTAAAGCATTTCTATTGTCCTGGACTGTGCAGATAGTAGCAATAAAGCCTATGTCCTGGGCGCTCATGTAAAATGCCTGTTTAGAATCTAACAAGGGTCAATGGAGTTAGCGCCTAACAGTCCAGAACCCATTTGATCTCAGATCTGTAGGTTTTGAGTGCTGCTCACATTCCAGATATTTCCTGGACCAAATTCCCTTTCAGCAAGAATACCATACTCTCAGCTCCTAATCTGTTGACTTCATTTTCCAGACTCTTCAACTATTATTTACCCCTCTACTCTTTAGCACAAATCATTGACAGACTAATAAAGGATAACATTTTCTTAATACCGCCTTTGTCTCTGTACTTGTCAAGCTTAGAGTATCCCTATGGGGAGACCTGATGTGGTATATTTCATCCATTCACATTTATCTTAAATAATTATTGTTCAGAGAAGTGAGATAACACATGTGAACATAATGCTACTGACCTTACATTTAGAGAGATTCTGAATTGTATTCCTAGCAGGAGGAAGAATTTTGATTAAATTATTAAGTCTTGTTTCCCCTTCTTAACAAAAGATTGTGTATGGCAAATGGAAAAGGAAATAAATATAAATTATATATATATGCATATATATTATATTATGTATATTCACATATACATAATATTTGTACTATACTTGTTTGCCCACTTTTATTCCTATTTCAAGACATGGCACTGTACATAAGAGACAAATGTACCTTTAAAAAGCTACTCTAGATTTCTAATACACCCTACCCAATTCTGTGTAAAAATCATTTTACTATTTCATATTGCCTTTGGCTGAGACTTTGCCCTGAGACTATTTATGAAAATACTATTTAATATTCTAAAGAATCAGAAATAGATTGTGTTTCTTTTATATTATTCCCAGAGAATCTTTTAATAATTGATCAAAATGTGATTACTTGTAATTTAAAATTTGTATGAAATTGAGTTGATATCAGAAACAAACTAATTTTGAAACTCAAAAGTTACATTCAATTTTTAGAGTAACACTGAAGAACCAGTTTGCAAAATTTACATAATTTCTATTGCTACCTTTTTTTATGGTTTATAGAATATATTAAGAAAATATTTTAATTTATCTCCTTGACATGTTATAAAATATACAGCACAGAGAAGGAAAACATTAATTGTGTGTATAATGTAAAGTTTTCTATTATTACCAAGTTTTAAGGGACGAAAATAAAAAGAAAGACAAAATATTACTGTTTCTCAATTTAATGACTAGTTTTCTGCACAGTAAAAATTTTAATACAATTTTTAAAATTAGTCTAAATTAGATTATGTGCACATGCATACGTGTTGCTTTGCCACTGGTTACACTTCTGATACATTTTTCCAGAATAGTCTCTCAAGTAGCTACTGAAAATTAGCCATATGAACTAATCATTCATCCATAAAAATTATGTTATTGCTAAAATTCAACAGAAAAGATAGCTCTTTTCCTAGCTCAAGAACTTTGTTAACTTTAACTTCCTCCATAATCCTCTTAATTTTATCTCATTAGCTCTAATTATATTGTCATATATAATGCTACCCACTTCCACCCACTTGTTGTTTACATCAACCTAATGTTTGGGATTCCTTAGAAGTTTTCTCTTTTACTTGATTCTTAGGCAAGCATTCATTTTGCTGATACTATGTTGCTCATAAGTCATTTCCTACTGAATTTGCTAATGCCTTATTAATTAATTATTTTTTTTATTTTGGACACTTATTTAGAACACTAAAGGGTCAATTTTTACATATATCTTAATATGCAGGTCAGTATTGAATTTCTTATCTTAAAATAGAGAAAGTAGTTTAACTTGCAAGTTTTTAAAATTGCAATCAGATACAATAACATATATGAAAAAAACCCTGTAAACTGAATACCGCCACACAGACAATGCAAATATTATTATTATCATTATGATTATTCCTGCTTCCAATAGAAATTTAAAGTAAAAGAAGATCTGTCTTGATGTTAAAAACTTCTACTGACCTTTAATCTTAGTGTAAACCATTCCAATGTGGTTGTCCAAGGTCATATGAAAAGAGAATCAAGCTGGGTAAATAACTGTGTAGCTATTACAACCTGAAATTTTGGCCAAATCCTCAATACCATATCCTCCTTCTTGAGCTGATTGCTACCATCTGTTAACACTGAATGACATATCCCTCCCTAAACAGCCTAAAAGCATACTTAAGCACTTATCTCATTACTTTATACTGTTTGTGTTCTTATTATGTTTCTTATGTAGAGAAGGGTACTCATACTACCTGATTTCAAAAAAAAGAAAAAAACAAATCAACAGTAATTAAAACTGTGCTGTATTGGAGAAAAAAAAAACTGTAAAACAGAAGAAAGTTCCAAAATAAAATCACACAAATATGGTAAATTAACTTTTGACAAGGTAACAATGTCAATACAATGGGGAAAAGGATAGTCTTTTCAACTAATGGTGCTGGAACAATTTAACATTTATAAGCTAAAAAGGAAAATCCATCAGTCAATCTATCAAGCTCATCATTTGTGGTAATTATATTTTGACAAGAATTCAATTAGAAATGGATTTTTTTTTCAAAATGTCACTGAGCACTGAGATAACTCTATACACACACACACACACACACACACACACAAATAATACAAAGTTAATCATAGACCTAAGAGTCAGATCTAAATTTTTAAATTCTTAGAAAAAAATATAGCAGTGAAATCTTATAACTTTGTGTTAGACAATGGTTTTTTTTATGACATTTAAAGTACAAGTGACAAAGGAAAAAAGATATATTGAAACTTATCAAATTTAAAAAGTTTTGTACTTTAAAGCACACCTTGAAAGACATAAAAAGATGACACACAGAATGGATAAAAATATCTCTAAGTCATATCTGATAAGAGTCATATACCCAGAATATATAAAGGAGAACACTTATAACTCAATAACAAAAGGAAAAACAACCACATTTTAAAATGGGTTAAGGTTCTGAATAGAATTCTCCAAAGAGTAAATGCAAATTATCAATTAACATATGAAAAGATTATAACATCATTAGTCATTAGGTAAATACAAATCAAAACCACAATATAATACCAATTCACACACAGTAAGATGACTTTAATAAAAAGGTCTAACAATGAAAGTGTTAACAGACATATGGAGAAGTTAGGAGTCTCATATACTGTTAATGGGAATGTAAAATGTTGCAGCCACTTCATAAAATAGTTGAGTAGTTTCTCAAAATATTAAAAGTGGAGTTACCATATCAATCAGCAAATTCACTCCTACAAATACACTTAAGTGAAATAATACCATATATCCAAACAAAAACTTGTATACAAATGTTCAGAGTAGCATTATGCACAATAGCTCCAAAACAAAAACAATTCAAATGTCTATCAATTGACAAATGCATGAAGAAAATATAGGAAATCCATACAACAGAATGTCATTGAGAAAAAGCATAATAATACTAATAATGGATTATTGATACATGTTACAACATGGATATATCTTGGAAACATATAAAGTAATAAAAAGCTAGCCACAAAATGCTACATATTGTATATATTCATTTAATATGAAATAACCAGAATAGGCAAATCTTTGGATATGGAAAGTAAATTAGTGGTTGCATAGGGAACCACTAGGAGGAATTAGTACTAACTGCTATTGGGCTTAGAGTTTTCAAAATGAGGGAACCAAATTGTTTAAAAAATAGTTTTAGATGATAGCTTACAAGTCTATAAATATACTAAAAAAAGATTTGTATGCTTTAAGTTAGTGAACCGCAGGGTAATTGAATTATATCTAAACAAGCTGTTTAAAAATAAGTTAATATTAGCTTTGTGAAATAGCACATATTTGGGGGATAGATATATCACTGTCACTAGTATCTAAATAGTACTATGTGTTAACATAAGTGGGTATACAGAATTTGTAACAAAGAAAATATTAAAACTATAGTTTTTTAAATTGCACAATTCTTCCACTTTATGTTATTACTGGGAATCAGATTTCCAGATAAGAATAGCATTACCCAACATCCTGGTCATGTTCTTGTGATTAGTGCTGGCCAACACAATCAACTGAAGTGATGTTTGTCACTTTAAGGCAAAGTTATTAAAAGGAAAATATACATATCCTGGTGTTCTGTTTCGACTTCAGACAGTAGAAACAAATCACTTGACTGTTATATGCCCTCATAAATTATTTTGAAAAAAATGTCTAAAATTTTAGATTAAAAAAAAATATATCAACTAATGTAATCCTAATATATGAGGTAATAACACATTACTCTGTGTAGTAGATAATGAGAGATGAGAGTTTGGTAGTTTCTAATGAATTTACGGTAGCTTAGTCAAAATAGTTATTCTTTATTTTAATGGTTATAAAGAATTAAAATTATGAATCACATGAGAAAATAGATGCATGGAAAGCTGCTTTTGGCTTTCTTTGTTGATTTCTTCCTCTAAGGACATATGATAGATTCTACACTTGCAAAGTACACTGAAGTTAATCCCAAAAGTTTCCTAAAATGTTATCATATACTCCCTCAGATTTCTTCCGTTTAGTTCATTTCTCTAAAACCAAAGAAATACTTCAAAACAAGAAAATTAAATTTGTTCATTTTGTAATCCTTTAGAGATAACTTTTGCCTTTGTAGCTTATATACCTTTCAAGGAATATATGAATATACGAGAATATTCTCTTTTGTTTAGTATTTTTCTCTAAGTCAACAAACACATAATAATATTTCTGTTAAGAACAGAAAATTAATCTCTTAAAAGTAGTAGTAAAAATTTTAACAATTTTCTAATTCCAGAGGGTATTATGGTATTTTTTTTTTCCATAGAACTCACACATGATGGGTATGGATACTTGGTATGTGGTTAGTTTCAACTGTCTCATCTACATTAAATGTGCTCATTTACCTGTTTTTTAAATATAAAGATATCATGTAGTCATACTTTCACCAGTGTGGCTACAAAGAATATAGCCCATGGCCCAGCCTAAGTAGTGGACCCTTGGAATCAGAAAGTTTTTATTTTCCTTATTAGTTTTGTGTCAATTTTGTTTTCCAGGGTCTCTGGGGGCTTTTAAACAAGAAGGGTATGTAAATTACCAAGTATTAAAGACTACAAATGGGAAAACATTCTTCCTTAAATATATAGACTCCATAATCCATGAACTGATTAAACATTAGGCAGAGACTGAGGATTAATTTTTTTGAGGGTTGTAGTTTATATGTAAAAAATGTGTTTTATCAATTCAATATGTTAGAAAATCATTCAGTGAAGAAGAAAAATATTCCATTTCTGTCAAACAAAGATCAAACAAATGACAGACAGCTCTCTAGGAACTGGGAATTCTGCCAGGACCTATGCTCATCAGCATATTTCTCTAAGAAAAAAGATTTTGTCAACTAATTTGTTCAAATCATATACCACATCACATCATATCTCTTTGATATATACTAAGTCTGGGTCATACTCATCATTTAATCAATATGCATATATATGTGTGTGTATATATATATGTTTACATACAAACACACATTTATACACAGATATACATGCATATGTATACATATATATTGTGTACATGCCACTATGTGTGTAAAAAACATGAAACAAATGAAAACACAGCATCATAAAATTTATTCTGCATATCCTCAAGATTTAGATAATATCACTTCAAATTTTTACCTTAGTAACTCAAAGTACATTTTAGAAAATTGCTTGATAATTTTAATAACATTTTAAAACATCATATGAAAAAAATTTTGAGAATTTTTTAAATAAATTAAACTGAAAGAAAAATGAATACTAAAGAACAGTGAAACAAAGTGATTTAAAAAAAATAAAACATATATCGAGGTTGGTAAGTTATATAAATAGCACTATGGATACCTGAATAAGTGACATGAAAGACATCCTTAAGATGACTTCCATAGAAAAAAACAAAAATTTACAAAAAGATAAAAAAGTTAAAAATTTAAGACAACTGTCCAGTCTATAAATTATGTGGGATCCTTTGGAAAGATCTACAGAAATTTAAAAATTAAATAATAAAAAGATAATAAAATAAAAGTTAAATTAAAATAAAAGATATAATTAGCTGATTTAAGTAAATTAAAAATGAACAGATGTAAAAACAGTGGCTTATTAGTACTGTTAAATACAAATTAAATACTAAATTTGAATACAAAAAATTAATGTCTATTCAAATGATGAAGTCAGGTTTCTAATAAAATAACACAGTTGAAACTCAACATCAATTTCTTGTTTGCAATGCTTAAAGTCAAATGTCAAAGAAACATTTTTTTCAATTAACACTGGTTCCAGTAGTGTTAGAATAGTAGGATCTCAGCAAACTGATTTACACAGAAAAAAAATCATTATAAAATCTAAACACCATACCAACAGCAGACACTTGAAGCCACTGGAAAGTGAACAGAAGGAGATAGAATCTTATGAGGTGTCCACATTCATAGGAAAAGGGTTTTACAAATTAATTTCATGTTATCATGACTCTTTGTTTGAGCCAAAGCATTCAACATGGTCTGGGAAAGAGCAAGGATGTCACTGAAAAAAACCAGTCTTTGGAGCATGACTATTCATAACCTCCAAAAAGTAGAAGTCCAGAAGGCAAAGAATTAGTGAAGGGATTCTTTAATCCTATCTACTTCTATCTCTGAACCACATAAATTCTGAATTAAGTAAGGTCAAATCTGTTGACCAAGAAACGAAGTTTGTTATTCTCTCAGGACAAAAATCAAAGAATTCAGATTCTCCATGCTCAGGATACAATACAAAAATCATCCAATATATGAAGAATCAGGAATTAAAAACATATTTTTAAGAGAAAAAAAAATCAGTTGAGACTGACCCTGTGATGACCCATATGTAGTCAAGAATTTTAAAGTGACTATTACAATTATCCTCATAAAGTAAAACAAAATGTACTTTCAATGAATAAAAAGGTAGGTAGTCTTAGTAGAAATAAAAATAATAGCTTAAAAAAACAGTCATTCTAGAAAGAACAATGCAGTATACATAATAACAGCAAAATATGAATGACATAGAAAACTTGAATATAGATTAATAGAAAATATTTAATGTCAATAAGACTGAGGGGAGAAAAAGGTTTAAAAAAGTGACCAGAACTTTAAAATTTCATGAAGAATGTAGAGAGAAATGGTGAAGAAAAAAATTTGAAAATAATGTCTGAAAAATTCCCAAATTTAATGAAAGATAGAAACTATTAAGGTACAAATACAAAATGTTCAATGATTGTCAATTAGAACAGACATATAGTAGCAAAACAAAGACACAAGCCACATAGGCAAATTTCGAAGGCTAGAAAGAGTGAAACTTAAAAATTCCTAGAAAAAAATAGCACATTATACTTAAGGAAATAATGATTTATTAAGAGCTGACTTCTCATCAGAAACTATGAAGAAAAGAAAAGAGAATAAAATAATATCTTTAAAGTGTTTCAAAAGAGAAGTTAATTTAGTATTCTATATACAGTATAAATATGGAAGTTAATATGAAAACATTTTGAGTTTAAATACATCAAAGGGAATTTATTTCCAGGAGATCCACACTGTAAGATATGCTAAGGGAATTACTTCAGAGTGAAGAGAAGTGTTTCCTAACTGAAATTTGTATACTCAGAAAGATATAAAAAGCACTGAAAATGGTAAATATTTGATTAAATTTGAAATAACATTATAATTTTTATGTAATTCATATAGTTTAAGTAGAAACTATAATACTGTCTTGTGAATTTTAACATATATATGAAATACATATATGAAACACACAAAACAAGTGTAAGTATAGAGTTGAAAATTTATATTTCATGTAAAATAACAATATTAACTAAGTGGACTATAAAAATTAAGGATGTATGTTATAATTCTATAACAGTAAAAATATAATGCAAAGAACATAACTAAAAAGCCAATAGGAAAATTAAAATAGATTCTCAACATGTATTTAAATCATTTGAAAATTTAAAAAGCAGAAAGAGAAATAAAATTATAATAATAAATAAGAAAGCAACAGGAAATTCAATAAAATAATTTATTATATTATAAATTAATTGACTAAACCATGTACATATTCCTTATAACAGAGATTCAAAATATATGACTAAAACTGATAAACATAATTTAAAAAATAGACAGTCTTACAATATTATAACTATTTTAACTCCATTTTCTCCACAGCTATTAGAACTAGACACAAAAGATGAAGGAAAAACGGGCTGAATATTATTATCAGTCTCACTGATATAATTGATATTTATAGAACCCTACACCTAACTACATCTGAATACATATTCTCCACAAAGGCACATGGTAATTTTACCATGATAAACCATATGTTGGGTTATAAAACAAGTAAAATTTTTAAGAAGATTAAATTATTCATAGTATATTCTCTGAATAAAACGGAATTAAATTGGAAGTCAATGGCATAACCCAAAACCCTTAAATATGTAAATATTAAACAACATTATTCTAAATAATCCAAAATTTAGAAAGAAAATATCAAAGGTAATTAAAAATGTTTTAAAATTAATAACAATGAATTTTTACCTTACCAAACTTGTGAAGTGCTGCTAAAGCAGTATATATAAAGAAAGCTTAGTTTTGAATATATATATTATAAAAATATTCAAACCCAAGGTGCCACATTAAAAAATTAAAATAATAGATAATTAAACTAAATAAGTATAAATAAGAAATAATAAGATAAAAGCATAAATAGACAAAATACAAAATAAAAACCAGAAAAATCAATAAAACTAAGTTGGCCTTTAAAAAAAAAAAATGAATAAAATTGATAAGCCTCTAGTTAAACTGATCAAAAAGGAAAAAGATGGAAGATACATATTATCAATGTCATGTAGGAAAATGGTTCCATTATTACAGTTGTTAGAAATATTAAAAGAATGATAAAGAAATATTATGGATAATTTTATGTAAAACAGTTGACAACCTAAATAAAATGGTCAAATTTCTTAAAAAATACAAATTGCCAAAATTGATTCAAGAAGAAATAAAAAATTTTAATAGATTAATAACAGTTAAAAAATATAACTCCCAATGAAACCCTTCCCAGAGGGAAAAGTCCAGGCCCAGATGGTTATACTGGTTAATTCAATAACTTATATAACAATGAAATAATTAAACAAGGATGAGAAAAGTTATCTCCATTTGTTTTATGACATCAGTATTGACCAGAAACAAAAATCTAAGACATCTCAAGAATAAAAATTACAGACCAATACCCTGAATAAATATATAAACAAAAAAATTTAAGAATCCTTTAGCAAATAGAGTTCAACAATATAAAAATGATAATACATCATAAGCAAGGTTTTCTGTTCCTAGAACTCGAAGGTTGACTTAAAGTTTGAAAATCAATGATGCAATTCAAAATTTTAACAAAATTAAAAAAAATGCAGCACTTTTAATATTCCTTTAAAAGGGAAATTTTATATATGTGTGTGTGTGTGTGTGTGTGTGTATTCATTAAATAAATCTAGAAAAAGTATCTAACAAATTTTAACACCCAGGTACCCTAAAACTTCTAAACTAACTAGGAAATTTGCTCAATTAAATTAGGGAAATCTATGGAAAATCTACAACTAACATTTCAATGCTTTCTTCTTAAAATCAGAAACAAGACTTCATGTTCACTCCCATTGTTTCTATTTAATGTTGTATTGAAGATCACAACCTGTACAGTAAAGCAAGAAAAACTAAATAAAAGGCATACAGAAAGTAAAAAAAAAAAAAAATCAAACCATCTTTACTTAATTTCACAATCATATACACAGGTAATCCTAAGGAGCCAAGAAGCTATTAGAGCTAATCAGTGAATTTATCAGGGCTTCAAGATACAAGTTCAATATCAAAAATTCAATTGTATTTTTATGTACTAGAAAGCAAATAGAAAATGAAATTTTAACAAAGTGTATTTACAAGAGCATTAAAAATAGAGATATATTTATCAAAACTGTATTTAAGATCTATACCCTGAAATGTAGGAAACATTGAAAAGGGAAATTAGAAGAGACGTACATAACTGGAGAAATATCAAATGGTCATGAATCAGAAAAGTGTGTGTGGTTAAGATGGCACTTCTCCCCAAAATGATTTGTTGATTGAATGTAATTCCAAACATATCTTTATCATCTTTTTTTGAAGATATTAACAAGTTCATACTTCAATTTATATGGTAGGCAAAAGACCTAAAATAACCAAAAAAGTATAAAAAAAAAAACTTGAAGAATTTATACTATCTTATTTTAAGACTGTATTGTGTTAATGTAAGAATAGACAAATAGAACAATGAAGTACATTGGATAATCCAGAAATAGACCCTTTACCTAAAAGGTCAGTTTTCTTAGAAAGGTGTTAAGATACTTCAGTTGTGGGGGGAGATGATCTAGTCAATAAATAACATTGGAACAAATAGAAAACTATATAGGAAAAGAAAATATAGACCTTTACTTCATATGAAACAGAAAATTAACTTTAAATGGATAATAGATCTAGATATAATTGTTTAAACTTCTAGAAGAAAACAGGTGATTCTTAGACATTAGATTAGGAAAAGACCTTTAAACAGCACACAAATTTTTTAAAAATTATTCACTATATACTACACTATATATACTATATACTACATCATATTTTAAAATATGTTTAAAAACAATGAATACTTTTTGAAAAAATCTAAAATTATAGAAAAAGATAATCTCCCTATGATTTAATTTATCTATCTGACAAATTAATTACAATTAATAATTCAAAAATATGGAATTCATGATATATGCTTCCTTTCTTTGCCAATCCTAGAAAACTAGAAATGTAGCATGATCTTCACTATCCAATTAAATATTTTTGCTTGTTCAGCTCTATGATCACTTAAAACAATAATGTTGCTTCTCCTTTTGGCACTTGTTAACAAAAATAAATAAATTTTTATATATTTAGTGGATTGTGCCGGTATAATTATTAATTCTAAATACATTTTTTTCCAAGTAGAAATAACTGTGCAGAGTAACATAATGAGCATTGTCAGTCACAGGACATTTGAGAAATGGTTTTCTGAATTTTCAAATTAAATGGCCCGGGGTAATTTTATTATTGGTAAATTTAATACCTGTCAGTAGACTTCTTTTTAAAAACTTTTAAAGAAACTGTGAGGTTTAAAAAAATAGTAAGGCTTAACTATGACTATAAGAATAAGACAATTTGTATAATGTATTTCCAACTATTATATTAAGCAAAATTATTGCACAGAAATGTCTGGTTGCTAAATTATTGAATTTAATGAAATTCAGGTATTAGTAAACTGTGAATTGCCTTTATTAAATGTTGAAATGTATATTTTATTTGACAAGAATATGTTTTATTAATTCTCAACCCTTTAAGGAGCTCTGTAAAACTTTTTTTTATTTCTAAATACTACTGTGGTATTACACATAAAGTCTATTAGAAACCAAAAAATATTTTTCTTCCACTGCTGAATAGTCCATATCAATAATTCTGCTTAATCTTTTAAGAGAGATCATTGCTGAAGTGGCTGTTGATTGGCTATCTAACAAATGGCTTATGCTTATACAGAGCAATAAACTGCAAAATATCTGACTGTTCAATCACCATTCAAAAATCTCCCTGACAAATAGCACTAAAACAGCATCTGAGGCCAAACAGGAATAGACACTGCTTTAATAAATTGTGAGAGAATACCATGATTCACACTCACGGTCTTTTTACCACCTGCCTCTTTCTCTAACGAGGCTCAGGTTTAAGCTACTCCTCCAGAACACGAAAAGCATAAGGATGAGGAACCTACTACAACTCTCATCTGTGTGTTTAAATTAAAACTTGTCACAGTGGTCTAGAGAAATTTACACAAGATGCCCACTGGCTGCAAAGTTGCCTATCTGGTAGAGAACAAATAATAGGCACATCTTAGCATCCACTAATCAATGAGAAAATAGTATCTCAGTAAAACTGTTGTTTGAACAAGCTCCTTCCCTGAGCGTGAGGTGGTCACTCTGCAGCAAAAGTAAATGTTAAACAAAAGCAGTGTGTTGATAAATTTGGTCCTTGAGAGCCCCTCTAAAATTCGATATCTGGTCAATATAGTGATTTTAGAAATTTTAGCTTTTAGTTCTTTCAAGTTAGCTTCCCATTGGATTGGGATTTTGTGCAGCTATAGATTTATATTCATCCCACATTGTGTGGGAGCTGTGTAGGTGATTGAAATGAGAAGACATTATATTAATACATTGGATTGGAAAAATAACCTGTAGTGGACCTACAATTTTGTAGTCTTCTGTAAGATTCAGAATGGTATGTTAATATTGAATCTATATGTTGATCTTGGAGGGCTTTTGGAGGAATAAAATAAAAGATTTGGTATAACATCCTTATCAGATAGAAGGCCCTCAATGTTTTGTCAATTTTCTTCTTTTTCTTTCTCCAGAGAATAGACTCTAAGTCCAAGATAGTCAAATTGAAATTCATCTTCCTTGGTTTCATAATTTTACCCCACTTTGTGCTCTTGTCTCATCTATGTATTTAATCTTTTTAATCCCATTTTTAACCCCATTCTCATCCCCCATTCCTATACACACACACACATGCATGCACGCACATGCACATGCACACACACATGCACACGCACATGCACACTGTCCTCCCTCCACCTCCATCCTCACACACCAACACAAGCCAACACACAAATCTGGCTTGGATACTTGACTTATAACAAAAGTTCATCTTTCCATTTTATAGGTTGAATACCTTAGTCAGAAAGCATATGAAGAATCCATGCCTTAACAAGCTCCCACATTCTACTGGCTCTGAATCAAGTTACATTATAACCAGTCACAGCAGACTATAATTTTTCACATCTCTCCAGTTATTCTTCCTGTATAATAATTATATGTGCCCCACCCTGATGATTTCAGGCCTGCATGGGATATGCTTTGATTAACGAAATTTGAAAAGAAATGATATATTTCATTTCTTGGCAATGCTCATGTGGGATATAAACCTAGAAGCAACAAACAAACAAAACAAACAGTGACTCATGGACATGGACTAGTGGTGCCTGGAGGATAGGGGGAAGGTAGATAGGATAAAAGGGCTCAAATATGTGGTGACAGAAAGAAATCTATGGGCTGTGAACACACAGTGCAATATATACACCTTACTGTTGAATTGTATACTTGAAACTTACTGGATTTTGTTAACCAGTGTCACCATTATAAAATTAATTAATTTAGAAAAAGAGCCAATGCTAACATCATACACTCCCCCCCCACACTTCTTTTTATAACAGAAAATATTCCAGAAAGTGGCCACCCTGTTAGCCTGGGTCTCAAAGAGAGGACATGATGATAACACATATCAGCATTCTCAGCCAACTTTCAATGGAAATATATCATAAATAAGAAATAAACATGTCTAAGCCAATGAGATTCTGGAGATTCTTTAATACTACACTTTAATCTTTTCTCATGACTAGTATGCTACTTCAGCACAAATTAGGTCCTTCATTTTAAGTAAATAGACTCCACCCTTGTTTTATGTTCTTGAAGATAATATTTATAAACCTTTCTATTATTATGGTAATTTCACTGGACTAGATCAGTTTTATATATTCCAACTCTACATTAATTACATTAAGAGACTGTAGCTCTGTGCTTCAGTCTCTAGTACCTATTCACATTACTTGAAAATAATTTTTTGGATTTCCATATAGCATTTGCCCTGGGTTCCCCATATAATTATCCCATATGTTGCAAAACCCATTTATTCATATTTGACACCTTAATGAGAATTGCTTTCATGAACCATGATCTGATAATGTCCTCCCACCTTACATACCAAGCTTTCTATCACCAGCCTTAGTATCTTTTTATCAGCCCTGATATCTATGTATAATCCCTTTGTTGTCTCTTCAGCTCCTGTTGCTGCAGCAAGATTTTGTTTCTATGTTACTCTCTGTCTATAAAATGAATAACTTTGATCAAACTACACTTTGATCAATAATGGAATATGAATACTCACTCTGTGAGTTACTGACTTCGTGGCATTATAATTTTTAGCTTTAATTCTGACTCACCTTATGATTTTTGTGAGAATTTAATAAAACATGTTACCAAAGATAGTTTGACTAATTGTGCGGATAAAATTCTTTTACCTATGGGAGCTGGGAAAATAATTCAGAAAAGTAAATCTTCATTTTCTACTATTCCTGTATGTATGTGCCCACAGACACACACACACACACACACACACACACACACACACACACACACACATGTACACACACATTTATTTCTTAGAGCTAATTGAAATGCCTTATACGTATTTTTATAGATCTTGGAGTTGATAAGAAATAAACTGTTACAATTTTTTGGAAAGAAGGATGTCACATGGAGCTCACCAAGTTTGGTCATAAGGGTGGGGGTGGGGTAGCTTCAGCACAAATTTAAATAAATAATAGAATCCTAGGTGAATATTTGGCCTAGCATACAGTTTAGGCTTAAGATTAATTTAAATATTAGCTGTCTGGCATATTTCAGATTTTCCTGTTTAATTGTAGGAGATATAAAATGAACAAGAGACAAAACACAAAGGGATAAATAGTCTCACTTATGATCAGTTTTCCTAGTGGTCAGTAGTTCTTCTGGCTGATTATAGACTTAGATAGGGAAAGCAGTTTTAAGAGAGAACAAATCACCAAAATAGGTTAACATATAAGAAGAATAATTTTTATCTGAAAGACTACTTGGGTTCCAATATTTCCCTGTTATTTACCTGTTGTGTGACCTTGAGTAAATTACTTAATCTTAACAAATCACATTATATTATATTTTAAATTGTAATATATAGTAGCTCTTACCTTGAAGGATCTTTGTAAGAGTAAAATGGCATAATATATGAAAAGTATTTATCCTAGTGTCTGACACATAGTACATATGAATAAAATTAGCTATTATCACTATTATTTAAACCCAGCATACAGTCATGCATTTTGCTCATCCTCAACTCATCTCACTTTCCTTACAACCAAATTATCCCAACTGATTTTTTGCATAGCACATTTGTGATTTTGTTTATTCCTAATTCCCCCATTCCTTTAATGCTTATAAGCTCTATATGTCAGCTTGCATATGAAAATAGACCCTCTGTGAATGTAAACTTCTCACCTCTTCTTTATGTCCCTGTTGCCTCACCGTATAGCTCATCACTTCAATACCCAGCAGGTCATTATTTACTGGGTAAGGGTTTTGCCATGCTAACCTACCCTCAGATAATTATAGTAAAATATTAATGACAAAGCTACTGAAAAATTAAAATGTGTATTATTTTCCTTAGAATTATGTAGCAATAACTCTGACAGTGAGCTGGTATTGCCCAAACAAACTGCTAAACTGCTTCAGCACAGAGAGGTGGCCATAGCCAGGGCATACATTCTTCTTTGCCCTCCCTTTTTATTGTTGGACAAGCAGGGCCCTATGCACTCAGCTTTGGCTGAAGAAAAAATATGGCAGGAATCTGTTTAAGATTTTATTTCTCTCTGGAAGGCACGAGGACCAGGTTTGCACAAACTCAGTTTTAAGGCTGGGTGAATGATCTAATCTTCCCAAACCTTTGAGTGCTGTCTGATTATACAGACAGGAAAGTGAAGTCCCAGAAACATAGTGACTTGCCCCAAAGTCCCAGAAACATAGTGACTTGCCCCAAATCTTGTATTAAAGTGCATGGTGAGTATGTTTCTCAAATTTATCCATTTCCCTCTTTATTTTATAGTTTCCACGGTGTTTCTCCTAGGCATTCTGTCTTCAAGAGCTTGCTTTAACACTCTTAAGAACTGAATGCCCCAAATATAAGAAATATTCACTTGTAACTTCTTTTCTTTCTTATTTTGTTTTATATTGCATGCTTCCTTCTCTAGTCCTTCTTAACCCAAAATGTCAGAATCATAGTCAAATGATCCATAGTCTTTTACCCAATAACCTCAATTCCCTTTTTCATAATCCTACACTCAAACCTATATTTTACATTATCAATGTTGGTTTCTATGCTTTTATTTGCAAATATTTTATGCATTCTTTGAGGGAAAGCCCCCAGCTATTTTTAAGGAGATTTTTAAAATCAGGAAATATTTTTTACATCAAAAAAATACATGTAAGTCTAGAAGATATCATGCAGAATGATAAAGTAAACACTCAGGTAGTTAGGCTACCTTATAGAACAAAACATTATCAATATTTCAAAGCTCCCATATACCTATCACTGAAAGAATATATCTCCTCACTCCCAAACTTAACCACTATTTCTAATTATGTATTTATTATTCCCTTGCTTTCACTATAGTTTCACTATAGATATGTATCTATCATTAAACCTGATATTGTTAATTTGATGGTATCAGACTATAAGGAATGCTGGGGTCTGTTTTTTTTTTTTATCATTTTACTGTTGAATTCAGCACAAAGCCTGAGAAAGTAGAAATACTGGTATGATGATGATGATGATGATGATGATGATGATGATGATTTTGAATGAGCAAAAGAATGTATTATCTCAATGAATACCTCTAGGCTCCCTGTGAGATGCCTGTGAAGGATCAATATGATCCCACTTTGATGAATGGGAGACATGAGGCTTTGGGAAGATTTACTGATGCAATTTTACCCTTGGTTTAGTAGAAGGCAATCAGAGATATTTTGTTCCTGACTCTCCCACTATTAGCATTGGCTGCCCAGTAAGCCACCTTGTAATCTCACTTTGGTTTTACTACATAGACTAAAAACTCTTTTAAAGATTTTCTTGATACTTGACCACTTCTCCATGTTTACTTTTATTCATCTCCCCACAACCACTGGCATGCTGAATTCATGTTTTAGAGGAAAAAGAGAAGTAAGATACTGATAAAAATTGTGTCTTTCCGATGTTTAAAGTGGTAATTTCTGAATTTTCCAGTTAGTATAAGATAAAAGAGTTGTGGTGTTGGGAGGTGGGAGAGTCTAGATTCATAAGGGCAACAAGATGTAGCCAAAATATTTTCCACTTAATTCATACTAGTACCCTATAGACTTCTTCAAATACCTGATGAACTTTGCCTTTATTTTCGTTACCCAGGAAAGTAATCTCCTTCTCCCCTTACCTCTGCTCTCCGTTAAAACCTTCTATCTTGATTTTGTTTTAGTGATTTTATTTATCCATTCTGATCCAAACCACAGGTTATTGCTACTGTCTAGCTGTTCCTCCTGCAAATCTAGTCTAGATCTCTCTGCTTAAGTTAGCCCACATTTCCCTACTTTTCCAGGAGATTTTTTCACGTTCTCTATCACTTTCCCAAACTATTAATACATTAAGCAAAGATCTAGGTGATAATAAATAAAATGAAAAGAAGAAAAGCAGGCGATTTGAAGGGTAATAAGCCAGTTTAAAAATTATGAATTTAGAATTTAGAAAATTTAAAATATCTAGTTGCCATCAGTTTTGAACTCTGTCTTCTTGGTCAAAAGATTTGCAGTATGTATAATGAAGGACAGATAGTATTTGCTTCACATGGGTACTATGAGTTTTTTTTTTTAAGATGATGTTAGTAGAACACACTATCTAAGCTCTCAAGTACTGAATGATTACAATTAAAAAAAAATTTTAGGACTTGAAAAAAATTGGAAAGGTGTGCAGTTAAACAGTAGTTACTATAAGGTTCTTGAAACTACTTTTTAGATAATTACTTTCTTTTAAAAATGAATCTACATGGAAATGAGTAATATATAGAGAAACAAATGTATTAAAATGATCTGAGTAGTTAAAAACAATGAATATA